>JAUMHE010000082.1:2950184-2961919 GCA_032359235.1 Enteromius mattozi
TGGCAGATCTTTTTCCTATTTAGCATCCAAACTCTGGAACAATTTACCTAATACTGTTCGGGAGGCAGGCACACTCTTTACTCAGGTTTACACATAACACAGTAATACATATTTATTAATCAAATCCGTTAAAGGATTGTTAGGCTGCATTAATTAGATCAGCCGTAACCGGGAACACTCCCCTTAACACACAATGTACTCGTTACATCGTAAAAAGAATGGCATTTACGCTAATATTTGTCTGTCTCTCTCTTATTCTGTTTCTCAGTCCGTATCAAGATCAGACGGTGTATCAGCACAAAAAGATGATCTTCATTGTAGACCAGAACACCTAGATGAGCCCTGTGGACAGATCACCGGAACCAAATGCACACAAACACACTATAAGTACTTTGCACAATCTGACATGTGCTTAAAATTGAACTGGAAATTAAGTGCTGGGCATCCGGCCAGATGAGAACTGGCCCCAACTAAGCCTGGTTTCTCCCAAGGTTTTTTTTTTTCTCCATTCTCTCACGGATGGGGTTTTGTTTCCTAGCCGCCTCTGGCTTGCTTAGTTCTCCTATTTGATAATGTTCAGTGCTTTGCTACAATCTGTATTTTTAAAAGCGCTATATAAATGAAAGGGATTGATTTATTGACTGCTGTCACATGGACTACTTTACTGACGTACTTAGTATGTTTCTGAGCCTAAGGGTGTACTCACATTAGGCACGGTTGCCATGAACCGAGGCCGAGTACGATTGCCCCCCTCCCCACTCCCCCACTAGCCTGCACTCACATTGGTCTTTAGCATTCGTGCCGGAGCACGCTTATGGCATTATGACACAGGGTTTTTAAGATAAACAGGAAGAGCAATTGTGCTACTCGTATGAGGAGCGTCGCAAAAGAGATACTGCAAAGGGAAGTATTTTTAGTGTAAAACAACTTGCGTTGTGCTTCTCACAAGTCTATATGGCTTTAGAAGAATTGAATGCATGAGACCAGTGGGCTCTTTTTAGAGTTTTTTGGAAAGCACATTGGACGTTTTGGTAAGATATTTGGTTCCATAAACAATTATTCCTGACGCCAGTCTTTGAGAACCCCTGACACTACACATTTTGGAAGTCTTGCTAATCAATTCAGCTATTCAGACTGTTACTAGAGGCAACAATGTTGGGAACCACTAACTTCTTTTGTGTTCTGCACATTAAAAAAATCATATGATTTGGTAAGACTGAGTCAACGATAACTGAGGAAGTTCACTTCCAGAGACAATCCAAAGAAAATGCGTAGGGATGACGGGCGTATGGTGGAAGATCTGTCCACGTGAGAGATGTGTGGTAGACATTGTAAGGTTGGTGACTCACTAGGAGTGCCCCGGTGGGCTAAAAGTGATGTTGTAACAGAGCCAGGTCCACACCCTTCCTTCTCTTTGCTGGACACACCCTGTGGAGATACACTGACCATCCCAGCACTGTAAATAACCTTTGTGCTCTCAGCCAAACCACTTGCAAAGACAGAAAGAGAGAGGAGCACTCACATGAAGTGCAATATGACTCAGTGTTAGTCAAGATACTTGGAAAATAACAGTGAAAATGCTTGTCTTTGAGGAAATCTCAAGTAGAAAGCAGCTGCCCTCTGTAATTTATTGTGTTTGTTCCATTTGGGCTCTGGCTGGAAAGGTTATGTAACTATACTCAGCAACTCTTTAAAAGGTTTCCTCAGGGGTGGCAGCGTTCCTTAGTTTAATTTTATTTTCATCTGATTAATTTTCATTTTCAATTAGAGGTGCAAGAACTCACGTAATATGAAATACGGAAGAGGGGACAAACTTCTTACGTGATTTACATATTTGGTAGGTGTGTGTGCACTGTGCAGATTGCTTTCGAATTATTGTTGTTTGCCAATATTTATATTTGCCTAGTCTATATTAGACAAATGGCAGCAGAGAATGATGATTTATCAAGTTAATTATAGTAGAAATTTATAGTAGCATGAACAGACACGTTTGGAATTCCAAAAACTAAGGAGGACAGAGAGCACTGCATAAATATAATCAATAAATAGGCTGCATGAAAAAGCATGTTTCCGGGTTTTACCCTCTGGTGATACATAAACACAATAGCCCTGCTCTAAAACTTTTGTTACTTTTGCAATTTCAACTTCTAAGCCAGCATCTTAACTTGAAAGGAACCCTCTAAGTGAATGATTGGAGCACTGTTCATACACATAAGCAGTAAACATCATGCAAACTGTGCAAAGCTTACAATACAGTACTTCAATAAGCATTAAATACATATCACAAACAAATAATGGTCAAATTGTATACATATATTTATATTTATATATGGCATTTCCCCTTTATTACAAAAGTATAGATCATGGCTGTGTTTCCAAAAAGCATTGTATACTGTTAAGGAGGAAAAATAATGAAAGAAAAAAGTATGTAGGTAAACAATAAACTTAAAAAATAAATAAATAAATCACAGGTAATTTACACCTATTTTGAGTTACGGATTACATTGTGTTATGTTTTTGGAAATATCCATAAACGTTACCCCCACTTTTAAACATAACCACCAATAGGGAATAAAAAGACTTTATGAAAATGTATGCATAAGATTGTATAAATGCTTGCAAGTTAGCCACCGATTTACCAATGTGCTACAAATTTCGGAGAGAGGCGAAAAAACCTTTGCACACATACAACGTCTTACGGGTTTTGGAACAGAGAGTGCTTTAAATCACATGATGATCAGCCACACTGTATAAAGTTTAGTTGACAGTCTGTATACTTCTCATAGCCTCGGGAATGTGACGGAAATAGCCCAGGAGTGAGTTACAGTAAGCTTGTGTATCACTTTTAAATATGCTTGAAGTATATCAAAGGTCATGCAAAAAGGTTTTCGTGTTTTAGTCCTCTAACTTCCTGTTTTGATGTAATATCCAATGATTGTTTCATTTTTGAATTGTGTTACTGCAGAAGAAACAACATACATCTTCAAAAAAAGAATTCCATTCATATGGTTTGTACTTAATTCAACTTGTTTAGACATTTACTTTTT
This sequence comes from Enteromius mattozi, assembly GCA_032359235.1. Taxonomy (NCBI): domain Eukaryota; kingdom Metazoa; phylum Chordata; class Actinopteri; order Cypriniformes; family Cyprinidae; genus Enteromius; species Enteromius mattozi. Next base: position 2,953,232 of record JAUMHE010000082.1, read on the forward strand.
ACAGAAGAACAAGAAAATACAGATTAGGCATTTTTTTCTTTCGTTAAATTTGTCCTGTATGGCTGGATATGTCAGTAGCATGAAAGGCCAGACAGGGTCTATAATCTACTGATAGATGTTGGTGAATACATTTCAAAAGAAATATCAAATGATAAAGTTCAAATTGAGGTTGACAGCAAACTAGACTCCTCTATGATTTTCTCCACTACTAAATTAGGGGGACGTTTCTACTTCAAATGCCATGTGTGAATGGGGGAAGGATGAGAATGAAGCTCTGACAGTTTGTTCCCTTCCTGAATGGACTGGTTCCAAGCACAGTAAATGGAATTCCCCTACATGATATGCTAAAATTACAACTCCTCAGTCAGTCAGTAATACTCCAGCATCACCGTGAGTGACCCATGCCACACGGCCACATTACCGCTGCAGTTGTCTGAATACTAAACCTTCATAATCAAGTGTAAATAATGATGCTTGCACGCCTGTCAAACCATACAGATTAATCCTGGTTTGAAATCCCAGCCGAGGCCAAATTAAAACCTCATAGATATCCCTAAGACAGAAGGTGGTTCTAAATACAGCTGCATAAACGATTTCTTAAATAGACGGCAGTCACGCAGCAGACGAAGATGCGCTATGAGAACAATGCCTGCTAGACAGCGGCATATGCGTGCTAGAGATTTATGCCGTGATAGAGGGACTTGGCTGGCTGCCTGTGGATTGTCAGCTCATTGCCTATGACCAATGACATAGCGTTTGCGGATTGTGAAGACATTTGGTGCAAATGGGGCAATTTGCATGGGACAGATGCGTTGCCCCGTGCAACAAAGTAATCCGATATCCCAGCTAAATGCATATCTGTAATGCCTCTGTATTGGCTCTACTAGCTGAAATGTGCTGAGAGGTGCTGGGTGTTCTGGCGATGTGTAATTCAGTTCTGTGAATGAGTGTAATTTCAGGCTCAGATTGTGGAGTTATGTGTTGTGTTTCTGTGGAAACCGATATAATAGACAACATAAGTGCAGGCCAAGACTCGGCTCTGTATGGGTGTTTCTTCTATGGCCACTTACAGTCATGCAGGCTTTTAGAAAATAAATTCACTTAAAACACTTACACTTGTTTCATTTCATTTCATTTTACAGTGTCCAACAGTGGAAATCATGGAGAATTTTGTGATTTCCTCCGAACCAGCAACTATAATTTCCATAAACCATCTCTCAAATAATGTATTTAATTATATTAATTATAACATAAGCACATATAATTCCCATTTTCATTTAGCTTAACTTGATGTAGTAATGTACTTAAACTGCTATACAAAAAAATATATAAAAACATTATTATACGTAATAAAAAATTATACGTAATAAAAATTATATGTAATAATAATTATACGTAATAAAAATTACAAAAACACACATAGTTGCTAAAATGTTATCTAAAATTAGAATAAAAACTGAAAAATACAAAAAAGATCATTCAAAATACATAAAAACATTTTAAAAAAATAGAACAGTATAAGAATAGTGCAAAAATATATAACTTTGCTTAAGTTGATGTGCTAAAGTATCTGGACTAAAATACAAAAACAAAAAACATACTGACATATTAACAAAAAAACAGTATGCAATAAATAACACAACACAGTTACTAAAATTTTGTCTAAAATAAGAATAAAAACAGAAAAGACCATTCAAAATACATAAAAAATGTACAGTATAAGAATAGTGCTATAGAAATATATAAGAATACATAGTGATATAAGAATAATTTACACATATAATAAACTATTAATTATAGTTTATTAGCCTTTTGGCGCCAACTTTGGGCTTTTTACGCATAATTCAGTTAATGTACAGTCAAAGTGTGCATTTATTTTACAGCTCCCAAGTAGGTCATGTGCTAAGATTTTTAGGTTATAACCATCTGTTTTATATTAACTCTAACTTTAAGTTTACAGAGCACATGGACTGTATATGACTTTTCAATTGTGAAAATATTACTGCGACAGAAAAAAAATACATAAAAACCTCCTGAAATAATATAGAAAATTATATTTTTTGGTTAACTATCCCTTTAAACACTTCCTTCGTTTTGTTTACAGTTTCCTCAGTTTCAGAGCGGTTTCAGATACCGTAAAGGACATATAGTCTCGCTGTTTCCAAAACGTCCTCTGCTCTGCTTTGCGACAAGATACACGCAGAAAGCAAAGCATCATAATTAGATTAGAATACTGTGTGAAAACACTGGCTCGGCCTATTGCTGCATATTGACATTGACAGCTGCCAATACAATCAGCAATGTTACCATCATCTCAGAAATGGGAATATACAGCTCTGTCAGATTTCCCGGCGGGGTGAAACTCCTCAAGGCCAGATAGGAAACTCATGTGGGAGGGAGAACGACAGAGCGCAAAATCATAAAGCCGCTGATACGTACAGACACTCTATGATATTCATGAGCTCACCGTCTGGCGCATTCACGAACGACATGCAATAAACATGTAGACAACGTCTGTCCTGAAGATAATGTTGTTTTATTGACTGGGCTGTGACCTACAGCAAAGAGCAAAGGCTTGACTGCTATAGTTGAACCCCGGAGAGGGTTAAACGGGGGTTAGTTTTACATCCACATCTGTCCATCTGATTGGCTCTTAAGCTCTCGGGAGTGCGCTACAGAAAGAGGGCTTAGAGTCGGATCTCCCACCAGGAAGACTTGAGTGATAGCGCAATGGCTTTTTCCAGGTAATGTGTTGAGATTTTCTCTCCCAGGTGAATTACCCAGCTTAAAACTGCTGTTTAAAATTCACCCGGGTGCTTGGAGGAGGACAATCAGTGCCTCTTGCTGGCTGATTATATAGAGGTGTGGAGCATTCATATTCATTTATGCGGGCAGCAGCACCTTAGTTTTCTTCCCAGCAGCTCTCCTTCAGAGACACCAGGCAACCGAGCTGGAAATCTCACATCTCCAGCTCTCTAACAACCAATCGATGTCCAGAAATGATTTGGAATCTATAGCTATTATGAGAAAATCCAACACTGTTATGTGGGCCATTCTATTGTAAGCTTAGCAAACAATGTCTAAGCAAATCGAGATTGCATAAATACAAATACAATATTAAATAATACAAACAGTGATGGAAATGTGATTACTTAATGTGACAGACAAAATTATTTCTCATATCTCAGCAAAAATGTGGCTATCATTCACAATAGACCTACACAACAACAGTACACAGATACAGCAATACACAACATAAAAATATATATTTACTCATATTTACTCATACTACTTATAAATTATAATACAAAGTATTTCATAAATAATGTTTTGTTTTTAATTATTTAATAATAAATATTTTTTTATGAATTTATTTTTACTTCAAATGTAGTAGCAGTAACTTTAACTCAAATCTCAAAGGCGGTTAGTGATTTTATGCTAACAAGACATCTTACAAAATGTCTCTTACATATTGAAAAGAATATGTGTTGACAGCTTTTGCTGGAAAATGACGGAAGTGATTTTAGCACCAAATTGCATCTTAAAAACTGCACATTTTAGACTTTTCGGGAAAGAAAAAGTGACTGATTTAACCAGAAAAAAAAAAGAATAACAACTGTGCAATTTGAAATAAGTTGGACCTTCAAGTTCAGAAAAGGCAATATAATCTGTGCTTTGGAGGTCAAGAGTTAATGAAACAGGCAGTTCAGTTAAGCAGTAATTCACGTAATACACTGCAGCAAGCAGAACTGGCCATTAATCATCCTAATTTAATAAATGCAAGAATAATGATGAGACATTCGTTGAGGACGTTTACTTACCCAGTTCATCACATTTAAACTAAATAGTGTAAAACAGGAAACGTCAAATCTTGTTAGGAAAGAAAAACAGTGCCCTACTAGAACAACAAACGGTTCTGATTCATTTGAATTCAGATTTAAAATCTGTTCCTGTTTTAATAATGCCATGTTGATGAAGTCATGCTTATGTTTTCCACAATGCTCAAAATAGTCAATGAAAGTTCTAAAAAATAAAGTTTTATGTATTCAGATGATCTGAGGCAGCTTACCTGAATAAATGGAAAGCACAGCTAAGATGAAACTGTACAAAATGAGTCATTGCGTATAAAAGTGCAATGTGAAAAAATACATTTTGGCAGCCGTCTTTAGTTTCATGCCTGCATCCATGTTACATCATTGCTAAAGACAAACACCTTTATATAAGCACTGCATCACTCTGCAGAATTTTACACATCGCTGCAGGGAGTCTTAGAGGCGATTTCAAAAGTCTTTTACTTTAGAAGTACAACTGTTATCCATTCAGCCTTTAGACCCACAGGAAAGAAGAATCATAATTGTATCTCAACTGTTGTTACAGCAATCAGATAAAAGAAGTCAATCTCACACGTGTTGTCCTAGAGTTAAAAAAGGACAACACAGATTCGACAAATTCAGAGATTCAGTACTTTCAAAGCATCATGTTACTCAATCCACATTCATCTTGTACCATTCAAAACTTCCCCCTTTGAAAGAAACAATTTTTCATCATTGCATTAAACTGATCAAAAGTGACAGTAAAGACATTTACATTGTTACGAAAGATTTGTATTTCAAATAAATGCTGTTCTTTTAAACTTTCTATTCATCAAAGAAACCTGAAAAAAAAAAATCAGTTTTCAGCATTGATAATAATAATAATAATAAGAATTGCTTCGGTGAGACACTGCAGGTGAATAATAATTAAGGTGAAAAAAATAAAAAATTAAATAATAGTTATCACCTTATTTACTTAGTTAATTGATTACATTGATGATTGCAAACATTTTTTGCATTGCAAGTTTTCTAAAATATTATGTTTAAATATGCAAATTAGGCATTATTTAATGAAATTAATTTAATTAAATTGAATAAAGTCAGTTTCAAAATTCTTATTTCATTTTTTTGACATATTAGAGTCAAAGGTTTTTACAGAGGGAATTTTGGGTATCTCATATCTCATAAATCAGAAAATACTTAGAACAGATAAAACTATACATTTTGACAGTTTTTTGGGGGAATAAAATGTTGTATTATCAAGCAAATTATATATGAACAAATCCCTCTGTAAAAACCTTCAGGATAAACAGGGATAAAAATGGAAGGTTTGGTGTGCGTGAGTACTAATGAAGTGGAGATATATGGCTCAGTGTATGAGAAAAAACTCATTTTGAGAAAACAGCCTTTAAAAACATGTATTGTAGTTAAAATATATTGATACAAATAGATAAAGCGCTATTAAAGAAACACTTAACAGTGTCTTTTGAATGTTGAAAGCCCAAAATCTCAAATTTGACAGGTGCATGAAAAAACAGTGGTTTTGCCTGCAGTGTCTCCCCTTAAACAGCAAATCAGCATATTAAGCTGAATTCTGAAGGATCATGTGACATTACAGATTAATGATTCTGAAAATTCAGCTTTGATCACAGCAATACATTACATCTTTAAATCGATTCAGACTGAAAACCCGTAATTGTTTTTAATTGTAATTGTATTTACAGTAGTTTTGATCAAATAAATGCACATTTGAGCATAGGAGACTATATTAGACTTTTGAATTATAGCTATACATTTATACTGTATAATAACAATTGTCTGATTTGCCTATATTTTGCCTATATTTATATCTATAGTGTTATGAATTACAATGAACATACATGCATATGGTTAAATATAAATCAATGCTTGCACTTCTGGTGTAGACAACCTTTTTTTTAAGTAAATACTAATATGTCACAAATATTTCATGAGCAATTGTGGCCAATATGGGATTTTACCAAGGTATGGTAATTTACTACCAAAAGTCCCAGATCCTAAGACAGAATAAAGCAGTAGTAAAAGTCATTTTGCACCCTTCCTCTTTGCAATATATATATATGATGAAGTGGTGGTTTAGCAGAAGTAGAAAACCTGATCATATCTAACATGCGACATAAGATTTAACGCCACTGGGAAGAATAAGAAAACTTTCTATGGTGTGTCATTATTAAGAAAAGTTACTAAATAATGAAAAGTGGTATTGTTTGTACAGTATATGGATGTAATGCTGTGCTGTTGAGTTTGTAAATGTAACAACAACCTTGTCTGCCAAGGCAAAACTTCTCTGAGGAGACCAATAAATAAATGAAATAAAACATCTGAGAACCCTCCCTGCTCATAACTGCTACATTTGCAGCAATAACGATTAAAAATCATCCGCAAGGCTGCCTGTGTTGGTGCGTATGGACAAATCTTTTAAAATGAAGTCAATAGACACTCGGCTTTATATTCATCTGACAACATTATGGCCAAATTCCACAGAAGCTGCTGTATTATGGTTTCATCGATCGAGGCAGATCCCACAACCAAACACTGCCCCTCTGTGGCCGAGATCCAGCACCACACACACATCCGAGCAGGCCCAGACGTCTCAAAGAAGACAACAAGAGGCTTTTGAGGTGCGCATTATCAGTGACAGACTGGAAAAAGGCAGAAAGTAATCATTTTATTATGCTGAAGGGTTCACGACCTCTGTCCTAAAACACAATATGAAGAACAAAGAAGTGAAATATCAAGCAAAAGCAGCGAACAATGAAGCGAGCCATTAGGACAAGGCAACACGACAGAACAGCCGCTGAACCCAATCAGACTCGTCGTTTCAAATGCCAAGGCAACAGTAGCCACGACCTATCGCGACGTGTAACTCTTCATGACATTTTCATGCTATTCAGTGCAATTCACTTAGATATGGAAATGCAAGCCTGCTAATCTGATTTCAATAAATGTCAGTCAAGATTTAAATGGGAAGAGAAAAGGCGTCTTATGTCCTTTCCATGTAAACTCAAGGAGGAATCTGTGCTGCTGAGGAGAGAGATGGATCGGATGCTTGATGGGAAAGGCCCACAAATCACAAAGATGTACGACTCTGAGCTGACATTTTCTGACTGCTAACAAACACGGATGCTAGAGTTTGTGTTCTGAACAGCGGGTACTTTCTATTGTTACTTTTTCAATTGAATTGGTTAAATCTACAATCAAAGCCCTAACTAATCAAACAAGACAGATATGCATATGTTTAATAATGGGAGTATAAATACATCAGTACAATATCGGCTAACAGTACTGAATATATTGAATTGGACATGATTATTTTCTCTATTTTTACATTTAGATTACTTTTGCTGTCATCTAATGCTCATTTGAAGATCTTTATCTTTAAAAGTACTAATTAGTAGCAATGTGGAGAAAACTCATTTTACCTGCATTTGGGAGCATACTTTTTTCTCTCAATCCTGGAGAATCTGTTCATTCAGAGCAGCAGCACTCACCCTTGTGTGACAATGCCATCTATTAACGAAAAAAAAACAATTCTGAAATTCTGAAAATAGCTGTGTATTTGATGCTATGGAGGTGTAGATGGTTAGATTAAAATCTAGACAAAATGATTCCTCCATTCCATTCAAAAAGTAAGCATATTACATGATATTAAATAAAATCCATGGTGTTTATAAATATAAACAAGTGTTATGAGTATACTGATTTTTTGACCTATGTTTGATACAGTACAGTTAAAGCACAGGTTAAAGCGGACCTAAAACAGGCAGGTTTGGCCAATCTCATGTTAATCTCGAGTACATATAGAGTAGTACTGCATCCTTCATATCTCCAAAAAGTCTTTAGTTTTGTCATATTTATAAAAGAAAGATACAGTTTACGGTTCTCTCCGAAATAAAGCCGAACTCCTGGAGGCGTGCTGTGTGGGCGGGGCTAAAGAGTGAGCGCTTGAGCGTCATCACCAACAAAACGCAGCTGTTTGATACCATTTCACTTACAGACTGCAGTTCTGAATCATGACCGGGATCTTTTATATCTGAGACTGCTCCATCTTTCAGTATCGAACTGGGCCTTGCTTATAAAACGTTCATCAACAAACACTTGTGAAACAATGTTACTGCCCTGGAAAATCAAAGGGCATCCACTTTTCATGTAACGCTGGGTTCTTTTGTAAAGCATAACATAGTTATCTTTCTCTTACAACCTTCCAACTTCCTTGAAAACATAGGCCTACTTCCTGTGCGAATACAGTGCAGCTGTGTTGATGAGCGCAATCTCGCTCCCTCTGAGAAATGCCCATATAAGGAGTTCCATCCTCGACTACGTCATTAAAGTGCCCCTATTATGCCATTTTAAGGGTAGTCTCGCGTAGCCAGACCTTCAGACTGATGGCTGAAGGTCTGGAATTCATAGCAGCTTTCTTTGGCCAAGGCCCACCCATAAGGCCATTTGACCGACATGTCAAACAACCAATCACAGTTCGTTTTGTTCAGCGTCACGTTTCGAGGCGTGGAAATGTCCCCACAAAAACAGACAGGTGTGCAACAAGTCAGTCAGCATAGAAAATCAAAGAAGGAGAAGAAAACAAGCAGTAAGTCACTGATCTGTTTGTGCACGTATAACAACAATGGCGTCTATGCCGTGATGCTCGCATACTTTTAAGAATCCAACGTTTAGCTGATCTTGATAAATGCTCATTGTCACTCATGTAAACACAACAGTTTTTCTTCCGCAATCACACGTCTGCTCTTTGTTTCCCGGCAGACCGAAAATAAACGCGACACTCGCGTCCCCCGGAAATCCGATAAAATTCAACCAATCAGATGACGACTTCGACATT
>JAUMHE010000082.1:3008073-3021437 GCA_032359235.1 Enteromius mattozi
TTTTTCTGTCAATATGGGGTGCTGTGTGTACATTAATGAGGAAAAAAATGAACTTAAATGATTTTAGAAAATGGCTGAAATATAACAGAGTGAAAAATTTAAGGGGGTCTGAATACTTTCCGTAACCACTGTATATGTTAGTATAATCTGAGTCATACAGTGGCTTTCATATTTGTGTGTGTGTGCGTGAGGGGCGTCAGACTCCAAGGACTCTGATAAAATGTCTATCCCACATGTCCACGCACACAAATTGGACCAGACTTCATGCTGATAGTCAAAGCTCTCTCTAAGAGACTAACTAGCAAGTTCTTATTTAGAGAAACATTAAGGACTGTTAATTAAAGCACATTTTCTTTCTCTCTGCCCCCCAAACTGTTAATGAAATACCGTCCAACAGCTTAAGACCTCTGATTGTTAGAAACATCCCTATTGATATTACTGACATCACTTTAATTGTGGCCCTTGTCTTTTTCTCTCTTTAATTAACAGTAGCGGCTGTTGTGTAAGCGTTACTAATTATACGTTTCTCTTTACAGTTCGGGAAAAACGGAAAAGTCTGTACGTCAACCATGTAAGTAGCAGCAGCCATGACATCAGTGCATATGTGTTTTCTGTTTCTCATAATGCTCGTGTCTGCGATGAAGATGTCTCCCCATGTGTCACAACACCCACAGAACTAATCAAATCCCACACTCAACCTCGTGAGAATGCAGAAACCAGTATTGCATGAGTCTCTGGGCTTGTGTTGCATCATTAACAGCCTCGCGTTTCTGTTCTACTGTTGTTCGTACTATATAAATGTTGTAAAGAAACAGTTTATCCAAAAATGACAATTTGCTGAAAATTTACCCTCAGGCCATTGAAAAAGTAGAAGAGATTTGGAGAATAATAGCATTTCATCACTTGCTCACCAATAGATACTATGAAGTGAATGGGCGTCGTCAGAATAAGATTCCAAACAGCTGATAAAAGCATAACAATAATCCACAAGTAATGCACACCACTTTATCAGGTGTTTGGACTCTGGATTGTGACGGCACCCATTCACTGCAGAGCGAGTGATGTAATGCAAAATTTCTCCCGGTCTTTTCAGATGAAGAAACAGTCATCTACATCAAGTTTTCATCTATAGGTGGACTATTTCTTTAATATGCATGGCTTGATTTTCTTCTTTTCATTACTGCATGCTATTCATACACAATTTGCAATGAATAGCTTATGTTTTTTTCCTATTTTAACGTCTTCTATTACTTTGCAAGTTAACACACATTGCGGAGTCGAAGGTAAATATTTGCCCTTTGCTCTTTTTACTTTCCTTAAACTGTGATATTGTGTCAGTTTTGACATTGTAATGATTTATTTGCATTGTTAATGTTGCTTATCAGTTTGAAATCTTGCATAACTGGGACTGGGATTCTAACCCACACTAATGCACACACACATTAAGCGAGAATCACTCAGGTATAAATGAGATGATAATGGCTTCTCTGGGGCTGCAGGTGGCCTAATTTTCAGCCTGTTTGCTGAAAGTGTGTGTATGTGTTTGAGAATAAACGATATTCTTGTTTGCTCACTGTGTGTCCTTGTCTTTTAGCAACATCCATCTGGCCCAATGAGACGCAAGTACAGCTCGTGTTCGACGATCTTCCTAGACGACAGCACCGTTAGCCAACCCAACCTCAAATACACCATTAAATGGTACTCAAACCCTCAGCGTAACACTGATTGAAATGTTATCGTTGGTTTATGATGGGTATCTAGAGAAAGAGAATTGGATTTTCAAAAGGATACCAAGATCCTTTGGAAATTGTGCATAACAGCTTGTTACATTGTGACACTGATAAATAACCATTTATTCAATCACACAGATTCAGTCTGGAGAGTTGTTGTTACATCATTCAGTCCATGATTCAAACCAGTGACCAGTGCCACACAGCACATTCATTATGGATTTAATAATATTTAATGACATAATTGTAATTTTGGGGTGAACTAACCCTTTAATGGATTTAGGAATGTTAGGTAGTAAGCCTTAAGTAACTTTTATTTTAATTTTATGGCCATTAACAAGAAATAAATAAATTCTATACTATTTGAATAAATACAATCTATGTAATAATAATTCAAATAATACTCATCATTATCATCACCAAACTAAAATGTAAAAAATCTTATTAATCAAAATATGTATTTACAAAGAAATGTATATGTTTAAATGAGACCCCTTGGGGGCATTAATTACTGTGTGAATTTATTCAGCAATAGTTTTATGAATAGTTTACAAAAACAAAATCCACATTTCCTGTGTTTTATCAAACATACTATATTATGTTTTGGATTCCATATAATTCACTGATCTACAGATACATAAAAAAGACCAGCTTATTCTTTTATATGCACATTGCCTAGTTAGAAAGGACAACACAATAACAGCACAATACAAAAGATAACGCCATATACAGCTCCTCCTTCAGCTTGAATTTATTTGATGCTTTATCATATTGTCTACCATTATTTCAACTTCTTCTTGCTATTTTATTCTGTTTGCAGTGTTGCCCTTGCAATATACTACCACATAAAGAACAGGTATGTTTTTCATTTCTCACTGCAAAGAGATCTATCTTCCAACCAAACCATACTATTATATCCGTCTTTTTCTGTCTCTGGCTTTGTGTCTATCTTTCCCTTAAACCTGTAATACCATATAAACCCTTAATGCGTTACAACCTTCAAACCCAGGCTTCAGAGCTGCTGAAGTAGAACTTTTAGACAAGATTCTGGCAACACTGAAGATTTATCACCACACACTTTCCTGGTTCTTTAATTCTTTATATGAATACTGCACAGAATAAGTATCTGTCTTCCCTAATCTAATTTCGATTCACCCTTCTCCTTTCAGAAATGTGGACGGGCGAATGCTGTTAGACATTTTTGATGAAAAACTTCATCCACTTTCAGTAAGTGTTTTGTTTCTGCAGCTCATTTATGATGTGTAATTGCAAGTTTGAATATCCTAAAACTTCCTCTTTCCACAGAAATCGGAGGTGCCGTCAGATTACGACAAGCATGACCCAGAACAGAAGCAGATCTACAGATTCGTCCGTACGCTCTTCAGTGCCGCCCAGCTCACAGCTGAGTGCGCCATAGTCACTCTGGTGAGTCAAAGGTCATGTGACTTGATGGTGGACAAATGGAAGTTCATCTGTGTCTCTTTGGATTGGCTGGTAGCACAAGTTAAAATAGGTTTTACCATCGGTGAAGTGGATTTACCATCACTCAGGTGAAAATGGTTGTCATATTTAGTGCTTTATTAGTGGGCACTAAGCCCAGCAGCTGTCTCAGTGTGACTGTTCCTCCTCTGTAATGAAATCCTTCTTTTGAAGCCTCATCCCTTCTCACGTCTCCAACCAAATACCTTCATGAGGTGTCATTAAACAAGTCGTAGACATACAAGGGACTGTGAATGCTTGGTGACATACAAGGGTGTGTGTAAAGGCAAGAGTGTCCTTAAAATTATAAGCTGCAATCTAATTGGCTTTAATAAATTTATTCTTTTGATAAACGTAGATATCCCTATTATTATATGTAAAACCTTTCTCGGAAATTGTTGCACTATTATTATTATTGTAGTACCGATGATTTATAATACACTAACTGTGGTAAATTACTTTATCAATATCATTAAGTCTCTTTTCTAGATATTTCTTAAAAACAGCAAAGTGGACCAGACTTGATACTTATAGTCAAAATCAGAAACGAAGATATTTTGTGAGTTTGGGATCTGTATTGTTATTTGTAAACTGATAGACTTCTCAGATTGTGTGCGTTTTTTTGTTTCTAAATGTAGATTGAGACAGACTGAGCCTGTTCCTTGACCTGTAGGGGGCAGCAGGTGCAGAGATGCTGGTAAAATCTGATTGGCTGTTGCTGGTTGCTTCATTTATTGAAAGGAAACTATGAGTCACTGCACACAGTGAACTTCATGGGAGTTTGATCGACTTGGAAAATACACTTTCAAAGCATTCACTTTTCAAAGACGCCAAATAATAAATCAATTCATCTTTTCAAAAATTGTTGGCCAAAACAAATATCTCATTGGGCCAGTTTCGCATTCAGTGTGAACAGACAAATTTACTTTTTAGTTTAGGATACATGGAAATCTTAGTTTAGTCTTTGAGCAATCATCTTAAACATAATCAGATACATGGAGTAATATATGTATCCCTATTTATTATGACAACAAAACTGTTTTATTTTAAAACTAAATCATTTTTATTACTTTAAAAAAATACACTATACGTACAAAACTTAATTAATGTTATCTTGGCAACAAACTAAAATAAAATAAATTTAGGGCAAAGTACTGCAATTACTAAAACCAAATCTGAAATGAAGCTAAACAGAAATATACAGTTAATATATTAGTAATAAAAATGACAAAATAACTACTAACACTATAATAGTATATAATTAACAATTATGGTAATTTGCACTCTTGAAATGTTTATGACTCAGCTGAATAAAAACTGAATTATGTTTTGGTAACTCTACTCAGGTTAATGTTTTCTGTTCGGCTGCTGACTGCTGTCCCTGGAGTGTTTTTGTAGGTTTTTGCTTTATAAACTGTAGGTGTGTAATTTGCCCATTTGCTGGCACTAGTTTATCTTGAACAGTGTAGAGGAGATTAGCTCACAAACATATTCTCATAAACACATATTTAATGCACAGCTGCCCACGGGTGAGCTGGAGCCCCCTGATGCCCCTGAACCAATTAAACGTGTGATTTCTGTCTTGCACTTTGTACAAACAAAATTGAACTCTTATTAGATTTCTTTCCCACTGTGGGAATAATAATATTATTTGACATTGTTGTCCCCAATTTGTGTGTGTATGTGCATTTGGCCTGCTTAGTCTTTTTTAAAACTTTTTTTAGCATTGCATACATAATGTTTTTCATTTCATAAGGACTTCTTTGTTCGCCAACATTCATCAGCAGTGTTTATGAATGCTAAAGACGCCCATGGCTATAGCGTACTGTCATACACCACGTCAACAGAGCACAGACTTACAATTCAACCACTCAATAAGTAATGCGTATAACTTTTCTTCAGAAGTACACAAAGAAATATTATTGGAGTTACTTGGGAAACCATCACTTTTGCTAGTGATCACACTCATGCTTTGCTATTAAACATATCAAGTGCTTTTGACATGTTACATGTCACACAACAGAATTAAGGGCTTTGTAATCTACCTATTCTCCTTCAAAATTCCTGTGGTGTTTAACAGTACATCTCAGCCTTGTGCAGTCTCATAACACAGCAAACCTTTTAACAGACATGGTGAATTTATGAGCGCCTCAGGAAGCAGTTTGATCAGAATATATTTTTCTCTCATCTTTATGTATAAAATTGAAATGCCTAAAGGTGTAGAGAAATACTGTATCCGTATGATTTAGGAGTCAGTGTTATAGAATGAGTTTTTGTTAATCGAGTGTGTATTCGTGTTGCCTTTTTTAAAAAATCATGAAATATAGAGAAGTTCCAGAGCCAAAAATCATATAATGAGGGGATCTGTCTTATTTTCAAGAACTGAAATCTTTGTCATAGTAGCTCAGTGTCATCCATAACTTTTGGTGCACTGGCGGTTAATAAACAGAAATGCGTGCGTGTTGTGGAAGAAAATTGTAGCCAGAGCTACTTTTCTCTGTTTATGTCTATGATGAACCACGCAGGTACCGGGCTACTCTGCAGCGGTACTGACCCAAATCAGTCTGTTATTATATATATTTTGAACACACAAAAAAAGTTACAGACTGCAGTTTTAAGCATAATCAAATCTTTGACATTCATTTGAAGAACTTTTCACAATACAGTTTCAAAAAATGTTCCAAATGAACCTAATGGCTCCTTAAACTTAATCCCAATGAGGCCCAGCGAACAGTCACAAGTAACTGTGTCAAGGTGGTGAAGTGTTGGAGAAAAACCTTAAAGAGAACCAAACTAACCTAATTCAAATTTTTTTATCATATTTCCAAAAGGGCAGCATGTATGAAAACAGCAAAGGGCTTAACACAGATCTATGTGGCACTCTTACTAATGTTACATTTGCTAAGTTCACGTTTAAACAAACACATTGGTAATGGTCATTTCTAAACCAGTTTAAGGCAATGCAATTTTCTAATCGATGTAAGAGCATGTTATAATCTAGTGTCAAAGCACTAAGCTCTAAGCTCTAGTAAATCTTGAGTGAAATGCAGTCTTGGACATATACCAGAAGCAACTCATTTGTAATTTTAAATGCAGCCTCTGTTCTATGGTGGGCCCTGAAACCTGGCTGAAATTCTTTATAAACTTAAAGTTTGTTACCAGTGAGGCATCAGGTGTTTTTGTTGGTAGACTGAACATATGTGTTTGTTTGTCTTTTGGCATTCATGCCCCCTGACCTACGTGTCAGTCTTGCAGTAATCACATATTTGCAATGACGCTGCAGTAACCTTGCTCCAAAAGCAGAAATACAAGGGTCAGTCACCAGAATCTAAAAACAAACATTGGTTTTTAAAGTTGTCTTGATTGACAAGATGCTTTATTGTCATAGTAGTCAAATCTCTTATATGTTTAACTTAAAATGAATGCACTTTCTTTTGTTGTCAGGTGTATCTGGAGAGATTATTAACATATGCAGAGATTGACATTTGTCCTGCTAACTGGAAGAGGATTGTTTTGGGTGCTATCTTGTTGGCGTCCAAAGTTTGGGACGATCAGGCCGTATGGAATGTTGACTACTGCCAGATCCTCAAAGACATCACCGTGGAAGACATGTAAGTGTGTGTCTCTTGTGCCTCCAAATTCATGACAATGCTCTGATGTGCAAGTCATTTAATATCTAGGAAAAAAGAGCTACAGTGGCTTTGAAGATAATCACCAACAAATCATATACAAAAAGGAACATGCATTATAAGGGCCTGTATTCATTTCATGTTAAAAACAGAGATCTAAGCATCTCTAGAACTGGTATATATAATGTTTTTATTACGTTCTTTAGAAACTACATCTTGGAGACCTTAAGGTACCATATATAATGTCCCTGAAGGCATATACCAAGAAATTGAGCTGAGTGATACTTGACACTTTCAGCATGTTGTCACATCTGCCCTTTAAACTCCTGCTGAGCACAGTTATTTTAAAGGCCGTCCGGACTAAAGATTCTGTGAAGGAGGCAGGCATATTGTCCTCAAAGCACACCACAAACAGCATGGAGGACCATAGAGTGTGGGTTTGTTGCGTTTTTGTTGTCAGAGGCTTCACTGTTGGTTATATTTAGCTGGTTGGTTTCTGCATGCGCTGGAATAATTATGCGGTTGGTAGGAAGGGGTGACAATACATTGTTTATTTTGAACTTTGAATAGTTTCATTGGCGGTTAGAAATTCGGGAGTGAATAAAGGGAATTTTGTTAATATGAACAGATGATCAGGGCTTGTCTTTTGGTATTCTTTTCAGGATTGTTGTTTTAAAATGAAAAGACATTGATTTTCATTGAAACATGCTAAATCAGAATTTCCTTGAATAGCTAAACTGTCAAAATTCTTTCCACCCACTGACAAATGTCAAAAGGAACACACGCAAAACTAATTATCTATGCTTTCTCTCTCCCACCAGGAATGAGTTGGAGCGACAGTTTCTGGAGCTGCTGCAGTTCAATATTAATGTTCCATCAAGCGTCTACGCCAAGTACTATTTTGACTTGCGTTCGCTTTCGGAGGCGAACAACCTCAGCTTTCCCCTTGAGCCTCTCAGCAGAGACAAGGCCCAGAAACTTGAGGTGAGTGGTCGATACTACTCTAGATCATTAGATCGCACATTATATAGCTCAAGATATTTATCTCAGATTGTCACTCAAGATCCCAGTGTGTTGTGGTGTCTAGGTTTTCATGAGAAGTCCAACATTTCGGCAGACTGTAATGCTGAATCCGTTAGCATTGTTCTGCAAGTTATAAAGAATATAGCAGTAAAACTTGAAAGCTTGCTTTGGTATAGCTTTCACTAAGAAGGGATATTGTGACATGTTGATATTGGTCCATTGGTTCAGTAGCAGCAGGGCTGAGTAATTACCTCGGCTGAATCCCCATGTGTGTCTTATGCCAGCATTCAGCCTTGATGCTGCCCAATTACAGTCCTGACAAGACCAGGCCTATAATGATGTTAGTTAGTTCAGTTGTGTGTGTCTGTGTGTGTGCGCACAGTTGCCTTTGGTGGCATAATAGCCCACTAGCCCATCTAGAGTCAGTGGTCTGTGGGTGGACAGCTTAATCAATCAGTGGTTTGTGATCCAGTTCTTTCATGAGGACCAGCCCCCCCCCGCTCCCATTTTGCACCGGTCCTCTTTATATGCAGCAGATAATTACTAGTTAATGATATGAGGTAATACTACTACTACTACTACTACTACTAATACTGTAGAAAAGGAAAAGGGCCAAAAATAGAACCCTGGGGAACACCTTGGGTTAAGAGGAGCTTCCTGTTATTTCTACATTTGTGGGGGAAAAAATAAAATAAAATATATATATATATATATATATATATATATAAAATAACATGCTGGGCCTGAAATAGTCAAGCCAATCAATTTATAACAGCTGTTAAGTCATTTACATTTCTAAAATTATATATATATATATTTTTTTTTTTTTTTAATTGTTTTTTTTAAATACAAGTTATATTGAAATGTATTAAAATGTTTTCCATGTTTCTCACAGGCGATCTCCAGGCTTTGTGATGACAAATATAAAGACTTGAGAAAAGCAGCCAAGAAGCGCTCAGTGAGCGCAGATAACCTGACAGTGGTCAGATGGTCGCCGGCCATCATATCCTAATAACAGTGGACATTGAGGACTTTCACAAGAGAGAAAAAGACTGTCAGAAGAAGCGTTCTCTAAGAGGACACATACGTGGTTAGTACCTCCACAAGACTCTTGAGCCAGAGGTTTTTGTTTTAAAGAGTGTCCTTGCTTGTTGAACGGCTGCTGTATATACAAGGCACCCACACAAAGATCACTTTCCAACCTGTGGCTTAGAAAAGAGAGGAGGAGACTGCTATTGCAGTTTAAAAACTGGAGTATGTGAATATAAATGAGGGAGAATGAGGGAGAAAGACGCCCAATGACTGGAACAGCATTCCAACAGCTCTGTGTCATACGTGTTTGCCATTCTAGGTGAGGAAGTATTCGTACTGTGTTAATTGATCCACCTGGATGCTCAATGATGTTTTGTACCAAGATCAAGAGCCAAAATCAACCCCTTCTCAAGATATTCCCTAGATATTCTTCCATTCCTTAAAGTATTTCTCTCCAAATGGCTGTGAGCTGATCAAACTATAAAATCACCACTGTTCTTACATAGTTATTTAACATTTCATCACATTAAGATTTATTTTAAAATGAAAACCTCCTTAATGACGGTTAGTCTAACAAATTAATGGGAAAATATACAACTTGGACAACTTTCTGTTTAGTCTGATTATTTTAGTGTTTTGTTTGTTTTTGTTTTTTCTTCAGTTTGTAATACTCCATTAAGACAGTTTGCACCATTTAGTCTTATTATGTAAGGGTAAAGGAAGCTGACGTTGTATTTTCTAAAGGAAAGTGGTTTAGAAGATTTCCATATGAAGTTCCGGGCACTTTCCTTGTGAAATACAAGATTCACTAATTGAATGCCTTAAAATAATTTGTTTCATTTGAAAATGTACAATGTTGAAATGGACTGAAATTGGAAGTTTTAATACTGAAATCAAAGGTTTTTCTTCTGGAGAGCCAACAAATGACATTCCATCATGTGTATTCTTGTAGCCATTTTCTTTACAACCTCAACAAATGCCAGATAAACACATGCTGTGTCACTCATTTCCAGTTTTCAAAGCAATACACTGTGCGTTCTGTCTATTTCGTACAATACCTGCTGGAAAGATTGGAGCTATTTGAAAGGCTCCTCTCCTGGGGAACTTTCAGATAACATCGAGTTAAAATTGGTGTCTTGAAGTCAAAATACTTGTTATTAAAGGTGAGGCTCCTAGTGCCACTGCGATACAAGTGTTTGGACTGATTGCTGTGTTCTATTTCTCAATTACGATGCGTCAAACCAGAGATTGAATTGAACTGGAGAGAAAGATGAATTCCTGCTGTATCCACTGCCATCACCTGCGGTGCCTGCGTTTAGCGGGAAAATGGCCTTAGATGTAGAATATGAAATTAACTATTTTATCTTCCCTTCTTATTAAGACAGCAACATATGTTTTTAGTAGTGCTGTCAAATGATTATTCGTGACCAATCACATCCAAAATAAAAGTTTTCTTTGGATAATATGTATGTGTTCTGTGTATATTTATTATGTAGATATACATACACATACATATCGTATATATTTTGAAAATATTTACATGTCTGTATTTATATTTAAATAATATATATATATATATATAAAATATGTGTGTCTGTATTTATATATACATAATAAATATACACAGTACTCATATTATGTAAACAAAAACTTTATTTTGGATGCAGTTGATCATGTGACAGCTGTAGATTTTGGCAGAATTAGTTTTAAAATCAGTTCTTCCCAGTTCAAAGCAAGTGTTGAATTATGCCATCAGATGTATGTATGAAAATGATTTCTCAGAAACACCTTGAGAATTAGAACTTCCAAAACTATCTTTTGTATATTGTACATACTTAAACATACTTAAAGAAATTTAATTATGATCTTCAGATATTTAAATGTGACCAGTATTTACTTTTGTTAATTCCTGAATTCTGGACAGTTATGGATAAAAATTTGAAAAACATATAAATATGTTATTGTCATTGAGGTGTTTTTTGTTTGTTTGTTTTTTTTCTCCTTTAGTCGTAATCTTCTGTCCTCGATTGAATTTCCAGCTGAGTTTAACCTTTTTTCTGCATCTCAAAAGTGACATAAAGCAATTTAACAATGTTTTGTTGACATGAATGTAATTCTGCAATAGCTTTTTTCTTTTTTTCATTTTAGTAGCAATGAAAACAGCATTTTTCTTCCTCAGTAATTGCTTCAGATGACATCAAAATGACCATTATTTTCAAGCAGTATGTGTTTAATCTTAAATAGATTTCTTTTAAATTGTATCTCCAATGCCCAAAAGCGTCTTAACATTTTTACTGAAACACAGTTTAATCTAAATATAGTGCACACTTTGTGTTTTTTGTATACAATACAGTGAGTAGGCTATGTGATGCTAACATACAAATGCTGGACATACAAAGGTTAAATATTTCCTGCAAAATCAAAAGAAATAAATTATATTTTGCTAGAAGAAAATTAAGCCTATTTTTGGATGATAAGATTATATTGTCATTTTTTGTGGGCTTAATTATCTTATTCATACAATATCGTTTTTTTAATTTCTTTTAATTTTGTGGTGAAATATTACCTAGACACATTCTTGACAGGTTTTATGAGAATCACTCCCTGAGCAAAGTACTTGTGTTTAGATGTTTGTTTGTTTGTTTGTTTTTTTACACACAGTAATGTGCAACTAAGGCAGTGAACCCAGATGTCTGTTTTTTATTATTTTCTTAATTAAGATGAAGGAAGATTGACCAAAGTACTTCTCAAGGAAGGTCTGTCTTTTGTTTTTGCAAATGGTGGCGCTTTAGACTCCCTTTGCACAATTTTAAGAGTGTTGGAAACTGTGTGAAATCAGGGAAAACGTTTGAGAAAAAGTGTCTTTGGGGAGGCAAACGGAATCATGAATTGAAAGACTGATTTGAAGCATTTGAAGATTGTATTCTATTTATTTTCTGTGAGCATGTGAGGAAGCAGCCCAGCGTTGGAGTCTAGTGATAGAAGGCAGTAGGCAGGCGAGTGGCGAGTTTTAGCCGTGTGCACTGAACTCTACCTCTGCACAGAGTCTTTGTTTCTTATTTAATACCTCTCTCTTGCTCTTTCTGTCTGTTTCTCTGTAATCTTTCTCATTTTCATTGCAATTTCTAGGAAATTACGAATTCAGATCTTTCAAAACATTTATACTATAAGTGGTTTCCTGTGAAAAAAAGAGAAAACTGCTGTAGTTGTGACTTCAATTTTATGTTCGGTCAATGGTCGTATGCCTGTTATTATGAATAATACATTGTTGTTGCCATTTGTTTCTGTTCCAAAGGTCAAACCCTTCTTCAGTATGTTTCCAGTGTGTGCCAAAGGCTAAATCCTATCTCCTATGTATGATCTTAGTTGATTCTTCTTTCTGTTTAACTAAGTGAACCCAGTCACCTGCGGCCATCCGCCCAGGAGCTGGAGGCTACAATGGTCGCATGCATTTAGTTTTTTTTTTTGTTTTTTTTGTTCTCGAACTATGATTTTAACTGATGCTCCCAGTTCAGAAGCAATGTTTAGAAACCGCCACAAGAATAAACTTTTAAAAGTTGCAATAAAACTGATCTAATGTGTTTTTAATGAGTCTCATCACATTAAATAAGATGTAAAGGAAGGTCTGTGTCATATTTTTCGAAATAATATTTTTTTTTGTAGTTTAGTCACTTTCTTTTGAGCCCTGTTAAAATGCTGTTAAAGCTTTTCAGAGACCGAAGAGTGTAAAACGCAAAACAATTAATAATTCACAGATTTTTTTTATTGTTGTATTTATTTTGTTTGTTAGAAATCAATTTGACCAACATGTATTCATTTTCAAAATTAGCTGCACATATGAAAGAATGAATGTAGTGACTATTTAAACTCAGAGGTGCAACTTACTGTAAGTTAATATGAATAGTATCTAATTTTATTTGTCATTTGTAGTATGTATTGCTATTTTTACATTGTCTACCGCAGTTTCTCAAACTCTTGCATGAGTATAATGTATATTTTACAATTATTTCCAGTACTGCCACAGTCTAGAAATTGAGAATTAAAGTAACTAAATAAATAAATGAATACATAAATAAAAACAACCTTTGACAGATTTGTATTATATTTTTTTTGAATGTGAAACTACTAGTCAGCTTTCCTCAGGTGATTCAGCAAATGTGTCTCAATTTTGAGTAAACTTCTCTTGTGCCTTCTTCGGTCATTTCTTACCAGAAAATTGTATATTTTTAATTTCACAGCTTCATCGGAATGATATGTAATTTGGTGACTTTTATGGCACTTGGAATGTGAACACAGGAAAAAATTTGGGACATGATTCGAACAGGCTAAGTGGGCATAAAAAAAATAGTCACACTTATGGTCCTCGGTCAAAAATGACCGACCATAGAAAATACATGGGAAATGGACAAAAACACACCAATTCAGAGAATAATTGTATACACAATCTACAAATCAATCACAAAACTGAAAA
>JAUMHE010000082.1:3029911-3044446 GCA_032359235.1 Enteromius mattozi
AACCCAGGATTGGTGCAAACTAATCCTAAACTTACCTGGCTAGCCAGCTAATCCGGCTTCATGGTACAGGCCCCAGGAACAGGGTTGGAAAAATCTGCAACAGAAAAACTGACAAATCATGCCCTCCAGTGGACAGACATGCACAGAACTCAGGTCTGAAGATGGACAATTCTTCACTAATGCAAATGTTAATGTGCAATAAATGCACATTCCTTTTGTCATTTCAACTGTCTTTGACACTTTTTCTGGACACTCAGAATGTTTAATATGTTTAAATATAATGTCTGCACATATATGTAGGCCTACCGTAATACTAAAAATTATTTATTTACATTTTACTGCATTCTATTGCATAGCATTACCAACTAGGGGTGCATTTCCCAAAAGCATCGCCAGCTAACTATGGTGGCAAGTTCAATCGAACTCTACAGGTAGCCTAATGACAGAATTTGCAACCGTAGTTGATTTTGGGAAATATACGGGTGTCCATGTATTTGAGAAATACATCCCGGGGTCCCAGGATGGCTAAAGGTGTTTATAAAGCCTACACCAAAGTTACAATTTGGCAGTTATAATGCCAGTTCTTTTTTGGGTGTGAGAATTGTCTTGTAATGGCTACAGAATTAGACAGTGCATGTGATTTGGATTTTTAATGTTTATCATTATAGGGTCACTACAGCAATGAATTTGAGGTCAAAATGTGTTTTCAGATTGAGAAAAAAACTGCAAGCTGTATTTGAACACCGCACAATCAGTTTGTTCTTGATGTTACGTATTTAAGGTGAGATCTAATATTAATGAGAGATGTTTTGAAACCAAGAAGTCTGGAAATGTACCTGTCACGCGTGCAGCTTTCACTGTTACTGCTCTCACTGAGACTCACTGCTCTCTGCTGGCAGGAGTTGATACTGCACTCCTCTGGGTTCAATCTTTATTAAATTTGTTAACGTTAGTTGGCACGGGTCGTAAAATGGGCGTAATCTAGCGCTCCGGAAGTTGTCTTTAATTGGTCAGGTAACACTGGGCTAAATAACAACAATTTTATTTTAACTCCTCAATGTTTTTTATTTTTAAATCGCTAAATGATCTAAAACTGATTTTTCAGGTGTGATTTATCGTCCTGACCGCTGCTCAAAGTGGCGCGTGGGCAGCTTGTCACGTGGTATCTGTTAGTTTTCTCAGCACTGTTGAGTAAAGGCCAATCATAGTTAATTGCGATTACTCGATGAGGTTTTTGTTGTTTCATTTTATAGAAATTAAATTTGCATGTCAAGTTACAATGTTAAAGATTAAGATAGCCTATACAACGTACGGAAATTGAAGTGCTACTGGTTTTAATTATTTATATAGGCTATTCATACTCATTACTACTTGGACACTATGGATAATATCCATAAGCTCACATTAGAAAACAACAGCAGAAAGGCTAATAAATAGATGAGAGGACGAAATAGTTCAGAATATTATTTGTATGCTCTAAACTTTTTTTTTTCTCTCTTTTACATCGTCTGTGGTTGATTTTTATGGCATTTGACTGTCAGTTTTAATTTAATGTTCTGTCAATAACACATTTACATTGCAATGACGGAAAGGTTTGATCTAGTATACACGAGGTTTACTTTCTAAATAAAGCACGGGCTTCCCACAAAACCACGTTTGTTTACTCATAAATCAGGAAACAGTTTTAACACCACTCTTTCTTATACAAATGTACTGCTTCCACGCGCAATGCACTTATGCACTAATGTCTCTCGGATGTGTAGAAATTGACATATCTTGCAGCTACTTAATTACAGCTACCAACTAACTGGTAAATGAAAACAACGTAAAGTATCAGATAACGTGCAGCTATTGATGTGAGACGGTAAAATCGTGCACGTTAAGCTTGGTAAACTTTACATTGACCGCTAGGTGGAGACACATTACAGCAAAATAAGTAGTTATTGTTGTCATAAGTGTAACAGGAATGCATTCTAAGATTTTTAATAATTAAAAACGTATTTGTTATAAATGACATGCACTATTATTATTATTATTAGGTCACATTCTCTTTCAAAGAATCACACAATGTTTTGTTTGTGTAAAGGTATAGATGGAAATACCATGGCATGTCGTTTTTTAAGTGCTAACAGAAATGGAAAAGTGTGATAACTCATTTAAAAATAAAATATCCTTCTGGAACACCTTATTGTATCAGAATATAGTAGAATAAATACACATAAGCACTCTTGTGTCCTTTAGCTAAAAACACTAAGAAACAGTTGTATGCAGACCATTTTACATTAGCTGAAAACAGAAATATTTGAACAACAACAGAAAAACAAAACAACTGCCATGTAATATGAAACAAAACTAACCATTCTGCAACAATTTCAATGTCATTCTTTGTCTAAGAATCTCTATTGGAGTTTCACAGAAAGGCTCTGTGGATTACGTAAGGGACCACCTGTAGGTTTTCATTCACCATCTTTGTGTGTAACTATTAATACAGCTGAAATTCAAAAAGGACGTTTTGATACTGTTAAAAAAAAAAAAAAAAAAATCAAACTGTCACAGGTTTTCTCTAACAAAACATGGCTGGGCCCCCAAGCTTCAAAAAATTTCTATAACGTCGATCAAAGGACAACGGTCTCAAATTAGACATTAAAAAACTTGGCGCATCAGTCTAAAGGTTCTATCTACATGGCACCTTTATTCTAGACTTTAAAAGAAAGATCAAAGTTTCCCCAGATGAAAAGGACCCGTTTCCTGCATTTAAACCCCATTCCCCAGCCCTCTTTTAGTAAATTAAGTAGCAAGCACGTGAAGGGTTCAACAATTATGGAGATTCTCCAACACAAGGCCCTTGTCTCTAATTAGGCCTCAGATAGCTAAAAGAGTTTCTCTCAACAGAACCCACAAAAGCATCTTTGCAAAGCATCTTCAATGGAAATGACCACAAAGAGCCGACGCCGAGCACTCATTACCAGAAGCTTCCTCAGCATTAAAGCAGCACTTGGAGAAATTCAGATTCCTCAAAAAGTTTTTATTGTCAAAATAAAAGTCATATTTGCTTTGCATGTGGCATCTACACTATATACAAATTTACAATAATTTTATAAATCATCTTTTATACACCATTTACAAGTTTGTATAAATACATTTCGCAATTTAAAAAAAAGGAACAACAACAACCCGTATATAATAACAATAACAATAATAGGGCACTAAACATTAAGGCTTATTTAAACCATCTTTGATTGTTCAGACAATTGAAAACTTGTCTTCCAACAACGCGTAAAAGTAAATGACGCGAAATGCTGCAAGTTGGGGACATGTGTTACTCCACTAGGAACAATGTAATGCCCAAATTCTCCTTAAGAATGACTGATTGCGTGTCATGTCCATATCAATAGAATGGAATTAGCGCAACGTAATTGTGTCTGCATCGCTGCATTGTTTCAACCAGTTCGTCCGCTAATAGAAACCATCAACAAGTCAATTTGTATGCAAACGACTGAAAAGACCAAGAGACCCCCCGACAATTAAGAGGGTTTTCTTGTTTCAGACCTGGGACAAAGGCATCTGCTTGGGGCAGGACACCGAGCTGGCGGTACCGGACCTCCACGTTAATCCCGTGCTCACGTCACTGTACATGGAGCCACCGGAGCCCTTGCTGCCCCAGCAGCAGCGCGTGCAGAAACTCCTCCAGGACTCCAGGGTCTTACCGGACCAAGTCCAAACTCCAGAGGTGATGCCCACCAGAAGGCACATAAAGTATTTGAGCATAAAGACGGCATAGTCCGGCCTCTTGTTCTCCTGCTCTAATAAACACGAACAGTTATGAGTGATCTCCCAGCTCTGTCTGTTGTGCTGCTCGTAGAAGTAACACGCCACGATGATGGTGGCGGGAACCGTGTAGAGCACCGTGAAAATCCCGATCCTGATCATCAGCTTCTCCAGTTTGTCCGTTTTAGTGCCACCCTGCTTAATGACGCTCCTGATCCTGAACAGCGACACGAATCCGGCCAAAAGAAACATGGTGCCGATGAACAGGTAGATCACCAGCGGCGCCAGCACGAAGCCCCGCAGGTTGTCCAAGTTCTGGTTGCCCACGTAGCAGATCCCGGCGACCGGGTCGCCGTCCACCGAGCTCAGCGCGAGCACGGCGATGGACTTCATGGACGGGATGAGCCAGGCGGCCAGGTGGAAGTACTGCGAGTAGCCCGCGATGGCCTCGTTGCCCCACTTCATGCCCGCCGCGAGGAACCAGGTGAGCGAGAGGATGACCCACCATATCGAGCTGGCCATCCCGAAGAAGTAGATCAACAAGAACACGACGGTGCACAGCGCGGGGCCGGTGGTCTCGTAGTGGATGTGCTCCACGTCGTACTCCCGGTTACACGCCACCTTTTCGTGCCCGGCGATCAATCGCACAATGTAGCCGATCGACACGAACATGTAGCACGCCGAGAGGAAAATAATGGGGCGCTCGGGGTATTTAAAGCGCTCCATGTCGATTAGAAAGGTAGCGACGGTGGCGAAAGTGGAAATGAAGCATAACACCGACCAGAGTCCGATCCAGAAGGCCGTGAATGTCCGCTCGTCCTGGGTGAAGTACGGGTTGTGACACGGCATGGCGCAGTTCGGAATCTGACCCGTCTTGACGCGGTTGTACAGCGGGTGTCGGTCGCTGTTCACCGCCACCATCGGCGCGCGACACTGGCAGCCCGGCTCGCAGGGTTTACTCACTTTCGGTCCGCCGCCCGTTCGCCCGCTTTTCTTTTTGTGCGGATTGAAGGCTTTGCTGGGGTAGTTGGTGGGCTTGGACAGCACCGGCGACACCGTGGTGGAGTCGGTTCGGTTGTAGTCCATGCACAGCGTGTCTGGTGCGCCCTGAACAGGCAGCAAATCGCACTTCATGCGATCCGGCCAAGGGAAGCCGTACTGCCGCATGAGCGGGGCGCAGCCCGCCTTGGCTCGCTCGCACACGCTCCGGCACGGCGGCAGGGGTTTTTTATAGTCCTCCAGGCATATGGGGGTGTACATGCTGCACAGGAAGAACTTGAGATCCGGGGAGCACTGGATCTCCACCAGAGGCCAGAACTGGTGCACCTCCAAGCCGGCTTCGTCCTGCGTGTCGTGGTTGAATTGGTTAGGCATGTAGGTGTAGTTGTAGCCGATGCCCTTGCACAGAGGAACGGCTATCTCCTGACAGGTGATCTCCTTGGCCGTGGTGCCGCTTGACCTGGGCAGCAGGGCGAGCGCGAGGAACAGGTAAATCCCCAACAGGTAGCACTCCATTCTTCTCTCCCCCTCCTGTCAACACGAGCAATGCAGCGAGCGCTGGAAACAGTTCAGTTCAGATCTTGAAGAGCAGACCCATGTCCGCTTCACTTGTTTGGCACGGACTCGCGGTTGGGTTGCATACCGAGAATAAATAGCCCTCGGCCGGGCGCAGGCAAAATGGCTGAGGGAATAAATGCAAGCCTCTCGTATTTCCTTTGCTTGTTCCAGCTCCAAAATAAAGCCGCTTTTCAATAGTCTAAACTTCTCTGCTGACAAAAACACTCCCGGTGTAAACGCGTTTTCTACATTCGTTCCGTTCTCGAGAGTCTTTCTCATACAAATCAGTGCCGTGGAGTAGGACGCACCGAGTATAAAAGACAGCCGAGCGGACACGCCCCCCATGCGCCGATCGCCAATCACAAAGCGGCGAGGGCGGGTCGCCCAGACGTGTCAATCACTTTTGCTCAAGGTGTACAATTGCAGAACGTTGTTTTTGAAAAGGAACACAAATTAGATCAAAGATACCCGAAGGAGGCAGATCGCGCATAAAACAAATGTAATAAATACAATTAGCGTTTGCAGTGAATCTCTAATGTGTGGTTTTATGTTATTTGATGTCTTTGTTTACAAAAAGTCTATAGATGTGCTTTATTGTGGGGAAAGTGGATGCAAAACTATTTTCAAAAGGATATCAGACAATCAACTGTTATTAGGCCTGTTTTTTTTTTCTTCTAGTAAATAAAATGTATTTTTTTTACCCTATTATTTTAATACCTTGACAACCACATAAAATAATTTGCATTATAAAGATGCATTATTTGTGCTGTAAAATTGTATTTATTTATTTGCAATACATGATGAAAAATTGTTTATTACACAGTGAGATTTTTGATACAGATTTATAAACTCAAACTGTAAAAAATAAATCCAAAACCATTTATTTTTAGCTTTTTAGCATTTCACTGAAACATAACTGCATAACTGTTGTGTGACAAATCACTTTTTAAAAGTCCGTATAAACATGTGGCCATAAAAATGCATGCACAGTATTCATAAACGACTTGTTAAAATAGTTTTATGTAGGTTACAGCGTGCCACACTGCTTCTTAACAATCCATATTCAAATTAAAATTCAACAGTTTGTGGCTTTGGGTCCAACTGCAATTTCACCAGCAAATGTTTACTGTCCGAGCCTCATTATTTCAGCCTATTATTTTATGAAACTCTGCATAGATACAAAAAAAAAAAAAAAAAAATAATATTTATAAATATCAAATACAGCAAGAGCCCATCTCATTGGTTCCCCTAATGTATTGGGGTTAATTTGTGAATGATAGGGCCCGGCGGGGGGTTGTCCTGCTGGCGGAGTGGGGAGCTGATGTTTTAATGGAGGTGTGGATGCGCGGAGCTCCTGCAGAGGATGTAATTACTGCAAACTCAAGAACAAGCAAAGCAGTTTGTTAAACAGTGGCAGCGGACAAGCAACCCCTTCCCCCAACTCATTATCACAGGCCGTCTTAAAGGAAACGCAATGTAGTATAAAAATTAGAGAGTGTAAAACAAATGATTAAAGAGCTCCTTCACAAATACTTTCATGTTCAATAGCTACAGAAAGAGTTTTTTTTAACAGATTTTACATGCGATCTCTTTGAACTATTGTCCGGTGCCTTAAAAGGCCCATACGTCCATCAGGAGTAATTACATTTACCTAAATTTAATATGTATAAAGCCGTTTCCTCTGCTACAACTGTTTAATGATTTCCATTACAAAGCTGCGATGACGTCATGGGACATCACAAACCCGAAACCTGTTGCGGCGGTTTGTTTTTCTTCTCTTTGAGCTCAGATATCGCGATAATTATTTTACTCTTTTCTTTAGGGAAACTCGCAGGGATTTAGGAACAGGTGTGCCCTCTGAGGCTTGTGGCAAATGCGGGCAGATGAAAACTAGAATCGCTTTCACTGATTATGTCCATTATTCCCCCAGCCATATTGATTAACAGGAAGATAGAGCACACTCTAGTCTCCAGCAGTTGGAGCGTAACCTTTCACCCTGGCTCTATCCCAGCTCCGGCCGGGCTTGGGTTACATAGTGCCCGGGCATTCCAGAGTACAAATGGAATTAGTGCATCTGTTCGAAAGTTAATTTTCAAATCACCATTGAATGAGTCTTTAGAAAGAGCTGAAATGGTGGCCGGTGGCCATCAGCCAGAATAACACGCCTTCTCGTGTATCGGGCCTAAGGATTCTTTGTGTGCTTATTATTATTTCTGAAGCGTGGATTATGAAGCTTCAGATGGGAATTAATTTTCTACAAGTAAGAGAGTCTTTCAAATAGTACTCCAGTAATACAATGTGGAGCTCTACGCGGATTACTTTTGTAGGTTTTATGCAATCTGTTCAAATGTTTTCTGGCTATAATATCCAAATCTAAAAGTAAATGCAATTAAAAGCTTTTTAAAGTAGCTATTTTCCTAAAAAGAATAATACATTTTGACTCTAAAATGATCTTTTTATTTAATTATTTATTTATTTCCCTTTTAATATGAGTCAAAACAAAGGACTGTAATCTATACTATATGGGTCTTTATGCCTCCAGAGATTTAAACAGATAGATTTAATGATAAAATGCTCTAACTATTTATTTATGTATAATTATTACTTTCTCTATTTAGCAATGTTAACAAATTCTATCATGTGACAATGAAGACTGGAAGACTGAAAGTTCAGCTTTACATTACAGAAATAAATTGAAAAAATTCTGAAAATAAATAAATAAATCTGAAAATATATTCACATGTAGAAAAACATTTTTTTTGTAACAATATTTCACAATATTAAATTGTTTCTGTATTTTTGATCAAATAAACACAGCCCTGATTTTTTATTTATTTATTTATTTTTTTAAACATTACAACAATTTAATTGTGAAACATTTGACCACCAGCGTATACCTTACAATATCTCTACTTATTTAAGTAAGGGACAAGTTCAGATTATTTTCTATAAGCTAGTAATGACTTCCACAATTGATGTGGACACAGCTTAATTTGTTGTAAAGCTGCAACATTCCCTCAAGGTGTAATTATTAGTTTTCCAATTTTCACTTAACAATAACAGCTTAAGTAATCTTGTTTCCAGTAATCACCTCTCAATATAGGAATCCTAATAACATTGAGCATGTTAATGAAACACTGTCTGTGTGTGCAATCCATTAGCATAGTATGTATTGATTGGATACACAGTGTGATTACATCTGCAGGAATCTTATCAGGGATGTTTACGTTTCATTAAGACTTTCAGCCAGACTAATAGAGCAGGATGTGTATTTGCCTTGTACCACACACTTTAACACACTCTAGCCCAGAGAAAACATCTATCTGGGTTCTGAGTGGGAAAGTGTTAAGATATGAGAGAGAGAGTCAGCCATTAATGCGGGCTGCTCAGTGGACAGGTAATGATTCACTGTGAACTGCTTCTAAACTGAGATTTATGGCTCATGCTGCAGTTATTGAGTGACAGAGAGCATGTGAAAATTCTTCTTCAGGGCTAGCTGTCTTATACCTGATTTACCCCAGGTCAAGAGGAGAAACTATTGAGACAATTAAGCTGTCTGTAGCTGTCTGTCAGTGTGTGAGAGAACATGTGTTTTCTCCTCTATAACAAAACAGCTCTGAGTTGCCTGCTTAGCAACATTAAACCAAATGCTGTGCACTCGGAGGCTATTCACTAAAGAACTGATGCTTTCTTGTATTCCAAAACATGCATCCCAGAATGCATTGCAAAAATTAAAATAATAATAATAATAAAATAGTAATAATGAAAAAGTCACACTTTCGATACTTTTGTAGTTATTCCATGGTCTGCTGAATACTCGATTCTGATTGGCTGGCAGGTATCCATCAGAGCCACTGAGAATCATTGAGAGAGAGAGAGAGAGATAGCAGATTGCCCTGCACACACACACAAACAAACAAACTTGTCAACGCTGCCCTGGCGACTGTTATTAATAAAATGGCCTAGAGATACTAGATCGCAACATCATATTTCTCAGCAACAAGTTTTTGGAGCAACTAAACACTGCTTGATTGTTTGTAGAGACGCACAGACGCAGGTAACGCACACACAGTTATCTCTCTCTCTTTCTCATTTGAGAATTAAATAAATGTGATCTTACCGCACTATTTCATCTCTGTGTCTGAATTGAAGCGGGCAGAATGTTAGCACTAATGAGCTTTAACTGACGAAAAGAACCATCATTTTTACCCTTCTGGTCAAATATTGTGTTGCAGAGAGAAATACTAGGACATTTAACTTGTCTATAACTTGGCAAATTACCATGGAATAAGCGGGATAATCATCCCTTACATAATAAATGCATTTTAGAAACATTTTTATGCATTTTTTTGCAATATTTGTGCAGCATGCTTAATTAGCTTAGCAACATGCTAACACCAAACTCTGAAATCAACTGTCAGTTGAATCGGCTGTATGCTTTGGATAAGCCGTCTAAGGCAAAATATAAACTGTAAAAAATGTTTGAAATGTTTACAAAAAAAGACTGAAATAATGCTATAGGAATTGGTTAACTACAGGTTGCAATGGAAAAATGTAAATGGTTTAACATTGCATTAATAATTTTACTGGAAAATGCTGTCAAATATATCACATAAAGTTAACAGGATATTTTAAGGCAGCTCACTAGATTTCAGAACAGAGCTAGCATATTTGACTACCACTAAGTCAATTAACAGCCTTGTTTTAAGCATGTGTTTAAGAATTGTTGTGCGATGTTTGTTCTTAGACTTTGCCCAGGCCCCCACATTTCTCCATAGAGCACTGTTGGTGGGGGAGGGCAGGCCGGCCCAGCCCCCCGTCCTCATCAGCATGTGTTTTCTTTGGGTTTGGCAGCTAATCAGTTGCAGGTGGGGCTGAGCTCCTCTCGGGTCCCCTGAGGTGGTGGAGCGCGCTCCCTGGGTGTCCCCTCACCTTCACCTCATTACCTTGACAAACAGGGCCGGCCCTGCTAATCAATCCACCGCTGAGAGCACACAAGACACGACATCCTTCGCATAGATCCGCTCGCTGTGTCTGTGTAACTCGAATCAGCAGGTTATTACATACCATAGAGCGTGCATCAGTAAAAACCATGCAAAGTGGAGTGACGATTGACAGTGTTTTGACACAAGGTTAGGAGTGTTTGTAACTTCTTGTTGCAATTGAACAATCGCATTATGCATAATAATTATACATGATATGTTAATTCATATTATGTGTATTGCAGTGATTGATCATAAACAGTTAATTACAGCAGTACCCAGTTTGTAATGTTACCCTGCATGTGTGTGTGCATACATATACATATGTATAGAGAGATAGATAGTCAACATTTGAAGTGGATCAAAAAAGTTGGTATTGTTTTGATTTTAGAACAACTTTGATGAAAGGTTTCCTGCCAAAAACTCCTTTAAAACGAAAAGAGAATATATATATATATATATATATATATATATATATATTTTGCAGCTGCCTTTCAAGTCCAGCACTCAGTTCACTTATTATCTGTTTATCTGGACCATGCATGACGTTAAAGCACTTTAGGTTCAAAGGTCGATTGTTATGTGTTGTTTGTTATGTCTATATTTTAATTAAATATATTCACAGAACATTTAGATACAACTTTTAATTTTCCACAATATCAACCAAGTTTTTTATTTTTTTTTAGTAGAAGTGAGAAGTCAATGTGTATCAGGCATTCACAAACTAATGCATTTCTGAGTAAAACACAATTTTAAGTATGACTGAATGTTGGGACTCTATTTCATCCCTTGGAAATTGCTGGGTCTTGCAAAGTATGTGTTTTTACTCCAGATTGAATGTTAATGAAGTAAAAAAATGTCTAAATAGTTATTAGTGAACATTATGTGATAGATAAGAAACCCACTAGTCAACATCACCAACTACTAGTTGACACATCCTGCGTAAATGACCCAACCCTGCTCTCAACTTACTCTTTCTGTCTGTCTTCATTTCAGGACAGCTGAGCGGTGGATGAGAGACACATTGGGGGATGGACTGAAGAGCAAGAAGGTAAGGAGGAAACACCTCACACAGAAGTTGAAGCAACAGCAGCAGCACAAGAAACATCCGGAAGGCTTGAAGCAGACGTCTAATAAGACGGCCTCGCAGCGCGTAGCACATGCAGGCGTATTTGTTTTCTTGC
The DNA here is from genome assembly GCA_032359235.1 of Enteromius mattozi. Classification (NCBI taxonomy): domain Eukaryota; kingdom Metazoa; phylum Chordata; class Actinopteri; order Cypriniformes; family Cyprinidae; genus Enteromius; species Enteromius mattozi. The sequence goes on from JAUMHE010000082.1 coordinate 3,041,403, forward strand.
TTCATTCTGTCAAACCTTTCCTGCTCCGTGGGCAAGAACCTCCAGCAAATCCACCCCGGGCCCCCTCTAATGCTCATTAGCAAGAAGATTAAGACATGTTTATTTACACGCTAAAAGAGTGAGTGGGTAAACAGGGGGGCTTATTTATTAATTTACCCTTAACGTTGAGTGCACTTGACAGGCTGGATAAGAGGGAATTGATGCGAGTATGCAGGCAGTGTTTGAAGTCTGCACGGGGATATCTGCCGAGGGTTGAGGAGCCGGGGTGATGGAAGTAAAGGAGCGTTCCCGGCGACACCAAGGCAGGGGGGTCAAGATTGGCCCATCCTTAGGAGACCCGCAATCGCCTACGATCACGTAACGCTTCACCCAGGAGATGAAGCCACCTCTGGATTTCTGTTCGGTTTTCTACGCCCACATGGTCTCAAGTGGAAGCTTGTTGATGGATCTGGCATCTTTTGAATAATACATGCCCTGGATAATGACTAGCGCAAAGAGCCATTTGAGTATTGTTGATATGACTTGCTCTCATCTTTGGCTAATTGCCGGTAGTTGCGTCTTACAGTACAGGTACTGATGAGATAAGAGACGAAACGTTATAGGTTTATTGCTGGGTGAGTAAAGGTGTGAAACGAGGAAGACAAGGTGGAATAAAAGTTGCCAGGGTGGAGAAAGTTTACAACTTCAGGTGTATTTCTCGACCTTTGAACAGCGGGAACAATAAACGTTCACCTTCAGGATCGGTAAGCGTGACAGTCACGCATTACCAAGCTATGGTCGATTGGTTCAAAACCGATTCTTAAATGAAACAGACTGCTTTACATTTACAAATTCATTTAGCACGTCAACCAGAACAAATGAGGAATACTAAAACACAATGAAGGCACTTTTCTTCCATGTAGTGAGAATTGCGTAACTAATTCAACCCGAGAGCGGCAATCGACCGAGTCTTGAACTCAATGATCTGCTCATTCCTAAAAATAAAGATTACCAAAGGGAGCTGCCATAGAAGACCATTTTGTGTTCCTCAAATAACATTTCAGTGAATACGTCTTAAATAAATTATTTTCAAGAATGACATCTTCAATAATTTTTTTCTAATTTAAAGAACCTAGAGATTCTATGGATGTCAAAGTCTCTTCAGATGGCAACAAAGAACTTTTAGTTTTAATAGCATTAGTTATGATGTAATGCTAGAAGGACAATCCATGTTTTGAGAAACGGTGCACTTTACTGTACAATAAAACGGTTAGCACTTTATAACCAAGTTTTATTATGCCAAAGTATTTTATGATGTTTGCAAAGTTAGCACTTTTGCTTTTGGGTTACACTTTATTTTATTAACTCTCAGAGTATACTGTTGGAATAGGTTTAGGGTTAATAGAATAAGTTGACATATACGTTTGTTGTATGTTATGGACCCATCAAAATAAAGTCTGTGAAGATATTAATCAGACAGTCTACTAATTCTGCAGAGTTACTTACTGTTTGTAGAACGTCTAAAGTGTACTATCGAAATAAAATGTTACCTGCTTTTGTCTTTTTATGTATGTCGTGTATCATATACTTTGACCATGGAGGTAACCAGACATTTAGGATTGGCAGACCCAAATGTCAAGTTTTACCTTTTGAATGATATAAGGAAAACCAAACAATGTCATAATATTAATTTTAAGAATTCAAAATTCCATATTAACCTGTATATTGTGAATATTAGAGAGGTGTTTTACCGCAATAATATCTATAATATGTATGACCCTGAATTTGACTCAGTGAATGCACCACAGGGAACTAATAAAGCATAGGGACACCTTGATTTTTTGCACTTTTTAATAAATGCTACATTTCGGTATCAACATGATCATGCAAGATTAATGAAACACACTCCACTCTGCGCTGAGAAAGTACAAAACACACAGAGAACATACTAGATTAAAGCTGACTGAATCCTATTGTAATTTGGCAGATGATAATTAGGCCATTTCAATTTGCATAACAACAGGAGGTGTTTATGTTGTGTGTGGTGTTGGCTAAATTAGGTTAGCAAATGACAGTGGCTTCCTTTGAGTGCTTTAATATGGTGTGATTTCATCAAACGTGCGGAGAGAAAGTGATTCATTTAAGACAATAGATCTTATCTTTTAGAGATACGATGTGGCCTCAGCAGTCACACATCATATCTTTGTGTATTTATTGATTTGAACTAAGGGCAGGATTGTCTGTTTGAAGCAATGATATGTCCTGCATTAACTGTGAAAGGAGGGGGAAAAAGTCAAATTAAACCCTCAAACTGACTATTTTGCCTCATGAATGATATTTAATACATAGTTCTAAGCCTATAACAGCAAAACGTTAAATATACCACAATATATACACACTTTGTAGCTAAATCAGAGTGTGTTTTTTACTGTCCAAACCCAGTTCCAGACTGTTTGTAGCACTAATACATCCTTAAAGACATTTATCTTGAGCAGATCTCCATATATATGTCCAGAACAAATAAAAAGTACACTAGTTACACAATCCTCCCTTTTCATTTATGTGCTACACCTATGATTAAATCATATATATGCATGCATTTTGCTTTGCCATGATCAACACAGGGCAGTATGGCAGACAGTAACCTCAACCCTGACCATGGAACAGGAAATTCATGTACTTTTTTTTTTTTTTTTTACAATAAGTAATGAAAGAGAAGGGTAAAATGTCTCAACCTCAAATCAATAATGCAAATAGGTAATAATGAAATCTGTTTCATAACCACTTCAGTTTACCACTGAAAAAGTAGCCGTATGCAGTCGGTTTTGGTATTAAGCCCATGCTAAATTTGAATACCACAAAAAAGTGACTAGTCTGAAGGTTTGCAATTAGATTTTTTTTTTTTTTTTTTACATATTGCATTAGTTTAAGGTTTGATGCCATAATATACATCTGTAAATAAATATAATATGTATAACTATACAGTGGGTACGGAAAGTATTCAGACCCCCTTAAATTTTTCACTCTTTGTTATATTTCAGCCATTTGCTAAAATCATTTAAGTT
>JAUMHE010000082.1:3059845-3089828 GCA_032359235.1 Enteromius mattozi
TTGACCACTGCCTGTACGACCACGACTTAAATAAACAGCTTGCATATGGATCAAACGCCATCCGAGTCAATGTCACAATATATAACAAATACAATTAATTAATTAATTATTTTGACCTTTAATGTAACAGTCAGGAATTGTTAAAATTGTTTTAAATATCGCTATGACACATGATGAAAAAAATGCTGTAATAAATAAATAAATATATAAATAAAGACAAAATAAACTAAGATAAATTCTAATAAAATAATAATAGTGCAATAGTGTATGAAATGTGTATATAATAATAATAATAATAATAATAATAATAATAATAAAAGTCAGAAATAATGGAAATATATAACAAATAAAATTATATTTATTCATTTATTTATTGTTTGCTAATATGTTTATTATTATTATTATTATTATTATTAGTATCATTATAGTACTGTAGTAGTAGTAGTAGCAGTAAACAAACTTTTATAGTGACAGTAGCTGTTGAATTGCATTTTAAGAATCACCAAGGACCATGATTTTACCTAAAAATCTTCTTTACTGTTCTATGATAAGAAAAACAAAAAACAAAGTCACCTACATCTTTGACAGCCTGAAAGTAAGTAAATTAACTGTACAAAATAGTGAATAAATAAAAATAATAATAATAATAATATGCCATGTTGCCGTGTTTGAGAATGGTACGATTATATTATCATAAAGAAATAATGCATGTTAGTTTGCAACCATCACAGCATCTCCTGCTATTTATACAGCAAAATATCACATTTCTTCGTTCAGAAAATATCAAAGGTTCAATACAGTCTTCCTAAAGTTATTGTGATAAACTCACTTTACATATAGATTGGGGACCAGCTATGTGTACTCACAAGTACTTGAGGTTTTAGTTTCAGAATGCGAAAGCCATTCGCGAAGTACACACAGGTGTTTGTTCAACAGGAGAGACACCACTGCTGACCTCTGCGCTTTCAGCCAATCACAAGCCTGCAAATGACTTTAGCTCTAAAGCTATAGGGAGACACAGAGTGAGTGTGTGAGCGTGAGAGAGGCATCTGGAACAGAAATCTGAATCCAGGGTGGAAGATTAAAGCAGACTCCTATCTGGCGCCGGTGCTCAGAGAAATCCATATCATTGCTCAGCGCTAATGTTTCCTCCACAGAATCAAGCAGGGCTTTGCTATCTGATTGGGCGCTCATTCTGCGATGGAACGGGATGTGAGAGAATGCAGACGAGCCTTTGAAATGGCCTGATGTTCTATTAGCAATTCTAAACAGCTCTCTCTGTCACAGTAGCACTTTTCCCACATCAGCTTATATTTCACGTTGTGCCAGAGAGCGTATGCACATATGTGTTCCGGTTTCAGACTGTTTTTGATGCAGTTCAGGTGCACCTGTCCGGCCCAAGTAGAAACATGTGGCAATCCCAGAGTTCCATGCAGCAGCATAGGTTGTCAGCACTGAAACTGCAAACTGTGATTTCAAATAATACAATTATACAATTAAATAATATTTCATTAATAACAATATTTTTATTATTAATTTAACTGGTATGAAGTTATTTAACATATTTTAATTTATATCCCTATCTATCTATCTATCTATCTATCTATCTATCTAAAAAGAAAAATGTAATTATATTCAATTATTTATTTATTTATTATAATTTATTATTTTATTATTTATTGTCCACTTACTTTAGGGATTATTTATTTATTTATTTATTTTCAGATCATATATGCAAAATATAAAAACATTCTAAAACTAATTATATTTAATAATTCAATATTCAATTCATTATCTACTTTAGTGCTTATGGGGACTCATTCTTGTTTTACAGAATATATACTGTATGTAAAATTAAATATTTTAATCTTTGTTTAAATTAGTATCAATATTAAGTTATTTTGGGAAATTTATCTTCATATGTCAAATGTAAAAAGTTGTTTCATTTAGTATCAAGTTAAGGGGACTCTTAAAAATATACAAATATAATAAAATTATTTATATTTGATACTAAATTACTTACTTTAATTTAGTGTCAAGTTACTTAATGGTACAAAAAGTAAATAATAAAGTTTCATAATTGTAAATAATATAAATACAGTAAATATAATACAGTTATAGTTCATATTTTATTTTTATATTGTATTAATATATATTAATATTTTAAATTATTTTAATTAGTATCAAATTTTTTAGTTAGCTTTATCTTTATATGTTACGTTACATTTAAAACTAAATGAAAATCAGTTAATATTGATCATTTATCTCATTTTTTTTACATATTGTTTTTGTAAAAATATAAATTTATACATTTTCCCATTTAATATTAAATTTTACTCTTGTTAATATTTATTTAATAGATTATATACATGCAGTTAAGCTGTTTAATCAACAAATTTTATTTAAACAATCTCAGATAAAGTAGCTTTCTGCCTTCAGTGGAAGTCAGATCAGTGTGTGTGTGTGTGTGTGTGAAAGAACACAATAGTGTCCGTGTGAATGTGTGTATGGTTTGTATGACAGATGGACACCGGCTCGGCCCTTTTGCAAGTGGAAAATTGAAGCCACATCCCCTCTGACCTGATTACCATGGTAACCTTTGACCCAGAGGTCACGCGCACAGAGCCTCATGCATTCATGCAGCCTTTCAGCAGTGAAACAAACCCCTACAAGTCGAACCCAACAAGAAAAACATTGTCTCATTTAAAATTCATAGTCCGAGGGCCCACAAAACATACATTTAACATGCACTTTTGTATGGCAATAACCATACGACCGACAGGCAGCATTGCAGACGTGCCCGGAGTGAAAATATAGTGAAAATAGCAGCGGAGGCGCCGTAATTCTCCGCTGACAGGAGCGTATGGAAGCGTTCTAGTCCCAGGGCGGGTCTCTGACAATCTAAGTATACACTAAAGCAGGTGTATCTGAGCCATAACAAACCCACTCATCCTAGTCAAACAACAGCCACGGGAAAGAATTTCTGGAGTCGGATCATTTAGGAAGGGAGGACAGTTTAAGGTAATTGCATGGTGTGTCACGTTGCCCATCCTTATTTTTTTACAGGACTAAAATATAACCACAATTTACACTGCCTCAGGAAGAGTCAGCTTGGTTGAAGCATTTTTCTCATGATGATTGCTATTTAATGGGTTCATGTACTGTATGCATTTTAAAATAATATAGTACGGCTCTTAGTAGATGAAAATAGTCCTGATTATTTATTTGTTTTTTAAGAAAGAAATCAGATAAACAGTAGTAATTATAATCTAATCTATAATGTAATTTAGTGCAATGTAATCTATTCTAATTAAATAATAAATAATAAATATATAATTCATTATAAATAAATACTGATGCATTCTTATGATTTATTTTACTAAGAAAATATACTAAATTACTAAAATAAAAAAATATAATATTTCAGAAATGTTTTATATATATATATATATATATATATATATATATATATTTACATACGTACATGTATGTGTGTGTGCCTATAAAATTATACATATATATATATATATTTTTATTAATAAAATAAAATAATCCATGCACATACAACGATTTTCATAATAAGAAATGTACACACAAACCTACAACAATATATATTCAAAATTAAAATTACATATTAAATTACATAGAAAATCTCATGCAATTGTATGCAATAAAAATATAAGATAAAAAATATATAATATTTACAATTGATTTAAAAGTTATATGTATTCTGATGCAATGTTATGACTTAAGATAACTCAAACAATCCTGCTTTTTGGTCTTTTTTTTGTTATTTTTTCAGTGTTCATTCACATTGCCTGCCATCCTGCAAATTCTGCTAAACATCTTCTTTTGTGCACCATGAAAGACACGAAGAAAAGAGTACACGACAGCATAACAGTCATATCCTTTTACCAGCCTTGCCACTAACTTCATCTACAGTGTCACTGTTTGCTTATATACAGTTCCTAAAGTTGCAGCAACAAGCGTTTGAGCTGTCATATCCCAAAGTGACTGCGTCTCCTCTGGCTTTAGCGCCCATCTGTTCATCCGTACACCGTCCAGGACCGGCTTGGCATGCAGAGTAGCGTGGAGCTGTTACAGAGGAGCAGGGTTTTGTGTTTGTGACGGGGAGGCAGTTCGTCTTGTTAATTCTGCAGATGGACAGGGGTGAGGATTTGCCCCGTGGTAAAGTACGCTCACTGGCACTGCGTGTCTCGCTGCTGTTCGGGAGTCAGTCTCAGATGGGCAGACGGCCAGACGAGATGGACAGACAGCCAGACAGGCAGACGGACAGACAGCCTAAGATATCGCCTGCAGTTATTCAGAACCCTGCAGTCTGGCTGGAGTGGATTTGACTGGAGGCGAGAGGCAGAGCAAGGACTGCTGAGGTAACAGGAACACCACACACACACACATCACTTGGGTTTTCATTCTCTCTCTCTCTTTCCATTCCTCCATTCTTGCCGATTTTCTGATCAGATATGCAGAGCGGTTGCGGTTCCCCCCACAGACTCCAGAGTTTCTCATGTCAAATCACTTTGACTGCATAGGAGTCAAGGCAGGGTGGAAGCCCTGGTGATCAGACCTCCTCTCCGTCTCGCTACGCTCACTTGCAATCGTTCGCAGTTTAATGATTGTGCTTCTGATTCTGATGCACTTAAAGGGATAGTTCACCCAAAAATGAAAAAAAATCTGAATTATCCTCCACTTGTTCCAAACCTCTATAAGTTTCTTTCTTTTGTTGAACACACAACAGACAGTTAAAGATCATAAAGATTTTCTGAAGAACATTGATAACCGAACAGTTGACGGTAGCCATTGACTTCCTTCCCCCCAATATATACTATGGAAGTCAGTGGCTACCATAAATAAACAGTCTGTTATCATTCACTCACCATCATGTCTTTCTTTTGTAGAACATAAAAGGAGAGATTTTAAAGAATGCTCATGCTGCTCTTTTCCATACAATGGAAATGAATAAAAATGCAGGTTCTTGTGCTTCAAAATGACAAAAAAACACCATAACGCATCAGGAAATATTACTTGAGCACAATTTTCCATGTCCTCTGAAGTCATATATGTCTTTTTTTTTTTTTTTTTGGCAAGAAATAGACTGACATGTAAGACCCACTGAAAATGGATTACAATCTTGTATGGACTACAAAAATGGCTCCTTGGTTCCTATTTTTTGTATTGTTTCTTGTACCGATTTTGAAATATACTGTTCTACACTGGTAGTGATCTTTGATTGTTGCATGCAACCAGTGAGGACAAAACAATATAAGACATTGAAAGCATTGTGCATTTATTAATTTTATTATTTTCTGACACCTAGTCTTTATCTCTCAGCACTTTTTCAATTCACAAAAAATAAGAATTCCCCACAAAAAAAGTTCCTTGCTTGTCTCAGGAAAGGCAGAGATGCTGAATCATGGTAATTGGGGCTGAATGAGAATTAAAGTGTGAGAGGAAATTTTCCTTCCTCCGCCCACAGACACAAACATTCACACAAAGCTGCAGCTCTGGCACTGTAATCTCATCTCCGGATCTGCTGCAAAACAAGATAAACTAAATTAATACCACTATTTTACAAGACCGTCCCTCCCACTGACTAAAGCTAAAGGCAGATAAGATGTAGAGGTGCTGTAGATCAATGGAAAATGGAACCTTACAGCCCTTTGAATTATGGGATAAAATGGCCACATTCAGGACCTGGTGTTTATTTTATATGGAGTTTAATGAGGCAAATCTGAAGCACAGATTTTTATTTCCACTGTATAATATTTAAAATGTTCTCAAACATTCATGAGTGGGTTGTATGTTGCATTTCTGAACAGAAAACATTATTAGTCAGATGTTGCTCTTTCATAGCTGAAGAGTATTTGAAGTATTTGACTATTAGTTTCTTGGTACAGATGTTGTTGAGGTCTTTTGTAAAAAATGCTATTTATAAGTTAGGATATGCTTTGATTTTTGCTTCTGAAAGTCTCTTATAGACCACAATACTTAAAATTGTGAAATATGATTATAATTTACTAGTTCTCAAATTTCAGAAATGTTGGGACGTTTTTACAATTTGAATAAAATGAAAACTAAAAGACTTTCAAATCACATGAGCCAATATTTTATTCACAGTAGAACATAGAGAACATAACCAACGTTTAAACAGAGTAATTAAAATTTTTTATCCACTAATTGATGCTTGCTACAGGTCTCAAAAAAGTTGGCACAGGGGCAACAAAGGGCTGAAATGCATGAAATTTTGAAAGGATTTAGCTTGGAGAACATCTAGCAACTAATTAAGTTAATTGACATCAGGTCTGTAACATGATTAGCTATAAAAAGGGCTGTCTTTGGGAGGCAGAGTCTCTCAGAAGTAAAGATGGACAGAGACTCCTCAATCTGTGAAAGAGTGCAATTTTTGCAAATCTTATTATCTACAGCATAACATAATCAAAAGATTCAGAGAAACTAAAGACACCTCTGTTCATAAGGGACAAGGCCGAAGACCTTTGCTGGTTGTCTGTGGTGTTCGGGCCCTCAGACAACACAGCATCACTCATCACATGATTCTGTCATTGACATTACTAAATAGGCCCAGGAACACTTCCAGAAACCACTGTCGGGAAACACAATCAATCGTGCCATCTGCAGAAGCCAACTAGAGCTCTATCATGTAAAAAGGAACCTGTAGCAGGCATCAAATTTGAAATGAGCTCAATTTGTGCATAAAATTGTAAAATGTCTCTATTGTGAGTAAAATATTGGCTCATGCGATTTAAAAATTCTTTTAGTTTTCATTTTATTCAAATGTAAAAAAACCCCCCAAAAAAAACAGCTTCTCAACATTTTTGAAACTTGGGTTGTAGTACAATTTATTAGGGCCCGAGCCACTAGGCAGAGGGCCCTATTGTTTTTCAAAGGATTTTATTTTTCCCTCGACTATTCAGGGCCTTTTGGGCACCTTAACACACTCAAAAACTCTTGAAAATTGGCACACACGTTGGAAACTGCAGTCATCAGGATGCCTCAGAGGCTGGGACCAGGGCGTGACACAGGGGCTCTATGGCGCCCCCTGGAACACAGCTGGAAAACAAGATGTATAGCTCACACATACTTGCACGTATTCATATGAAACTCAGTACACATATAGATCTCATTGAGCCGAACAACATTTCGTGCTGACAGTCAGTGCTCCGCCCAACAGGAAGTCCTCTATTCAGGGCTGTTTAAAAAGTGCATGTTCTGGAATTTAAAATACTTCTCTGAGGTTTTCCAAATGTTTGGCTTGAAACTCAGTAAAACTGATTTTAAGACATTGGGGATGCTAAATTGCGAAGGGATTTTTGATATCTCGAACGGTTTGCCAGTGGCGCAGCGATAAAGTTATGGCAAGAAATGAGAAACAGGAAGTGTCTAATAACATCCACATACATTATCTGATTTTGATCAAACTTTATGGGTTTGTTCACTGTACGATGCTGATCGCATAGATGTGAATATTAGGAGTCAACGTTATAGCGCCACCAACTGGAAGCAGGAAGTGTGTCGTTTTCAAAATGCTTTGAATTTAGCATCTTATTTTTACTCAATTTGCTTAAAACTTAATCAGAATACTGAATACAAAACATGGCCGATGCAAAACTGTTGAGAGGGAATTGCTAAAATATTGTTCCCATGGCAACATATCAAACTTGAAAATTATTTTCCAGTGATTTTGAGGCAGATAACATGGGTACAATTGCATGAAACTCAACACACATATCAGTATTTATTACAGATAGACACTGGCAAAAGCTCATAGAAGGGCATGGAGAATGCACATTATAGCGGCATTCTTTGTCAAAAGTGGGGGGTTCTGTTTTAGCTACAGACACCAAACTCTGTATATATATTGTTCGAAAAAAAGCCAGACAACTTTCAAATTTACAGTCATTAGCTACGACCAACAGGAAGCCGGATATTTTGATTTTAATGTGGATTTTTGGGGAAAATAGCTCTGACCCTCTATGTGACAGGGGCAGTGTGTGTGGGGGGAGGGGGGACACAGAGGGATGAGTGAGTGAGAGACAGAGAGGGAGGGAGAGAGACTTTAAATATATATTTAATCACTAGAAAAGAATCAATCAGTTTTTACATATTTATTATTTTTTTTTTTTATGCATTACAGCTTAAGAAATCTCCTAGGCTTAATCCTTTTCTGTAAGTTTTAGGGAGAAAAAATCCTAGATCCAGTTAATTTGTGAGGAACTGACAACATAATTTTATATAATTAGGTTAATGATTATGTTATTTACATTATAAAAAGATCTAGTGATACATAAGTGGTCTTATAAATTTGATACAGACCTATGGCATCCTATGACATGACATTCATCAGATTTTACATAATCTCATGGATGTAACAGTAAATCAGTTAATTTTACAGATGTAATGCAGGCAACAATATTTCTCGAATACATGTAGATCAATAATATTGGAGAAAAAAATGCCTATATGAGGTTTTAGTAACACTATAATAAGGTCTAATTTGTTAACATTAGTAAATGCGTTAACAAACATGAACTAACAATGATCAATACGTTTTCACTGCATTTCTTAATTTTTGTTGATGTTAATCAAAATGTTCATGTTAATTCACAGTGCATTAAGTAATGTTAACAGATCAAATTTACATTTTTAATAAAGTTTAAGATTAAAACATAATATTACTTAACATTAATAAATAAGTGGCGCTTGCACTGATGGCGAAGGCCCGTCTTTGCTGCTTGCAGCTATATTTTTAAAATGTAATTTATTCCTTTGATGCAAAGCTGAATTTTCAGCATCATTATTCCAGTCTTCAGTTTCTCATGATCTTAAGAAATAATTCTAAAATGCTGATTTGCTGCTCAATAAACATTTTTACAATCAATGTTCACAACGGATGTGCTGCTTTTTAATTTTGTAGTAAAATTAATGTGAGATTTTTGGTCTATTTTTCACCAGCAACACTTGTGCTGTTCTTAAAATTTACTTAAAAATTTAATTTATAAGCACCATTTTGCAGGGCAGTCATTTTTGACAAGGAATGTTGTGTGTAACAATTAGTGTAAGTACTAAAAATATATATTGCTGCAAAAGAAAAAAAAAAAAAGAAATACATTTTTATACCCTTTTTTGAGCAAAGTCACAAAGTGTTAGTCTATTGTGAAAACATTAACTAGCCTTTTTGAAGGGAAGAAAAAAATCTCTCTGGGTCAAAATGACCGGAACACAACATGAAGGTTAATAAGTCTCCACTGGCTCTCCATTCAATGTAATAGCTGTCTATGAGAGACGATTGAGACATTAAAGACTTTTTTCTTTCCTGTGGTAGCAAGACAATGTGTGCAATTCCAACACTGAACACTCCTACACAACAACCTTAGAAAGTAAGTAGCTATTTTCTTGTGCTATATTTTGTGGCCCAGTGTTGACAGCAGAACACACGTCCTAATGACCATTTGTAGAAAATAACATCCTTCTCATGTTTGCTAAGAAAAACTTTCCTTTCAAATTCAGCAAGCTGAAAATAGCTCTTCTTTCTGACAGCGCTTGTTTGTTGATCGTCCCAGTCATTCTTAAAGCGCATTAACAGGATTGAGAAGCAAAGATGAGCGATTTCCTGGAAAACGAAAGAATGTGCAAGACATACAATTCACAGTTCATTAACTCTCAACCCAGACCATATAAATAACAGAGAAACACTGAAGACGGCATAAAAACAGACAAACTTCACATTCATTATGATAAAAAAACATCCTCTTTTGACAGCAGCTTGTGACCAAACTTTGACAAAATGGAAAAACTCAAGTGATGCTAAACATCTGTCCTCTTGGTTTGAATCATCTACAGAATAATAAAACACACAAGATTCTTACCTTCTCTAAAGAAAATGTGAGTTGTTGCCATAATGTCACTGTCATGATGCAAGGCTGTTTCTGGTGATTGTTGAGTAGATGACGACTTGCCCAGGTCAAAAAAGGCCTCTGGTCAAGGTCTCCTCTGATCAATGTGTGTCTGGAGCGAAGTGTCATACTGATAATCACATATAAGTTTGATTCTGTATTTAATAGAAAAATAAATTATGCAGTTGTCATGAATGACTTGGATCATAACAAATCTGCCCACTGAACTAAATATATCCTCATGTGTGTGTGTGTGTGTATGGAGACCACAAGTCTGTTTGGAGACTGAAAGCAACTGGCAAACATCCAATACAACCATTTAAACCACAATGATCTGAGCCTCTGTTTCTCTTTGTCATTGTGCCATGTTGACTCACAGAGCGAGGAGTTTTCTATCTACTGGAATTCTCTTTCTCCCTCTATCAGCTGTAAAAACATTGGCATGACAATTAGTAGCTCGGACCTGTCTAAATAAAGTGAAAAAGACAAATATGAAGACTTGGAAAGATAATGTGATTTTTTTTTTTTGCAGATAAAATGATCTTCATATGATAGTTGACGGAATTAAAATTCTACTCAACCTCGTCCTTCTAAACTGAGTATCTATCTATCTGTCTGTCTATCTGTCTATCTGTCTGTCGGTCTGTATGCATTTATTATGTTATTTTAATTATTATCATTATTTTTTTTAATTGGAAGTGAACAAGGAGTATTGCTCACTGTGATACAACTGTCCTAATTGAATAGAATAATTGAATAATGAATATTCTACAAATAAAAAGCTTAATCCTCATGGCATAATAATTTATTGTTATTGTTATTTTTCTATATTTTTGATTTATGTTAAATCAAAGTCATGTGGAAATATAAAGCAACATGCAGAAAATAAATAAAATAAAGTAAAATAAAATAAAATAAAATAAAATAAAACTAAATTAAGGCTAGTTGTAAAATGTCATGTTGTGCGACTTTTCTAAAATTTTATGTTATATTGTAAAACATATTTTTGAATGAATAATTGTAAAAGCACTTTTACCTGAAATATTTGTAAACATTATTAATAACAATTAATTTGTGTATTCACAATATTGAAGGTATATGGAAAATGTGTTGACGGTTACCCAACATGACATTTTTAGAATCAGTAAATGCAAACTGGTCTGTTCCTCACACACAGATGATACAACTTCAAAAAACTTTCGAGCATGGAATACTTTCATGGTATTTTTATTTAAATGATTCAATACTTTTTGGAACGCTTTTTGTATGGAAAGGAGCAGCCTAGACATTCATTAAAAAACAGATTTGGAACGACAGAAATTGATGACAGAATTCTACAATCTGAATCATATTGCACAACTCCACTGTCAGTTGTAATGAATGTACTGTTTAGCCATTGTTCTAGTGAAACTTTTCACAGTTTACCTAAAAAGATTGTGTTAATTATGTCACTTAATTATGCCGTTGAAATTATTTTCATATCCTCAGGCCATTTCAAATGTAAAACAATCGCTTCTGTGGTTTATACAAAAGCTATGTTAAATCAGTATGTTTGCGTTTTCCATTTCAACAGCTCATTTTATCAACATTCAAAGGTTTACTTGAGCACGAAGCACAAAAAGCTCCCTTTGGCTCTGTTTGGATTGGGGGAAAAGGTAGATCGCTCCATCTCGTCACCAAATCAAACAATCTTCTTCAAGGAAAACTGATGTAATCTCATGGGCACCGTCTAATGCGCTTGTCCCTCGCTACCTCACACCTGTTGCTTTCTCTCTGTCTTTCTTCTTTGATTTTTTTTGATTCGGAGCATCCAAGAAGCGAGAAACAAACGGAGCGCCAGGGAAACAAGAGGCCTGAAGGAAATCAAAGGGAAATGGGCAGAGTGTTTATTGGGGAGGGAGGGATGGGGGTGGTTTGGCTGGCACGGACGGAGTCTGAATATTCAAGCAAACCAGACCCCCACCTCACACTCCTGCAAATATTGTCTTATCCATTAGTGGGAGCACGGGAAGAAAAGGGTAGTCTGTCATTGTGGGGCTCATGAAGGAGAAGTCAGGGGAGGAATTCTTTTCAAAACCTCTTCTGCGGCGCTCGGTGGACAGGGCCATTTGTTTGGCCCTATTCAGACGCCGTAGACCGTAGCAACAAAGAGCGCTTTCAGTGCACCTCACTGTAAAAGCATGTGAAAGAGAAAAGCAGGGCAGAGGAAAGAGAAGAAAGGCGAAAAAAAGTAGAAAACAACTCGAGCGAGACAGGGAGGACTTGTTAAATTTAGATATGTTTATACGGACCTTTGCTTGTGTGTTTGTTTTTCCTCAAGCCGGACACGGAGAAACATTCGTGGCCAAACTAATAGAGTCGAACGGTATTGAGCCTTGAAGGAGAATGTTACCCAACACTCTCCTTTAAAAATTGACACCGGGCTGGCTTGCTGAGAACTCAACTGTGGTCTGGGACACCCGAGAACTCCGGCATAAATCCTACCTGACGTGAGCTAGCAGAGACGCTGGTCTGTGTGTTTATGTATTTACTCCGATGATTATTGCTTTAGCAGCTCTCTTCTGCAGAGTGGATCAGCTCACCTCGCCATGGGACGTGCAAACGCTTCCAAAATGCGTCTAGGGTGAGCGCATGTGGCTCGATATAACTTAATCAAGCAGCAAGCCGAGCGGCTTCCTGTTTAGCGGCGTTTCGAACTTATAGTTCCCCCAGAAATAAAGACTGTTGTTATTTATTCAGCCTCATGTTGTTTCAACACCGTCTTTCTTCCAACCTGGTCTTATAAAAATATGTACTTCTATGCAATTTTTGTGCAACACCATTTTCACGCGCCTTACTGCACGTTTCACTGCAGTTTCAAAGAGAAATGTCTACTGTGTGGTGCTAAAACATGGGTTCAGTACATTTTTATTACACTGATATACAGTAGGTATGTATTGCAGTGGTTCCAAATTCAAATATCCATGGCCTGTTGTTAAAAGTTAATGCTCTATCATGTTGGAAATATGCCCTACACCAAATCCAACCCGAAACCTACCGATAGTGTTAACAAATGCAAAACTGATATAAAAACGCATTTGTTGATGCAACCGTGTCATTTCAACTTCCTTTTACTCAGATTTGAACTGTTTTGTCGATCAATAGTTACACGGGATTCAAACCGGACTTCTCTCGAGAACATTTCTGTACTCAGTGAGTTACCAAACAATCCTAGCGTTTATGAAAACCCCTGGATATAAAGCTGGATATGTGTGATGCTAATGTTCAAAAGCAGCAGTTTTCAGATATCCCAGCATATTAATATTGTTTTGAAGTCATAACATGATAGTCTTCAGGTAATTGTGTGAAAATTACACTTTATTAATCAAAACTCTGTAAATTTGTGTGGAAAGGAATAAAATGTGTTTGAGTTTTACTGCCTCTTGTGTTCATTTCTTTTGAAAAATGCAGTGATATGTACTTGTTGGTACATATTTCGTGTCTGTCTGAAAAGTGCCCCCAGGTGAATTTATGCCATGAAAATAAATAAATAAATGGTAAAAAAATTAATTGAGTAAAATAAAAATAATTTTATATTTTCAAGCAACACATTTCTTTCTATGCTACTTGACTTCATCCTAAAAAAATAAAAAAAATAAAAAAATCTTTTTTTACCCAATTTAGTGAATACTGTATTTTTAATTTATTTTTAAAGTTAAAACAATAATGTAAAAAAAAAAAGCCTAATTATTTAATTAAATGATACGTTACTATAATTAGTGGAATAATAACATAATCATGTAACTTAAAATAAACTAAATATGTTCTAAATAATATTTTAGACATATTTATAATATCCCCTCAACCCACTCACAGGTCTTTTTATCAACTAACAATTAAACAGACAAATAAATAACTTTATAGATACCATTAATTTTTTTAGGATGGGGGTCCCTCACAAAAGGATGACCATATTTGGAGGATCTGTGGCCCCTGGTTTAGGGTTTAGGTGTTTTTGCCCCATTTTGAGCTTAAAATCAGTGGTTACTAATATTTTTTTGTTGTTGAAGAACTATGTGAAGATTATTCAAAATTTCTTTTTCTATGTCCCACTGATAAAACAACAGTATAAAGGTTTGTAACGGCATGAGTGTGAGTAAACAATGACAGAATTTTCATTTTATGGTTAAAATATTTTTTTCAGCAGTAAAAAAAAAATAAATAAATCATATTCTTTTGGTTCGCTTTATTAATTCAGTATTTTCATTTGATTCTGCTCTCTCTCGGATCCCAGGCCCAGGCAGTATAGAGTGGGTCTAACCAAACAGCAGTGCTCTCGTAAAGATTATTTTTCTTGGAGTGGAGGCGAAGGAAAGTAGGACAGGTTTTCATCAGTATAGCTTGCGACGTGTCAAACGTATTACGACTCATCATGCAAATATGGAACTTTCTGGTAATTAAAAGTCACTCTTCCCGGCGTTCATGAAGGAATAGGTGTAGGTGTGCGAGCTTTCATCTGTACATCTGTATGTTTGGGTGTATGTGTCTCAGATAGATCGATGGCTTGGGGGCTGGTGATGAAAACAGCGCGCATGGTCTGTTTCTTTTTTTTCGTCTACTGCCAGCTGCTTTATGCTGTGGATGGAGCCATAGCTTGACCAAAATAGACCTGCCAAAGACAGAGATGGAGGGAAAAATATGTTTCCCCCCCCCCCTTTCCACTAGATATGGCCCCTGTCCAGACAGCTTTATAATCACACTGTTCATTTCTATTTTATTGACAGATGCAGCATGTAGGGTTGGAGAGAATACAGAGTGATTTTCAAACCGCTGGGAAGGATGGAGAAGTGGACCTGCATGAAATGTGGTGTGGATGGCATTATTATATTTGGACCAGGCACTGAACTCAAAAAAAAAAAAGTGATGTGAAAATATACATGCCATTATATAGGAGCATGTGCTGCACTTGTGTTTAGTAAAACTGTCAGTACACTGACATTAAACAAGCCCTTTCAATCTTGGGTTCTCTCTCGAACTTCTCGAGCCACCCTGGTGCAGGCTAATGTGTTTAACAGAATCAGAAACTGAGGAAACCGCATTATGAAGGCAGCAACTCTCCCAGATTTTGTGACTGGGTTATACTGAACTGTGTGCATACCACTATTAGCAATAAATAGACATTAACTTAATACGCGTTCTGTAAAAGGTCTGTAGCTGCAGTATATTCCCAAAAGGAAAACATATTCCCTTTCTTTTACTATTGTAAATTTGCTTCTATGATAAACTATAAAACCATGGTAGATAAAATGAGAGAACATTTCCAAAGAGATTCTGAAAGTTTCTTACACTGTACTATATGGATGTGTGGTCACGGTACAAAACTGAAGAAGAAATAAATAAAAATAATGTAGAAATTTGGTTACCTTTTAGATTTTTTTTATGGGTTACAAGGCAAATATTTTAGCAGGTAGTGTTTTATAATATTAAAAGTCAGTTTTTGTTTGTTTGATTATTTATTTGTTTTTTTATAGAAATCATTTTATTTATCAAGGATGCATTAAATTGATCAAACGTGAAAATAAATATATATCACAATTGGTCTCTTCAATGATAAATGAAAATAATATACATATATATAATATATATATATATATATATATGAATAAATAAATAAATAAATATCACAACATAATGTATCATTTTATTTAATGTTATTTTATTTTATTTATAAATATTTCATTTCATTTCAAATATATTACTGCTTCTACTGTATTTTTTTACGTGACTGCTTAAAGTGTCTTTTTGTCTCTATGTGTGTGTATATATATATATATATACACACACACAGACATTGATTGTTTATTAATTTGTTTTTTAATGTATCTAGCATTAGACTTACTCTATATGCAGACTGTTGAAATTTTAATTATAAAAAATTTTAAAAAATTCACTATGAAATTATAAAAACCTTGCTGAAAAACTTATAAACCAGTCTGCTTGAGGATGGTGGTCTTCCAAACTAGGTAGGGTTTTGAGCACCTGTCTTTTGGCCAGGCTGAGACTTGCTAAACCAGCATGGACTAACAACTCTAGGAACCACTGTATACTTAATGCATAAAGCATGAATGCTAGAATACCTGGATCATTACTGTACCAAGACGTTTATTTTCCGAGTGTGTTCACCTCTGACAGGTGGGGATCATAAAATAGCGCCTCTGTGTCTCTCCTAGAATCCAGTCTCACAGGCCACGAACACACATGCACACACTTTTAGCAGATGTGCTCCCTGTGTGGATTTGGTCAGCGCATGTCATCCATGAAATCCTCACATGAATAGGAGGAAGTGAACAGAGCCAAAGTTATCCTTAAGGAAGGGAGGGAGAGAGATGGTGACAGATGGAATGAAGTAGTTGACTTCTTTATTTTAAGGACTTTATTTCCTTCACTTTGGCAGCCTGTCATTTATATGCTCTCGCTCCTTTACAGAGCGCATGTAAAAACACGCAATTGCATGAAGACACATGCACATGCATGCACACTCACGCGAACACATATGCATTGCTTTGTCTGGAAAGAAAAATAACCAGTGCGGTCTCAATCACTCAGCTCTCTGCAAACACACAAACCTTTCTTTAGGCTTGGTGGAGAAAGTTTATTCCCAAAATCCCAAAGTTTTCTGCTCCCAAGGTGAAAGAAACCCATAATGATAGCTAGTCTATAGACTGAACTGCTAGTTATGCTCAACAAATCTGTGGAAATGCTGCCAAAGAAAGAAAGAAGTAGACAAAAGGTTATAAAATAAGAATTGTGTGTTACTTTACTACATTACACTTTTTAAAAATAGTTATTTGACTAGTTTTATCATTTTTTAAAATAGTAATAGTTATACAATTGTAATGTAATATTGTAATTATTAATTCACTTATATTTTGTAGTTTTGTTTTTATGTTTTTGTAAGCTTTCCTAAATGACTATTTATGTTTCATTAATTTTTATTTATTTATTTATTTCAGTTTAGGTTTAATTTCTTCAACTTAAACCTATTTTAGTTATTTGCTAAGGCAACTTTATTTAAATATTTATTTACTAGTAAATGAGTTAGATAAAATGATCTTGATGGCTAACGTACTTGAACTCATTGAACTCATTTTAGCCTGTAAACTCAATTGTTGAACATATGACCAGTAATGTTAACATATCAGTTCCTATTTAGTACCTTTTAGGCAATAATAACAGAAGTTATTCACAAACTGGATTTTTAAAGTTGCAGTAGTACACACAGCTTTCAATAAGTCAATAAAAGTTGCTGTCACTTAATTATTGATATGCTATATGGATGAGAGCAGCATTAGCATTATATCTCATTTTGTGTTTTACAGAAGAAGGACATTTGTAATGGTGGAGCAATGATGAATACATATAGTAGAATTTTCAATTTTCAGCACACCGTTCCTTTAAGAGTCACAGAGAGGGTGGAAAAATCAGTCTTTAACGTATTTACTGAAAGAAACCTTGACTCACATAATGAGTGAACTTCTTGGAAAAAATGTTTTGATATATATTCAAAATGATGTGTCATTCCTTTATTGAGGATATTTTGGGAGTGGCTTGCCTGAATAATAGAGCTCTAAATAATAGAGCCACTGAAGACCATTGTCCCAAGTGTTGTTATTGTGACCTTGCACTTGGAATAGGACCCAAGCAACCATTCTAACCATAAACTGGTTAACTATCCAACTCCTACAAGCTAATAAAATGCATTTTGTCAGCCAGCAGAAGCCTTTGCAGTAAATTTGTAATTCTTTTCTCGGTTAAGTGACCAATTCCTGCCGAGCTGAGCAAGGTCTCTCTTCATGATATCCATCCAAACCTTGACAGGAAGCATATTTCAGTGTGCAGGATTCATGTGGTGACTAATGTTTGGTCGTTTACCAGCCCTCCCTTCGGCTGTTAGAGCCGCTGCTGAGAAGAGGGAAGAGAACGAGTGCAAGCCAGCTTCCATTAATGTTTTTCCACTTAAGGGTAAAAGCTCAGCCAAACCTGAGAACACCTCCTAAACCCACTTCCAGTGTTTGCTGCCACTGCGAGCGCTCAAGCTGACAAACACGCCAATGCCATTTCCTTCTGGCAGCCCCTCCTCTTACAAAAAGCTAATTTTGACAGGAAGTTGGTATACGTTGGTCATTCAAGGTAGCTTTTATCAGATCCATTAATAGCTTCTTGTAAGAGCGTACATGGGTGTTTTGACAAATCGTGACCTTTGGATAAGTTGAACAACATTCTTTGCGGTTAGCCTCAGTTTTAATGGAGCCCGAAGCTATGAAAGACTGAGATAATGAAACTAGGGCTGATGTTTAAAACTGTCAGTTAACCAGGACAGGTGCACAGTCGTGAACAACAATGTAACCCCAGGCAAAGCAGACTAATGCTGGTTTGTTAACACAAGCAGACAGCTTGCTTGTCTTCTTCTCATTCAAAGGGTTTGTAACCCTTCGTAACCTGCTCTGTTCATAACTGGGATTTGAATAAACTGCTAACACTAGATTTTTAAATTTAAAGCGTTACTTCACCTCAAAATGAATTTTTTTGTCATTAATTAATTTCTACCATTGTGTGGTTCCAAACCTGTTAAAGCTTTGTTCGTCCTCAGAAGAGAATTACAGATATTTTGTATGAAAACCAGGAGACTTTTGACTGTCCCATTGACTGCCCAGTAAATAACACTGTCAAGGTCCAGAAAAGTATGAAAGACATGAATAGTCCATCTGCCATCAGCGGTTCAATCTGAATTTTATGAAGTGACAAGAATACTTTTTGTACACAAAGGAACTAAAAATGATGACTTTATTAAAAATTTGTCTCCTCTGTGTCTCTCCGCATCACCTTAGCACCAGTTTGGAGAATAACCGCTGGACACAAATTGCATACGAATAGTTGATTAAAGTTGTTTTTTTCTTTTTTTTTCTTTGCGCAAAAAAAAGTATTATCGTTGCTTCTTAAAAATCAGATTGAACCACTGATTAATGACCAAATTGTCATTTTGGAGTGGATTAACCCTTTAATGTCTAGAACACAAATATGTAGAGTAGGAATTTGCAGCAGAGTCAATTTATGTATTTGTTGCAAAGATATAATTATTTGTATCTCAGATTTGTATTCAGATAAAACCTAATGGGGGCGGGGCTTATGTCAGAAATTTGTCCAAAAGTTGAATTCTATTCCTTTCATAGCTGACACATAATAAATATGACACATAAAAATAACAAAATAAGTTTGCTGTTACATGTTAACAAGGTCATAGTCAGATGTATTTAATAAACCAAGAGTAACAAAAAAAATCTAGATTGTTTTGTTGTGTTACTTTTGACCCACCTGTGTGTTACATTTGTACAAAATACCACCTGGTATTGATTTACCACACTTGTGAGTTACTGACAGTAGCAAAAATGTATCTCTGTCCAAAACATTATCTTTTAAAATGAAGTTTTTCTGAAAAATGTTACTTTCGTCCCTGCTCTCCCCTACTCACACACTTTAGAAAATACAAAATACAGTTAACTTTTTATATATTTAAACCTAAATTAATATGTACAGCCTGTCTTTCCGTGTACTCATCTCTCTGTCTGTCCCACAGCCAGATTGTGTGCATATCTGTCTCCACACAGGACCTTCCCTCCAGCCATGAATAAATTATGCCTGACATGTTGCAGGAAGTTCCTTTGGCAGCAGATACTTCCAAACACTCAAGTATACACTCAGCAGTACCACCGTACTGGCTCTTCCCAAGTTTTCCTAAGTGAGTGCGTCAGATTTTGGCAGCGTGGAACATATCATATGAGTTTTGTTATTATCAGCAATCTGCACACGTTCAGACAAAAAGATGCCTAGCAACTGGTAAACCGATCACTTCTATCTGATATCTCTGTGAATTAGCCGTGCTAAGTCTAAATGACACGTGATAGCAGAGCAAAGCCAACAGGAAATGTCACGGGTTAGTCGGCACTTGTCAGGGATGTCTTCTCTAGCAGCGCAGCGGCCAAGAACATAACAAGACTTGATGACTTACAGACAGAAAACAAGACGTTATACACTTTAACATCTCTGCTAAGCCTGAGCGAGGACAAGATTGCTCTCATTTTCCGTTTAGCTGCCATAATAGCCTCAAATTCCACTCAAATGACTTAATTGTGGTGTAGTTTTACGAATGCTGATTTTCAGGTAAATCGAGAAGGCGTCATCGTCAGGCCTGGATAGCAATTCTCACCCCGCAGGCTATCATCGGATCCAACGGAAGGGCATATTGCCCTGTTTCTAGATTAGCACTGTTACTAAGGAGGCCAAAGAGACCCAGGTAGCTAAGGAAAATTGACACACAACCAGCCACCCACACTTAGACACATTAAAAAAGAGGAAAAAGTTGCATAATTGTAGAGAATGTCAGCCAGTTAGAGCGCTCCACATCCTCTAGAGTATATCCTGTTCTTTCAGAAGGGGTTTTCTCCTTGCTCCTGAACAAATGGCAGGAACTGGGCCTGGAGACAGGGAGGAGAAAGAGACAGGGGATGCATGGGCTTTAGACTCTGCGAACAAGCTTTTAACGCAACGTGTTGAGACGGATTACTCTTCCGAGCCCTCGGGGGAAAGCCTTTTCTGTAGATCACTTGCTCATCTCTTCTTCTGTGGAGTTTTGAATGCAGGTATAGCTTGTAAATCATTGAGGTTTCATGAGTGGGGAGGAAGAGCTACAGAAAATCTGAATTCAATTGATTCACTTTCAATGGGTATCAGGTGTTCTTGGTATTGCTACACAGGTGGGTCAAAAACTATGAAGGTTTTGTTTTGTTTTAGGATCAGTGAAAGAATGTAGACAATTAAAACAATACATTTTAAGCATACAAGTAAAAAAATAAAAACAATTTTTTTTTAATAAATAACCATCTGGACCAATTTGTGAATGACAAATTTTGTTTCTGCATACATAGTGTTGTGTGCCTATGTCAAATTTTAAATCTCAACCCTGTTATTCTAAGAAAAAAATAATAAACAAAAGCTTTCTTTAATTTAAAGAAAATACATGGTTAACAACTACTGCAAATCAATATTTGGTACTAAACCACCTATAGCCCCAATCAAATGATAACTTAACTTACGCTAAATATGCAACCCTGTTACCAATTATTGCGCATTTACTTACTTAAGCATTTTTTTTTTTTTTTTCAATTTATACATTTTATAAATGATTTTGTATATTTCTAGAAAATAATACAATTAAACAAAATAAGATTTTTGGCCCTAAATTAAAGTGACAGGCTTGAAAAAAAAACAAACATGCAAACCTCATTTAAAATAAGTAGAAAATCAAACAGATCTCATTTTGTTTTTACACAGTGTCAACTGCATTCAATAAACAGAATTATACATATATTATATATTATATAATATATATATTCTTTATTTAATAGGAAATAAGAGGTTATTAGTAATTGCAAATTAGGGTAAATATGCAACCCTGTTACCCATCGTATATTTTTATCGAAATATTTCTCACACGTTTTAGACTTTTTACATGTGTATCTCTTGAAAATAACAAAATCACTCACCTGTTTCATACAGGTCCTACATGAAAGTAACAGGGTTGAAAAAAGCATGTAAAACAAGTGAAAAAAAAGCTGATATATAAATTAGTTTGACCTCCTTTGGAGACAAGCAACATTTTCTGAAGGTGGAGAACCTCCTTTCAGTGACTCGTTTTTTTTTTTTTTTTTTTTTTTTTAAATAAAAGAAAAAGTTTCAAACCCCATTTTGTATCCTTTTGTGTAAAGCAGCCCTTACTTTTTGTCCTCATCCTCCTTAGAAAGGGGTTTGGGTCAAGAGCACGAGTGAATGAAGCTTGTGTCTTTCTCCAGATATGGCCTCATCCACAGTTTCTGTCACATAATAAATATTCTGTCAGTCAGGAATTAGCTAGAGGCTTTAGAAAAACCTGAGAATTCTTCTCAGTCAGCTCTCTGATTCAACGTGAAAAACAGAACATGTAGCATTTCAGGGGCCTGACCCCCTAATTAAGGCTCAACCCCCCCCCCCAAATACAAGTGGCAACACAAAAGCTCGAGTGCATTTACCATTAGAGACGTGGCCTGGTGGGTAGAGCACTTGTTCTGACACGTTGTCCGGTGGCACTTATAGAACCCGAGTTCGAGTCTGACTCGGGTCATTTCCCGACCCCCTCCCTTCCCTCTTCCATTTCCTGGTACCTCCGTGGTTGTCCTGTCTGTAGACCAGCGTCAAATTACCCAGATTGTTCATGTTATATGAGTAACATTTCAACACTGTTTCCAAACAATCTTTCAGTAGCTACTAAATGCAAGTTACAAGTTAGTCAGACTGCATATTTTCACTTGCCACCAAATAAACGCAAATGTCCTTGGCTAAGTGCATCTTGTGAAGCTATAAATGTACAGTATGTGCGTGGAAGCATGTGGAAATGAATCCACTTTAAATAAATCGTGAGATGATTAGCTGTAACAGCCTTGAAAGTGGGGGGTGTGACACCGTTGAGGTTTTCGCTGGCGAATTGGCCATGCTTATGTTTGCTGACTGGATTTCCCGCCAAAAAAGCCCAGAAACTCCTCCACCTCATGAACTGACTGTGTGGTCTTTCCCAGTATACCCTGTTTCAGGGTTTTCCTATGACTGAAAGGACCATATTACTCTCTCGCCAGACCTTTAAATGGAACTATGGCCTTTAAGATGGTCGTAGCGGTGTGATTTTGGTCCGTCCCAGCATATGTTAGGTTTTATATTTCAGAATCGCTCTGCTATCATCTCAAACCTCAGTATGATTCCGATTCCCATTCCAAGCTCGAATGAAACTGCATTAATATTTTTGCCCTATAGTGTGTCTGGCTTGCTAACTGGAAGGCCAAATAAAATAAAAGTAATTGCACATTCTGAAAACGCAAGCTATAATGCTGTAGTAGAACAGCTCTTTATGTTGTTGTTTTTCTTGGCGATATAGTTCACGTTTTGATTTAAGTTTTAATAGTAATAAATTGTGGTGGTGGTAAGTACCAGTGTGTTCGACTCAGACCCACGTTCCCAAAAGCCTCTTAGTGGAGAAGCTAAAATAAGTCATGGTTTGTTAAGGCTGCCATTATGTGGTTTGATAGATCCTGTTAGCGCTAAATTTACGCACAAATGAAGTACCTCATCAGAATCTGTGGCTGTAAGACAACAGCACACTCCAAATGTGGCCAGACGACACTTTTTCATTTGTTATTTACAATCTGGCTCAGGTTCAAGATCTGCAGAGGAGCCAAAGAGCACATCGAATGACACATAGGCCTAAAGAAATAAAAATGAGCAATGCTAATGTTAATGTTGCAAGTGTTTTATTGTCAACAGTGAAGACTACAAATTGGAAAGCATAAACAATGCTATGGAATGCTAGCAATATTTTTTTTCAGGTGGATGATTATCAACAAATAAGATAATATGCTTTCTTTACATCTGTGGATTTTGTCCTCATATGACCTAGGAACTCACATTATTGCATTTTAATAGTTTAAAACAGTTAAACTTTATAAATTATAAACAGTAATGCTTTATGTCATGGTTACACCTACTAGTTGCTTATTAGCGTGCATATTACTACAATATTAGCCATTTATTAGTGCTAATCTATAAATCAATAAAATGATGTCTTCAGTCTGGTGTGTCTTGTCTGTTGACTGTTTTATAGGGGTTTTGGCCATTTTTTAGGTGGTCAGGCTTGGAGATCAGTTTAAACCAGTTAAGACCAGCAAACTTTCACTGGTTTAAGCGGGTTTTCTCAACAGATTTAGCATCAGCTGTGTATATCTCTGTTTGCGTGAGATCACACACTTGTATCTCTGTGAGATCAGAGTTCTAGATTTTCTGCACAAGTTTCCAAGTTGGAAGTCCAACTAGTGTGTCACTGTATTGTACTTTTTCAGGCAGGAACTTGGAAATTTTGACTTTAAGTATAGCCGACTAAACCACAATTTACTGCTTATTTAGCGGCTTGAGAAAGGAAAGAAGGAGACTTTTTCTAGAGAGTAATTTATTGAAAAAAACAGTTTATTAATTTTCAATATTTTATTCATTTTCCTGGAATAGAAGGACTGTCAATTTTTATCTTCAAATTATATTTTTTAGACATTCTTACATTTTAGGAGTGCACTAGATGACCTCAAAGCTAACAGACGCTGACTAAATGCTGCTGTTTTAACAACTATGGTGAAAGCTCTGAGGTGAAGTTATTCCTGCAGTAAGAGGAGAGCTCAACAGCTGGAAACAGAATGGAAAAGATGTTGTTTGAATTGACTGTGTTGTTTTTGAACAATTGCCACTAATTTGCCATCTGGTTTGAGCCCCATTGTGGTGAGTTTAAAAGAACATTAAGCAGGCTTTTCAGGGATGGACTGATGTGAGTGTGTGTGTGCTTTGGTTACGATGTGTGTGAGAGAGTGAGGCGGTTTCAGGACACAGAGGTTACAGCGACAGCAGCACCTTAATAGCTGGCCATGATAGGTGCAGTATTCAGTGTCAAATGAGATGTTCTCCTCTTGTTGTTAGTGAAAGACTGAGTCTGCACCTGCCTGTCAGAGTGTGTTCCTCAAGCAGAGGTCACTTTAGAGAAGTCTCCATTGTGTCAAGTAAAAAAAAAATCTTGCTCTTCAAGTTGTTCAAGACAATTAATTTGGGAGAAGTTTAAATTGTGTGAATTTATGTTCACATTTTCATTAATTTTGATATAAAATCACCAGTGTTTGGATTAAAGCATTACAAGCAATCCATGTTACATACTTTTTCAAGTAACTAGTAAAGTAACACATTACTTTTAAATTTGTGAAAGGCCTTTAGAGTTGCCAAAAAATATATAACATTCATTTTTTTTTCTTAGTTATTAAATATAAATAAACAAGCATAACCCAGGTGACAGAAGGTAACTTTTTTAACTTAAAAAAAAAATAAAAATCCCAATGCAGAAAACCACTATCTATATTCTTGCTTTCTAAATAATAAGTTTCTAAATAATTTATTAATTAATCATAATTTTTTGGAGGATGTCTATTTATTGATTGAGTGATTTATGACATATTGGTAAAACAAAATATTCAGTGAGATAAAAAGGCCAGAAATGACCAGAAATTAATTGAATCATATGACGTGGGTTAAGTATTTATGTATCTTGACTCTGTCAATCAATCACCACACAGGATATTCAGGAATTATTTGAATCATATAAAGGCATTAATTTATGACATATATGTAATTCAGGAAATACATACAGGATTTTCAGTGAGGAAAAAAAAAGGTATTAAATCATGCAGAGTGATGCATTAATTAATTCCTTAATTCATTTATTCAGATCTTTTTTATTTATTTATTCATTCATGTATTTATTCATTTGTTCACTACTTTATTTGTTTGTTGGTTATGAACAAATTATCCTTAAAAGTAACCCAAAACAGCAGACATACATATAAAATAATGAAAGCCTTCATAAATCACCAAGTATCTGTTTTTCAATTTCCTGTGTTTGTCTCAGAAGTTTGTTTTTCTATTTATGAGAAATAAAAATGGCAACAAATATGTCAGCGGCACACATGAGACTGAGTTTAAACGAATGTGAATAGTGTAACTCCGTTCAAGTGGTCTTGGAAGAAAAGTTATTGAGTTCACATGGAATCTTTTTGACTGCAGACTCACATGTAAAGGTGATCTACAGTATGGAAGCCCGTTTCCGCCACTGAGTTAAAAGTTAAAAAAGGTTATTGTGACGTTTTATCTTACAATTCTGACTCATTTTCTCAGAACTTTGAGATATAAATTTGTGATAGTGAGTTATAGAAGTCAGAATAGCGAGATATAAAGTCAGAATTGCGAGATATAAAGTCAGAATTGTGAGATATAAAGTCAGAATTGTGAGATATAAAGTCGCAACTGCGAGATATAAAGTGAGAATTTCAAGATATAAAGAGAGAATTGTGAGATATAAAGTCAGAATTGTAAGATATAAACTCAGAATTGCAAGATATAAAGTCGCAATTGCAAGATATGAAGTCACAACTGTGAGATATAAAGTCACATTTGCGAGATATAAGATCAGAATTGTGAGATATAAAGTCGCAACTGCGACATATGAAGTCACAACTGTGAGATATAAAGTTGCATTTGCGGGATATAAAGTCTGAATTGTGAGCTATAAAGTCGCATTTGTGAGATATAAACTCAGAATTGCGAGATATAAAGTCACATTTGCGAGATATAAAGTCAGAATTGCGAGATATAAAGTCAGAATTGCGAGATATAAAGTCGCATTTGCAAGATATAAAGTATCAATTGCGAAACATAAAGTCGCAACTGCAAGATATAAAGTCAGAATTGCGAGATATAAAGTCGCATTTGCGAGATATAAGGTCAGAATTGTGAGATATACTGTAACGTCGCAACTGTGACATATAAAGTCAGAATTGCGAGATATAAAGTCTCAACTGCGTGATATAAAGTCTGAATTGAGAGATATAAAGTCACATTTGCAAGATATAAAGTCAGAATTGTGAGATATAAAGTCGCGTTTGCAAGATATAAAGTCAGAATTGTGAGATATAAAGTGAGCATTGTGAGACATAAAGTCAGAATTTTAAGATATTAAGTCCGAATTGAGAGATATAAACTCGGAATTCTGAGAACATGTCAATCTTTTTATCTGTTAAAGTAATTGGACTTTCTAACTCACAATTGCAAGTTTATATCTCACAATTCTGAGAAAAAAAGTCTGAATTGTGAGATAGAAAGTTGCAATAACTTTTTTTTTTTTTTCATCAGCAGAAACGAGCTTCCACAGCAATCTGAGCATAATTTGAGACATTTTTCTTTCTCTGTAGAAAAAGCTGAGAAACAGGAGGCTTCAGTACATATCCCAATTTACTAGTCTCTGTTTCTTTTTACTGCAGCCTGTGAGCAACAATTGAGACTTAAGAGAGAGCTTGAATTCACTTTCTTATTGGTGTGTGTGTGTGTGTGTTGTTGTTGTGTCCAGTTTCACTGAGCTGATGACTAACTGAATTTCAGCACACTAATCAATAAACCCCTTTCACCTGCACACACACACACTCTCATGTCCATCTGAGAGACAGGGAGAGAAATCCCTAAGGTATTAGGCAGGTAATGCATTATTGAAGAGTGCATCTTGCCAAGCAGACTGTCCTAAAATAGTGTACTACTCTGCAGTCAAGCACACAAAAACACTGACCACAGCTAGATTTTCCTGCTTCTCAGCTACTTTGTAAACCAAGGTAAGGCCAACCAAGGCTCTCCTCGACAGAACGCACAGACGCTCTGCTCATAGAGAAATTCAATAACAATGTAACACTGTGTTTATTTTAAAAACCATTAATAATGCATGGAATTATAGGTTTGTGTCAGAATTGTTTATGATGAACGCTAAGTCAAAAATCAATCGATCGTAAATATAAAAGATAAATATATTAATGTTTTATTCAGCAAGGACAAGACCACATGGAATTAAAGTTGCATGTAAGATATTATTTTTAAGAAGCAAAATACTGTAGAATCTTTTCAAGGAGTTTTGGATGATAAGACCTATTTACTGTAAACTAATTAAAAAAATTATATTTAAATTGCTCCCGCAAAATTGTGACGATACAGTACATCATCTAATTGCTTTTTAAAGAATTTGCTGTTCTGGTAAATAGTTAATGTAGATAAAACAATAAATTAACAGCTAATGGTTTGTAAAAACGCAGCCCCCTCCAAACATAAAAATGCATCTCCAAGAATAAATAATTGATGCAAGCAGTTACAAAGCATGTCTCTAATGCAAGACTTCATTAAATAATCAGGAAGGTTATCTGATGTGCTAAATCTTTTACTTGCAGCTCATTAATTCAGGGTTTCTTGTTAAATGATGCAGTGGCTGCTAAAAAAAAAAGTGTCTAGAAAGTTATACCTTACAAAATTGTATTATTATTGGTCTTGTGGGAACATGTGGCCAATTTCAAAGTTCAAAGATTATGTATAGCATACATAAATGCTTTATTCCATTAATAACACACATTCATATTTCTCTGTTACAATTACTAATCGCTCTTCCTTCTTAGATTTCAACGACGGGACTGAATGCAGCTCTTTCTCTTTGTATGTCACATCACGTCAAGATCGGCTCTCACATACGTTTGAGAGCGTCGCATTGTTGTCACATTGAATATTTATAGCAGGGTTTTGAAAAAAGAGAAGAAAAAAGCCTTGATGAACATCTTCTAAATAATACAAACATGTAGAAATGTCAGTGTGATTTGTTAGCTTAGCGTGAGAGCAGCCGGCTCTGACAGCATGGCAATCTACATGTCAATTTCTCTTAATTGGCCGACCCGAGTTTGATGCCACTTTTGACAGCCGTTGGCGGCGAGGCCCTAGATCTGCAGTATGACATTCCGCCGTTGTTAGGCGATGTTCCGTCTGTTTTCTGCAAAAAGCCCTTCTTGTTGATTTTTAAGGATCCTGATCCATAATAAGGGGATTTGGAGTCGGATTGTTTTTTTTGAGGTGCGTGGGGTGGAAATTTGTGTTTCTCTTGCAATTTTTGGTGCCTAAAAAGTGGCACCCTGGAGAAAGAGGGCGAAAAAAAATCAAAACACACACATATCAAGACTTTTTGGTCTAATTAGGATAGAGGCATGTTATTTGCTGCGAGGCATGCGCCGACTGTATTTAAATGCAGCCTCCTCCTGTAATTACACTGCCAAAGGGCTTTTTCTTTCAGCTCGCCTTACATGCCTTTATGAAAACAGCTTACATAGACAGTAAGACGGCCTTAATTGTATTCCCGGGCTTATATGGTGGCAATCAAAAGCAATGAAATATGATAAGACCATTTCTGTTCACAGGCTTTTTTTTCCGAAAGGTTAGAGGTCTGAGATCTGCTATGAACAGGAACTTTGATAGTCAGGAAACCGCTAACCTGCAATGGTCTGAACAAACTTCCTTATTATAATAAATCTGATTGTTAACAGAACATCAGTGAAATGTGTTTCACAGGCAAAATGTAATTGCATTTTGCTATTGTGTGAATTGTAAAACTTCCCGCCACATTGTAGGTTGCTGAGTGGTTGCTAGGTGGTTCTGGTTGTTTGCTAGGTGGTGTCTTGCTAAAGGCGGAAGTTCTATTAAAGAGTCCACAAAGGTGTTTTTTTCTCTTTTTTCTTGTTTTAAATCTGGTTTAAAATGCATGTTTGTTTTAATGTTGGTTTTAAAAAAAAACTTTTTGTAGAGTTTACATTCAACTTAAGTAAACAAAATAAATAAATAAAAACTTTGTTTCATCACACTTTGAAAACATTTGTTTAAAGTAGAATAATAGTAGAAGCAATTGCAACTTTTTATATAGAATTCTTCTGTTTTTCCTCACAATTTACGTCTTAAAATTTCTGACTTTTCTGAATGTTTAGATA
Organism: Enteromius mattozi; assembly: GCA_032359235.1. NCBI lineage: Eukaryota > Metazoa > Chordata > Actinopteri > Cypriniformes > Cyprinidae > Enteromius > Enteromius mattozi. Next base: position 3,089,256 of record JAUMHE010000082.1, read on the forward strand.
GAAATTAAAAAATTGTGAGATGAACCATCACAAGTACCTTTTTATTTTTACTTTTTGCAACCAAACAAACAAGTCAGTATTGCAAGATGTAAATTCAGAAATTCTGATTAGTTTTGAAACTTTATTTCTTATACAGGATATCCCTGTACTTGGCCGCATTCTTCTTTCCCTCGATTGCAACCAGTCGCCCTGTCCCTGCAGCTGAAAAACACCCCCACAGCACGATGCTGACACCACCATACTTCACTGTTGGGACTGTATTGGACAGGTGATGAGCAGTGCCTGGTTTTCTCCACACACACCGCTTAGAATTAATGCCAAAAAAGTTCTATCTTGGTCTCGTCAGACCAGAGAATCTTATCTCTCACCATCTTGGAGTCCTTCAGGTGTTTTTTAGCAAACTCCATGCAGGCTTTCATGTGTCTTGCACAGAGGAGAGACTTCCGTCGGGTCACTCTGCCATAAAGCCCCGACTGGTGGAGGGCTGCAGTGATGTTTGACTTTCTACAACTTTCTCCCATCTCCCGACTGCATCTCTGGAGCTCAGCCACAGTGATCTTTGGGTTCTTCTTT
>JAUMHE010000082.1:3089928-3102393 GCA_032359235.1 Enteromius mattozi
AGGGTCTGAATTCTTTCAGTACCCACTTTATATATATATATATATATATATATATATATATAGCTTTAAAATAGCTGCATGTCTAAGTTTATTGGTTATCATAGTAACCCCCTAAAATGCTTTTCCATTATTATTATAATATTTTTTTCTCGCTGTTATTTGGATTGCATTGCTATTTAAATCTGGTAGTAAAACACGGTTCTGCTACAGTTTCCAGGATCATGTGATGTAGCACTGGAGAAATAATAACAAAAACAATGACTTCGACAAAAGCAACAATGTCAGTATTATTCAAATGCAGCTATGAATTTCACAGTGAAAAAAAAGAAAGAAAACACACTAAAACAACTATCTGGCCTTTTGTCACATTGACATTGGTAAAATGAAATGGCTGTTCTTCCTCATATCTGTGGTTTGGCCCGGCTCCCGCGCAGACAGTCCACCGCACCCTGTTGGGCCGTTTCCAGGGAGACGGTGAGGCCGAGCGTGCAGGACAGGAAATGGTTGGAGCAGGAGTGTGTTCATTCCGGCACAACACAGCCTCCCTGACTGCAGACGACTGCTCACGGTACGCACAATAGACGTATGCACTGATTACCACACACCCAACTGCTGCTATTACTCACTCCAGACACAAATGAGACGTGACCATCAACTGAATCTCAGTGGCTACAGTTCTGTCCAGTTAGACAGAAGAGGAAAATCTTGCATGCAAACCAATGGCTTACATTTGAGCCTATCATATGGCTTAAGAGGACTCAAAATATAACTTTTATTGTACTTTTTTTTAATGACAGCCACTATAGTCGCCATCTCTTGGTAAAAAAATCTTGACGTCATCATTTATGCTCTATTTTACTGTGTAATATGACATACAGTATAAGTAAAACTCCCTGTAATTTTGTAAAAGTTGCAAAATTAAACAAAGTTTCAGTTTTTCGACTTTAACTCAATGTGTTACCTGCCATTTCTTTGTAATTGTAAAAAAAAATAAAAGTACTAGAAATGTTTCAGTGATTTTTATTTTACTTTATTTTATTTTAATAGTAATTATTATTATTATTATTATTATTATTAATATATTTTGAACTGCAATATATACAGGACAATCATTGAGGGGGAAAACATACAAAAATGATTTAAAAAAAAAAACTCACTAATTATAAATATTTATTAATTTATGTATTTATTTATTTACTTATTTATTTATTTATTCAAATAGTATATAGTGTATATATAGTGTATTTTATGTATTAATAATTTTTATTTTCATAATGATAATGCTTCTATTTTGATGTGTTGTAATTGTAATGTATTGCATAATGAAATGAAGAAATCAAATTCTATTAATGCTTGTTTTGATAATGCTTTCAAAAGGGTTGTATTCTTCCTTAAGTGTAGACAAACATTATAGTAAAATATGAAATATAAAATTTTGAGCCATTATCATCTTATTTTTTTGTTGGGCATATGCATCAACAGTCAACTTTTGAGTGCATGGTTACGTAATCTTTGTAACTGTTAAAAATAAATAAATATTTAAAGTAAAAAGTAAATCAATCAATCGATCAATGTGGTGCATGTCACATCTCACATACATAAATAAATAAATAAATAAATAAATGGACACAATGTGCCAAACCCAAAGTGCGATATAAGTTTCAGTCACATTTAAATATTTAGATGTGCTGCGCTGATGTTAATAGATCATTTCCCTACTGACTGAGTCTCTGAATCTCTAAATGTGCTCTCATGCAAACTCCCGCACATAAATGCAAACGCATTGATCTGTGCATATGGAAGTCATGTTAAATAGCTCCCACTTTCCAATGTCTTTTCTACTGTATTCTTTTGCTGTCTCACAACTTCATTGGCTGTCATTGGCATTCTTTCTTAAAGGACAACCAGAGTCATCAAGTGGAACAGGAACTAGAATTATAGTTAAATTCCTTACAATTACCCTTGCTAGTTTTGTGTGACACAAAGGTGAGAAACTAATGTCATAATATGAAGTTGGGTGAACGACTCCTTTAAAAGTCCCCCGGCATATCAACAATTACAAGTGCTTTATCATCATTTTTCAGACCTCTGAGTCATCAGATGTAAAGATCAGCACTTCTATCTCCACTCTATCCTGGTGGTCTGGGCGGTTTACACCGAGCGGCTCCAGTCAGTCAGTCTGTCTCCTGAGAATGACTGTAATCCACTCCAAACACAAATAAACCTGGATTACTACCAAAAGCAGGCTTGTGCACCATCCTTTGCACCTAAAACCAATATTGCCATGCAATTCGTAGCGCTCAGCTTTGACTCCTCTTGAGTTGCACACAATGCAGGTTAGATTGAATTTGTTTACGCACCATTTCCATTCAAAGGCCAAGAGAGAGAGGAGGTGTGAGAAGGGTCGGCCGGGAGTAAGATCAGCCTCCATTTGCTGATTAAGACGCCATGACTGAGATTGAGTTTCTAAACAAATGTCGCTTCAGGAGACATTGCACACAAGACTAGCAATTTTAGCTTGACTGCTAAACTGTCTCTTTCAGAGCAAAACAATTTTTGGGGGAGGGAGGTTAAATGAATAAGATGTGATTTGTAGTTAAGTTTAACAGCCTGTGTTATAGATAAGTGCTAGTTTTTCTGGTAAGTTTTCTGGCACGAGGAAAAGTCAAATACAACACATGGTGACAACCATCAGAACCTTTACAAAAGCTGTCGCTGGGGCTGTACCTTAGGTACTAATATGTACCTTTGAGGTAATATACACCCTTTAGAGGCAAATAAGATATAAAGGTGCAAAAGTGCAGCTTTTTGAGTGCTTTGATAATGCACCAGTTATACTGCATTCACATGCTAATTATCATAAATACAAGTTTGTAGTTGAAAAGTGGGCATGAACAACCTCTCAGGTTGTTTACGATTTTTAAACTCAGGGGGACATTGCTTTTTGTTGTTGTTATAGTCATGTGTGTGTGTGTGTGTGTATATTTATATATATATATATATATATATATATATATATATATAAATATATTTATATATATGTTTTATTTGATCACTTATTTGTGGTTTATTTTGTGATAATCATCTGATAGACTGTGCTTTATAAATTATCAATTATATACACTTCAAAAGTTGGGGGTCGTTTTCTTTTTTTCTTTTTTTTTTAAATAATACTCTAATCCAAGAACACATTAAATTGATGAAAAGCCTATGTAAAGACATATAAACTCTTGCAAAACAATTTATATTTATGAAAGAATTGTACAAAAATTATCACAATTTGCACAAAAATTTGCAGCAGCACAACTGTTTTCAGCACAGATGATACGATAATAAGATATTTCTTTAGCTGCAAATAAGCATATTAGAATGACTTCTGAATGATCATGTGACACTGAAGACTTGAGTAATGATGCTGAAAATGCAGCTTTGATCACAGGAATAAATTATATTATAAACATTTAAAATATTTAAATAATTATTATTAATAGTAAAAAATAAATAAATAAATAAATAAAAATAATAAATATTATATTGCAATAAATAAATTACATTACTATGTTACAACAAATAAATAAATATTACAATAAAATTTCACAATACTACTGTTTTACTATATTTCTGATAAAATAAATGCATCCTTTGCAAGCAGAAGAGACCTCAGACTTCTGAACTGTACAGTGTGCGTTTAGCAGGTGTTTGGTTAGATCCTAACATGAACTGATAGATATGAACTCTGCAACCCTTTAGCTTTATCAGACATCAGTGAATTGAAATCTTTCCCCCAACATGCTAATTAGTGTCCTTCGGTCTTCCTTCCACCTCCCCTTCTTTCCTTCCTCCATACAGCCACCAAACGGCACATTGCACCTGTCAATCATCTGCAGCGGTCACAGAGTGCTCTATACGTAGGCTTAATGCAGGAGGGTGGCAGCTTAAACAGCACTGACTGTGAGCAGTTGTCCTGACCTCTCACCCTTTGACTTTACTTCTCTTCTACTCCTTCTGATTCTCCAACCGATGTGCTCAGAGAAACACGAGCTGAGGCAAGAGCTAGGAAATCAGAATACGAGAATGTGAAAATGCTTTATAAGAAAGCATAAAATAGGCTTTCACAGGTACTTGCACTGGCGGGATTCATGCCTATTTATCTAGATCTGTCTTTTAAGACCATTAGGATTTTTTTTCTAGGCCATTGTGTCATTTCAATGACAGCTGATTCCCCCCCCCTCCCCCAACACACAAAAACACAAACAAACACAAACACACAATATTTAAAATGCGTTCAGTTTATAAAGTTTTTTCTTCATATTGATGAAAACTGCATATTATAATTTTTTTCAATGTATATCCAAGCTGAGAAACACCTCATGACATAAATAAATAATAAATAAATAATCTGTCTGTTTGTCTCTCCATCCATCCATCTATCTTTCAAATAATTTATTTAATTAATATCCTTTACTGTACTACATATGACATGGTTATATTATATAATAAATAAATAAATGGTGAGAAATATTTATTTATTTATTTATTACATGTATTTATTTATTTTTCTCATTATGTGTTATATTATAAATATGCTTAATTTAAAACACACATATTGTAAAGAACCTAATTTTTCCTCCCCCTTCTGAAGTGAAATGTGACCTAGACATGTTCTTAACAGGTTTTGATAAGTTATGTTATTAAATTGCATAAATTTGGGCAGATCCATTAGTCATGCATGCTTTTTGCTTTGTTCATTTCCTTTAAGAGAGTGTCAGAGCTCAATGATACTATGGCAATGGGTTGAGAGAGGGATAGTGAGAGAGGGAAGTGAGCGAGCGAGTGAGAGAACGCGTGGATAGAGTACAAAACGTTTAGCTGTGTAAGTTTTTTGCTCAGGCGGGGCAGGAGATGCCTCAGATGTCTGGGGCTGGGGGCTTCACGCTGTGCAGGAGGCCTTCGGAACTTGTCATCACATCAGGAGGTGTCTGTAGGAGGGCAGTCATACCCTTCACACACACACACACACACACACTAACACTCTACCCGTTCACTACTGCTTCCTTCCCTGGCAGATCACAGCTGAGGTAAGTTAACACACACACATGCACATGCATAAAACCCTAGAAATGAAAAATCAGAAATGAGATCTCTTTAATATTAACTGTGTCTTAGACAGCAATGTGTTTCTCATGTTTCCTCTACTAAACAGACCCCAATAATCTCACATATGCCTTAAACTGTGCTCAGACTGCCAAGGTATGAAAACAATATGAATTTAAACATCACATTCTCACAAAACAGAATCTGAGAGCATAGTTTCTCTTTGTGTGGCTGTAACAGAACTCTCTCGTATATTGCCACCAAACAGAGGACCACAAGGCCTTCACCTGCTGTGGAGTGAGGGCACTAGATTGATTAGACTGGAAGATGAGTCCCAGAGAGATGACCTCAGAGGAAGTGACCCGTAATTAAGTCATTTGTCACTCATTAGCCCTGCTCTAACTGGAGCAAATTCCTACATGTCCCTGAGTGAACCCTAAACAAAGTGACTCCAGCTGCACAGCCACTTTTAGTATGGAGCACTTCAGAAAATCATATCCAGAAGTGTTATTCCAAGAGCTCATGTCCATTCATTAAAGGAGATCTTCATCAAGTCAATTGAATGCTTATGTAGTTGTACACAAATTTGTTCTTACAGGTCCTCCAAAGGACCTTATCTCTGTATAATAATTTGTATCAACTTTTTCTCAAAGTTGTCTGTTTTAAATGAATTTATCTAAAGTGACATACAAAAAAAAAAAAAAAAAACACCACATCAGAACACACACACACACACACACCCACCCACACATGTTGTGTTTCCATGTTTTATGGGGACATTCCATAGATGTAATGGTTTTTATACTGTACAGACTGTATGTGGTATTGTCCTACACTGACCCTACACCTAAACCTACCCCTTACAGGAAACTATGTGCATTTTTAGATTTTCAAAAAACTTCATTCTGTTTGATTTGTAAGCTTGTTTCCTCATGGGGAAAGGTCATCAAGGTCAAAATTTACTGGTTTTCCTTTCTTTGTGGGGACTTATTGGTAAGGTGATAAATACCAGGTGCACTCTCTCTCTCTCACACACACACACACACACACACACACACATATATATATATATATACATATATACAGATACATATACATATACATATATAATGAGACAAGAATGAGACAAGAAAACAGGTAAAATAAGAAATAAAATATATTAAAATTTTGATGAAATTAGAAGTGAAGTGCATTAAAATACAAAATAAAATGAGACAAAATGAAAAAAAAAATGAAAAAAAAAACGAAAAAGAAAAACATTTGAGAATGGGAAATAAAATGGGAAAAAACAAGAATATTAAAATAAAATGAGACAAAACCTGTCAATGTAAAACTTAAATAAAATTAAATATGTAAAAATTAAACATAAGATAAAAACTAAATGAGAAATCAATACATAAAATTGATTCTAAAATGATATACATACATGAAATAAGACAAAATGAGAAATAAAATATATAAAAGAGGAGGTATGAAATGATGCAAAACTTAAGAGCAAATTAGAAATGAAGTGCATTAAAATTGAGGAAAAAACAACAACAGCAAAACAAACATACAAACAAATGAGAAATTAGACAAAATAAAACAGACAGAAATGAAATAAAATATAAATAAATAATTGAACAATGAGACAAACTGGGACAAAATGAGAAATAAATAAATTTCTAAAAAGAAGATATATTAAAAGACATACACAACAATGACAACATTAGAAATTCATATATTATTATTATTATTATTATTATTAAATATATAGATATAAAAATAAACAGAAAAATTAGACAAAAGAGAAATATAATACATATAATGAGACAGTTTTTGTCATACATCAGTAATATAGAGCTATGCACTTAATGAGGATGCAGTTCAGATTTGTTCTTGACAACCAAAAGTCTTTTAGTAAAAGTCTAATTTCCTCTCTGTTTAATCTCATCTAACTAACCCCACACAAGTGTTTAATGATAATCTGGTTATTTCTTAGTCAGCCAGTGGTTATTATAGGTCTCATAAGTCATGAATGACTGGTATATGTGTTTGCATGTGTGTTGAATAGGGTGCGTGTGTGTGTGTGTGTGTGAAGCCCCTGAGGTCAGAGGGTGGGACGGGCTCTGTCTGATTGATAGCTGCATGGCCTGGTGTGGAAGGTCAGGAGGGTGACACAGGCTTGACTGGGAAAATTTATACCGCCACAGTCTCGAGGTCAGGGTTTAAACATTGTTGTGCATTCTGGGTAATTTCCATAGCGTTGTGAGAAAGGAAAGGCCTCGTCTGCGTGTGTATGTCTCCACAAAACCTGCTTCAGGGTCTTGTGAAAAACGCACCAGGCTGGAAATAGAAGCGTCATTTGTTTTGCTATTTGCTTTTATGGTGTTTGATTTGACATACTAATTGCCACATGCTGGAACAAAATATCATGAGGCTCCAGGACTGAATGTGCTATTGAACCGAAACAAGCTATGTTTAGAAACTCAGGCAAACGTGCTGGATCTTCACAAATGAAAACCCAAAAAAGAAACAGAAAGAAAATACTCCAGAATTCAAGCTGATGTGAAAATGAGGTGATTTTTGCAAAAACTGTAAAATAATGTATGGGATATACTTCACCACAATATCAAGTGATAAACTAATTTAAACCAATTCACCATTTCTCATTATTGTAATAGGAATAAAATACTTAAAATAATACACTTAGGCCCGGTTTCACAAATGGGGCTTAGCTTAAGCCAGGACTAGACATTAGTTTAATTAAGATATTTAAGCAACTTTTACAAAAATGCCTCATAAGAAAATATTACAGGTGTGCATCTTAACACAGAACAATGACACTGACATGTTTTAAGATATGTCAGAGCAAGATATCTTCATCTGAGACAGCTCAAACATGCAATTTAGTCTGGGACTAGCTTAAGCCTTGTCTGTGAAACTGGGGGTATATGTTTATATGTTTAATCAATTTTTGATTCTTTTAACATTTTTTGGCATATTTGTTCCTCTGCTTTAAATTTAAAAAATTTTAATATTTTTCATATCATAGATAATGTCGTGATGCCTAAATTCACATTTATCATATAAATGAAAAAATTAAGTATCAAATATAAATATAAATATAAAATTTTAACATCTGCCATTTAACTGCTGTCATGACATATGCTACAGGTGATTATCAATGATAATTTGAATATCTTCCATTGATGATATCGTCCATCAAATGAACATGATAACTGACTTATCATCCAGAATATTAACATCACTGCATCCTTTTACATTTATGTAAAGAAGAAGAAGAAGTGTATAATTGTAATGAGAATACAGAATAACGCCTTAAAAAAGTCCAAAACTCACCATCTTTGGTTACAGCAGCGCTGCAGGCACAGACCAACCAGAGGATGTGCTTAACGTCCAATAACATCTCAGCTCTGTAAATAAATAAATAAAAGCTTTTCATTTTGTAAAAGCCAGTCATGAGTTCAGTTCGTTTTGCATTTGCAGCTACAGTTTACTCTTAAACGTGGGTTGGTTGTCAAACTGCTTGTGTTTAATGTCCGTCTATGTCTTTGTTCCAGGTCCAACTGGGTCTTTAGACACCCACTGTCTGTTTGCTTTCCTGTCTCCCTTTATCAATTCAATTTATGTCTTTGTCATAAACGTGTTTATGAAAGCGTCATTCATAATTAGCGGTTAAAAGGGTGTTTATGTTACATCTTAATATACTGGACAGTCCTACTTTACTCCTTCCTCGGAAACACAAAGATCATTTTGCGACAGCTGTGGTGACAGTCACACACGCCCTATATAGTACACACTATCAAGCACTAGAGAGAGATATATAAATATAAAGCACCTTCACGCGACAATTAACGTTACCGTGAAAATCTCCAGCGCGCGCGCTAATGAACGCAAATCAATAACCCCAGACCAAAAGAAAAGCTTGTCTGAAATTAATACAAAGCTCACATTCTCTGCTATCAGCATTAAAGCAGAGCTGGTGTTACAGTGATACTGATGAGATGATGATAAGTGGATCTCCTGAGAAGATGCCAAAGGCAAACAAAGCTTCAGGGTGACAGACAATCAAATGAGAAACAAAGAGATGCGCTGAGGTAAATCTGCTCTAATATCAAAAGACCGTGAGAAGAACATGGTCAAATTAATATGTAATTGGCATTAACCGCAGGGCATTACTTATGTGAAATCATGGTAATATCGATCATTTATCAATTAGGACATAATTGTTTTTTATAGAATAGAATAGAATAAAATAGAACTTACTTTTTCCTTTAGGCAGTCTTAGCTATTCCTGATTCTCCAAAGGCAATCCCTCACAAAAAAAGTGAAATATCTCTGATGCTCCAGTAGTGAGCTGCAGACTTCAGTGCTCTTTCTTTCCCTGGTGCCCACGAAAAGACTGGAGACATGAGCCGGCAGTAAGTTCAAATTCCATGTCCACCCATGATTTCGTCAGAGGAGGGGCAGAAAGTGCCCACCCAAAATGAATCTGATCCATCCTGCTGAAGAGGAACAGAGATGCTCTGCGCTGCGAGTTGGTGCAGACTAGATCCTGAATCACTGAGCAATTAGCTTGAACATGTAGGTTGGGTTGTAAGCAATTAAAAAAGACACAAATGAGTTTTTTCTCTTACTAACTTTATTATGAACGCACTGCGCACAATCATACAAAAAAATCTGCGCAAAATCCTATTGAGGGTAGAACTGCGCGTACCCGTGGGAGCTAAAATAAGAGACAGTCTTCGATTCAACTTTGCAAATGAAATTAGTATTCATTTTACAGATTAGATATGCACTGAACATCCGCAGTCCTGACCATCAAAGCAGCTCTCTGTATTACGCGGAGTCGTGCGTAAAAGCGCATCTGTATCTCACTGCGCGGTCTGACAGAGCACTGATAATCAGACAGAGAAGGTGCTGATGGAGTCCCTGGGTTATTAAGGGGTGTGACAGGGACCGAATTAGTTTTGAGAATTGATCTAAACTGCCCAACTCCACTTATAAGAGCTTGCCTGAGCTTTCCACACGGGGGAGAGACAGCACCGTTACCTCCTCGAGAAAAAACCTGCATAAACCTGCAATAAATTCAGCTATTGCAGTATGTGTGAGATATCAAAAAGGTATAAGGTTGAAATTCATACCTAGTTGTTTAAAAGTTTAAGGTGGTTTTGAAGTGTTGTGTTCATCAATGCTGCATTTATATATATTTTTAAATTTTACTACAAATGTAAAATCATTTTCTACATTTTTAACATTTTTTATTACATTTTCTATGACTGTGCTTATCTTTCTCAATAACATGAGCTCATAAAACTTTTTAAACAATTTTTATTGTTCACCATTTTTGTTATGGGCATCTATAACAAAAATGGTGAACAATAAAAATGGTTTAAAATCCATTTTGATATATCACTGCTTAAGGAATGAGAAAATCACATCTTTATTCAAATTTATTATATTTATTCACACACATATTATACAGTTAAAAATAGACTAATTCATAATTTTGTTTTACCTGCCATTAAAAAGTAATGTTCTTTTTAAACTGTTCGTTTAATCGTTTAGTATAGAGCCAGTTCATCTTTACTATAAAAATGCTCTTAAAAAGTACAATTTTATTACTCCTACAGTGTAAAAACAGTAGAAAAGTCATGCTCATCACAAACAGTGCTCGTTAGGCCCCAAAAAGAGGGGTCATATATCATCGAACAGGTCGTCCGGATCAAGGTTTGCAGCAGCGCTTGCTGGTTTCGGTTTGAGGTTGGACGTTTTGCTCGTCTCGGCTTTGGCCTCTTCGGTCGGCTTCTCTCTAAAATTACAAAGTGAAGGAACAACCGTCAGCAGAAGGTGAAGGTTAAATAGCAGGAGCTAGTATAAGTCATGACACTGGAGTAAAGTCTGACTGCTGCTTGATTACAGTGACCCAGTCAAACCCAGTCCCACCATGGGCTCCTTAAAATGGGGTCAAGATTTAAACGCTGCACAGTTCACCCTGCTTCTGCCCAAAAAAAAAGCCCCTCTATAATCAGGCACATTACTGCATGCTAATAAAAGGTCACTTTCAAGGTGAATCTGACAGTGATGTACATCCTGCTGGAAATATGACATAAATGCCCTAAAGTCAGAACTTGAGTTAGCTTGATGATTACTACGTTGTGACAAACTTTGCATGCCAGAAATGCTTCCTCACCATTAAAACAAGAAAAGAAAGGTTAAACTGCAGTAATTCCCACAGGATCCTGTCTATAAGGGCTATGAAGAGCTTTTGTCTTGGTCACAGGGAAAATAAATGAGATTTATGGTCCCGTAAGCCTGTTAATTTCAGGATGTGCTGGGGATCATGTAGCCTTTTAAGCAAAGCTTGTCCGGTGGTATACCAGAAAGCACATGGACAGCATGGCTGGAATTAAACACACATTAGACAAAGTCAGTTGCATGATATAACATCTAATTAAACTGACTAGATGAGTGTAAACTGCAAAATAAAGGTTCTTCAAGCAAAGAACCATATTTGGATGTAAGTGGTTCTGGAGCTCAGTGGCTCTCTGGTGAACTTTTCACATAACACGTTTGTCAGATTAATACTGTAGGATCTGTAAAACATTCAAAGAACAAACAATCCAGATCAGTTTTACAGGAAAGGCTTGAATTAGTTTGTGGTGATAAATGATTTTATGAGGAAACATAGCTCATATGGAAAAGTCTGACTAATGCAGGTCTGGATGGCATCTGAACTGAGAGCATCACATCCAAAATACAACACCTTCATTACATATAACAGATAACTCAAAAACAAAATTTAAAAAACAAATTCATCTCAATCAAACTACAATCTCGTGATTAGGTAAAAATGACTACAGATTACTATATATATATATATATATTTTTTACTCAATTTCTAGCATCTATCAAATATAATAATATGAAAATAAATAATAAATAAAACAACAATTTCATTAAATGCATAAAAAATTAAAATAGAATATTAAATAAAAATAAATACAACTATTATTAACTATGTAATAATAAAATAATTTACAATATATGTATAATAAAAAAAAAAAAAAAAATATATATATATATATATATATATATATATACATATATATACATACATACACACACTCACTCACTCACCTAAAGGATTATTAGGAACACCATACTAATATGGTGTTTGACCCCCTTTCACCTTCAAAACTGCCTTAATTCTACGTGGCATTGGTGCTGAAAGCATTCTTCAGAAATGTTGGCCCATATTGATAGGATAGCATCTTCAGTTGATGGAGATTGCACATCCAGGGCACGAAGCTCCCGTTCCACCACATCCCAAAGATGCTCTATTGGGTTGAGATCTGGTGACTGTGG
>JAUMHE010000082.1:3118644-3134151 GCA_032359235.1 Enteromius mattozi
TATATATAAAAATAAAATATAAACATACCCTCAAGTTGTTCCAAATCTGTATGAGATTTTTTTTATACAGCTGTTGAACACAAAAGGAGATAGTTTGGAACAAGTGTACGGTGAGTTAATGATGACAAAACGTAATTTTTTGGGTGAACTGTACCTTTAAAATGCCATTCTGCACCAGACAAAATAATTTGCACAACCAATGGCACAATGTTGGGGTGAAACAAGTTGGTAACACTTGCAATTTGGTAGAACTAGCAACAATGCTGTCACTGCAAAGACTCATTGAATTCAAGTAAACTGCAATTAACTGACATTTTGAGCATTTGGCCACAAATGTAAACAAAAAAAAAAAACAGTCCTATATTTTCTTTGCTAATCAACATTATGCCATTATTTCTTTGCTAGAGTGGAGAAAATGGAGAAATGCTGTGTTCATGCCATGTCATAATTACCATCATTTCAATATGTGGCATTCTAATTGGAGCTGTTCGTCCATGGACTCAATTTAATTACAATTTCTACGGCAACGATATTTTGGATAAATCGTAGGCACTTTGGAGGCAGGTGGTACAGTGGTCACATGATACAAATCGTAGCTCTCAGAAAATTCCCAGTTTATAAGTTTTAATTAAGTTCTTCTAGGACGTGAACGCTTTTTACAAATCGGTATCTCATAATTACGGTAATTACAACATGCCGTGAACGTGCCCATATTACACCTACACCTATGTCTATCTACACCAGTTAGATTTTGTGTGTTGATTCTTTCGAAAATACATCTAACCACTTAAAATTATCAGTGCTATTGCAAGGGCACTATTACCGTAATTGAATTAGCGTGAAGGATTATCTATAGTTTAAAGAAAATAATGCTTGGCAAGTTTGTTTAAAATGCATTTATAGCAACTTACCTGAACTATATCACTTTTGGTTTAACATCTGAATGTGACTCTATCGGCCACTGCAGTAATTAAGTTTGATAGTGCGCAACTACAGCAAGAGCGCACTTCAAGTATACTGCACGTTGGCAGTTCTTAAGCCTCCACAAAGCCATGTCATAAAGTGGTCAAGTGCCATTTCACTTGTAATGTTTTTAAGTTTGTCCTCTATAAAATGACATGTCTAAATTATAACATTTTCATAAGAGCACTGAGTAGATAAAGACATGTTTGGAGCACTCAGACAAAGAAAAACAAACAGACAAACAGAATCAGAGTTTGAACTTTTGTCCTCTGCCCAGGAGCGGCATTTACTCTGCCATCAACCATGATAAACAAACTGAAGGGCAGTTGCGTTTCACATAATTGCTCAGGCAGAAAATGTCCATTATGGCATGTTTTGCTTGGCACTCGTAGTCGAGCTTTAAACTTTCTGAGAAAAAAAAAAGTGGGGCTGTGCTGGAAGCTACAATGGTTTTGTAATAAATGCTTCGGTGCGGCGGTCAGTCACTGCAGGTCCCTGTTTGGACAATATATCCTTTTTCTCAGTCCTGCACAGATGGTATCAAAAGCCGACAAAGACAAGGAGTTTCTTGGGCAAACAACGACAGCAAACACTCAAACATAGCTGACCCTAAGAGACAGCAATCCATCTTATTCTTAATCACTGCTTTCTGCTGTCCTGATGCCTCAATGAGACAATGTGACCTGGGTTACGTATCCGTACAACAATGCAGAGGCAGATTGTGTTGCGTGCCCTAGTTTAATAGGCTTATCTCAGTTGGTGTGCATTGCTCTGCCTCTCGCTGACCACACCATTTGTCCACACTTCACATACCGCCATCCTTTGCCTAAGGCTCCACTGCACAATCAAGTGCCATTTGGATAAAGGAAATTTGGACAACCTTTCCATAAAACTGGTGACATACTCCATCCCCGCTGTTGGAAAGCAAAAAGAATTTCCCAACTTCCCGAGTGCCACTGGACAGATGCTGTTACTCTTTCCCTGGGACTTGGCAAAGCCCCACTCCGAAATATTTCCAAAACTTTTGTGTGCAGCTGTGCCTCCCATTTGTCAAATCTTGTCTTCAAGTGGCGGAAGCAACCCTCCAGAATCCCGCTCTAATTACAAGGCACAGTGCACAGTCTTATTGGAAGGGCAGCCGCACGGCCCTCTCGGGGCTTAAGTACTCAACATGTGGTGAGTGGGGTCTCCATTCTGGCTTACATCAGCCCCCAAAATAACAAATGCCATGCTTATTTCAACAAATGTAGTGGATTTTACAATAAATGCATTGTTTGAGTTTTTTCATATTTGGGTGTTTCTAATACACACTTTTGGCCCTGTGGAAGTTTAATCTTAAAATGCTTTTAAAAGTCACAAACAGTATGCAAAAAAATTATGCCATGTCAATTTATTTCCCCGAACTCTCATGAAAATGTCATTTGACATCTCAACTCACTTTACACTCTAAATATTATTACTACTGCTACTACTCCTACTACTTCTAATAATAATATTAATAATAATTTAGGGCATCTGTTATTACAACTTAATTAAATGCATAGTTGCAAATTAAAAATTCAAATGTATTAGTTTAAATTGCAAACATTATTTTGTTCTGTTGACAAAATAATGCTAATCCAAACTGCTGCTTTATTTTATTTTATTTTATCATAATTATAATTGTACTTTTTTGAGCTAACAATTTAATTTTTAGAGCTTAGTTATGTATGTGTTGAAAAGGATGTTGCTAATTTGCTAATAGTCAACAATGGGAGGACTTAGGTTAAGCGTGCTGTAGCATTTGGGACATGCTAAAGGCAATAGACATGTTACAGTAAATATAGACGTGATGACAGATGTACTATCATCCTTAAGTGTCATTCCAGGCATTTGAATTTCCTGCTCTGTTTATATTTCCACACATCATTGTATTGGTTTGGGACAACTCATGTGCATCCACTCAAGCCATAAACTAGCATTTACAATGGCCAAAGTGATAAATAGTTCTTGTCGTTTTGGCAGGGAGTGCAGGGTTTAGCTAGCTATGTAGCACAGAAAAGGAAGTGATTTATGGAGTGTGCTGGCTCAGCTGGAAGTTGATTGCACTTTTAATGTTGTGTATGAGGTTTTTATTCTCATACTGTCTCCATAGCGGTTGATACTCATACTTTGTGTCATAAGAGTTTATGAGAGGCTAGTCAAAAAGGTAAGCATTTAGAAACGGTTTCTGCAAAATATTAAATGTGCAAACTTTGAGGTCATTCCTATACTATTAGGCCTACTCTTAAAGTGTGACTTATTTAGCAGATATATGAACATACTGTACAACTTACATCTTTTTGTAAGGGAATTGAAATTAACACATTGAAAATGTTCCCTCCCCCTACGTTATAAATCCAGCCCGTCTCAAGTTAGCGCTAGCATGTAGCAAGCTATGTTGACAGCTGTGACTGGCTGTGAAATTTCGCTACCAAACTTTGCAGCAAACTATGTCTGAAATTTATACATTTTGAAAGTGTCTTTGGTAAAAGTCCCACAAAGACACAAAAACGGCGATGTTTGAGCTTAGCAGGTGTTTGACTTTTAACAAAAGATTCCCAACTACCAAATAGTAAACAATGCTATGTTTGTGTACATTTAGTTTGACCGTAATATAATTCAGCAAACTAAAAGTGTTTAGCAGTAGTAGTAGTAGTAGTAGTAAAAGTAATTTTTATTTGTTTATTGATAGAGTCCATAAAATCACGAATAAAACAGACAAGCCCTAACTCTGTTGGAAATTTCACACAAACACATAAAAGCTTTGTAAAAATTATAATGTCAAACATGGGGTTAAGTCTGTAAGGTTTGTAGGGTGTAAACAGGACATTTTATGCTAATGAAGACATTCTCCACAGTAATTATTATATATGTATGTATTTGAACTTTTTAAGATTCACTGTTCTGATTGCCAGACATTTTCCATGCCGTTGACCATACAGGACCATTTAAATTTATTTAGCATGGATGCGATTTGTTTCCCCCATTCATTACTTAGGAACGGATTACCAAACAGCTGATGTTTAATGGACATAATCGGATAAGGAGGTCTGGGTGGAATTATGAGCATTGTCGCAGGTTATCAGGTTAGCTCGTAAGACTTAGCACAAACAATTATTTATTAAAGGAGTGGTAATCAGCTCCTAAAATATGAGGCACATAAAGATTGCATGAGTGTCAGTGGTGGTCACGTCAATCAAACTCTTATCTGTTTTTTTAAAGGTTGTAACTTGGGCTTGACAAAATAAGAAATGTCCTCCGGAAAGGGCCACATATGTAGCAAGCATTACTTATTGATCAAGTCATTATCTTTGGGGTCATTTGGATTTGGGCGGGAAAGTAAATTTCCTGTGTTTTCAGCCTCCTCTTCCTCAGCAGTGGTTTGAACTGAATTGGATTGGGGTTGACTTGGCCATCCACTCCAGCCTCATGAATGATTGAGAGCGAATGAAGCAAGAAGCTCTCATAAATAAACACAAGTCTGCTGCTCTTGCTGCCTGGACCCGAGCGCGGTGTTACTGTGCAGGAAACATAAGAAGACGGGGCCCACAGTCTCCCAAATTAAGCCTTTCAGACTGAGTTAATGCACTGTATATCATTACTATACGGAAGCGGACCAGCAGTGAGGCGCAGTGAGCTGGGGAGACTCTTCATGTGTCGCTCATGACAGCGAGGGAAAGAGGTAACATGCACTTTGTAACCTTGGCTAACACACTTTTTTTTTTTTTCATTTTTCTCTCTCAGGGAGTAGCGTAGATGCAGTCTGTATACTTTGTAGCCCCTAGCATACAAACACAGTACTGCAGAAAAACTATAAGAGCAACTCATTTTCTTCAGCAAGCCACATAGAATCAAGGTCTGCAGCACAAACAAGGCAAACTGCAGAATTTGAATATGGTTAAGAGTTTGTTAAAATCACAAGTATGAGAATTAATAATAGCAATGATGTTTTAGCATTTTGTATGTATTTCCTACATGCACGTTCTGCTATAATATTACTATACTGTGCTTGTCTGTTCAGTGGTGCTCAAAACCAAAGCCTTTTATGAGCGTGCACTGCCTAAATTTGAATGCCTGGGTCCCTTGGTGTCTCACCTATAGAAGGATCTATATGTTTATTCTCAGTTGGGGTCCGAGTGTTGCCACAGGATAAATTCAGTGCACAGAATGATGCCTGAGAGAAAATACCTGCAACATCAGGATTTCGAAATAACATTTGGCCTCTGTGGACAACTGGTGTTTTTTTTGTGTTTGGTTTGTGGTCTTCTACGGCAAGTACATGACGTTTTTAGCAGTTTTGGAGAGAATCTGACTAAACTTAAATACATTATTTGCTAACTTGAGTGCATTTTCCATAAGTGTGACATTACATGCTGCTGTTCTTATTTGTGTTGCACATTATTATTATTTTTTGTCTTGTAGTAGTTAGTGTAAATTGACTAAATTAGTAAAAAAAAATAAAAATAAAAAAAAATGACAGAAAATGTTTGTTATTACCACAGTGTGCTATGATTTAACAGAAGCCACTGATATTTTAGCAGAAAACGTAGATAGAAAACCCTGCATAGTTTCCATTAATGTTGCAATGCACTTGCCAAGTGTTCATGGCAGTTATAAATACTTGTTGCATAGAGTATGTTTTGACCAAATGATGAAACTGTAACGGTAATACATAAATGCATGGGTATTTAGTCTATCAAAACTAGGCAAAAGCATTAACAAAATTAGTATGTTTATATGTGGGATTTGTTGTTTGTTCTATTGAGATTCTGTAATTTAAAAGTTAGATTGTCTGTTTGTTTATCACAATTGTGTGATTGTGTGTGTGTGTGTGTGTGTGTGTTTCTTTTCAAAGTTTCCACCATTAGATGAAAGATGTGAAAGAAGAGACTTGAGCGTAAAATTATTTTAAATGGCTAATTCAAAAGCTACATAATTTTGCTTGTAAACACCATCAAAAGATCTGAATTTGTGAGTCATAGGAATAGGTAATTAATTCATATGACCTCTTTTGGATATTCCTGGATGACATGAAATTCTCAGAATTAATTAATCTCTCTCTCTCTCTCTCTCTCTCTCCCTCTTATTCCCCCTAGAGGGATGAAAGTCAATAATAGCAGCGTATTAAATGAATATGTGCCTAGCTGTTGTTTATTAGTGATTTATGTATGCATGTATATATTTGTTTGTTCATTATTAGAGATCAAGATGGCCAATGACTGATACTTACGTGATACAGGCTAATAAAAAAAAAAAAAAAAAAAAAAGAAAAAGCAAGAAGATGAAACATGCACACAATATATTGCAGTTTAAAAAAATCATTATCATTACTTTTATTTGTTTGTTTGATCATTTTAGAATTGCACTTTGTTATCAATTCCTTAAATAACCCTAGCCCTAACCCTAAGTCTAAGAACTGACATAAACATAAAACTCAAAATGGCAAAAACAAACCTAAAAAGTGAAATGTGGTTATGAAAAAAACTATAACCTTCTACTTTAGAAGGTTATAAGCAACCACAAGCAACAAATGTTGAAACAAAACAAATGTGTGGTTTTTTTTGTAGGTTCCCATTGTCGTTTGTTTCCCATTCTCGTCCCTTTTTGGTCCCTTGGCCATGGCATTCATCATGCTAACATGCTCCAACCGCTGTGACTTTTGCCATTTTTTGTTTTGTTCTGATTTACCATTACATTCTAACTAGATTTGTGACACAAATTGTTATATGCCACAATGGCCACAAAGGTTAGTGCCATTTAGCTTTCCAAATAGCGACTGGTATTTCAGCTTTGTCTCGCGCTCCTAATTCCTTTATGGGGCTGTGAGAGACCTGCAGAACACACGGCTAAATAGCAGTGACTGGGGCTGCTCTGAAAGGCTGCGCAGCTTGTGGGTTTTGCCTGGCTAATGTGGGACTTTGGGCAGGGAACGCAAGAACACAGCGAGAGGTGGCCCCCACAGGACAATGGCCCTAGTGTGGGGAGCGTTAGAAAGGGGGTCAAGAATCAAAATGCAGATGACATTTGCAGTCGGCAGATTGATACAGCACCATTGATTCCCGGACTGGCTGCTCATGATCTGAATTGCAAATGATGAGCGGCTTTGGCCTCCGTCGGCCGACGACAGGGCTGTTCCCACAGTGTGCAAGCCCCCTCCCTTTACCCCTCCTGAATTAGCCCTCCGCCCCCAGAGCAATGGGTATGGTCTCCCAGGCCAGAGCCTTGTCTGTGGGGGACACAGCTAGCTCATTGTCTGCCCCACCATGGAAGGGAAGGCCAGGAGGACGCAGTCGCGCTAAGGTGCACCGAGCCCCCCCACCCCTCTCACGAAACCTAAAAGGGCCCCTTGACTCTAGCCAGGGAGAGAGGGAGCTTGCTTCATTTAAAACCCAATTAATGGTTTTTCTCCTTTTAAATGTGTTCCATAAGTGGGATTTGCTGGCTTTCCAGAGATTTCTCTTTAAAAAAAAAAGAAAAAAGTCAATATGCCCCATTTATTCTGAGCTGAGGTTAAACTGTTGAGATTCAAAATGGCCTTAAAGTGGTTTTATGAAACAAGGGCCACTGGAAACCTTTCATTAGCTTTGTGCGATACTGAATTTTAAACTGGATTGATTTGAAGACAAGCTCTTGAATTGCTTTTCTAAACACATTAGCACATTTAGTATTCTGCTCCATTAGCACCAGGACAAGCTAAATCAGTTCCTGCATGTTTAAAATGATGTATAGGGTCAATATTTAAGGATATCATATGTGTTGCTCTCATTTTTGGTTTAGACCAACACTGGATATTTAGAAACTCTGCTTTTGCTTGCTATCCTACTCTAGTTGGTACTTTGGCTTTCTCAAAGTATATGTTATTGTATTTCCTGTCCCCTGATTTTGTACAGTATAATTTCAGTGTCTATAAGCTGTGTAATTTGAGTGTGTTTATGGATGTTATCCCTGCAAGCTTTGATTTTGGACCGTCAGCATGTCCGCTTTGCATCTTATTCTTGCCAAGAACTGCCCACCTAGACAGGAAGAGGCCAAATACAGTTTTGTGTTTTTAAATGTGGAGTTTGGGGGCTGATAAATCTAAAAATTATGATATCACAAAAACAGAAAAGGGTTTTCTAGAATCGGAATTAACATATGAGTTGATGTGAAAAAAAAATTATATCCATTTAAAATTAACATGTGTTGATTATTTAAAGGGACAGTTTACCCAAAATGAAAACTGTCATTGATTACTTATCCTTATGTGGATACAAACCTGTAAGACCTTCGTTCATCTTTGTAACAAAAATTAAGATATTTTTTTATGAAATCCAAGAGCTTTCTGACCATCCATAGACTGCAATACAACTACCATGTTCAAGGCCCAGAAAGGTATTTAGGACACTATTAAAATGATCTATGTGACATCAGTGGTTCAACCATAAATTTATGAAGCTACGAGAATATATGCAGTGCCCTCCACTAATATTTGCACCCTTGGTAAATCTGAGCAAAGGTGGCTGTGAAAATATATCTGCATTGTTTATCCTTTTGATCTTTCGTTCAAAAAATTCTAACCTATCATTGAATTAAAACAATTGAAAATGGGGAGAGAAACTCATGATGAAATAAATGTTTTCTCCAATACAATACTATATATATATATATATTGCACAAGGAAAACAGAACACTTTATTCAACAATTGTTCTCTTTTGTGTTATATTTTCACTGCTTCTTGTTTGGAAATCAATTACAGTCTTTATTTTTGTTTTCTTTGTTCAAAATAAATTAAAAAAATATATTCTTCTAGCTCCATAATTGAGTGGTTGAACCACTGATGTCACATGGACTATTTTAACAATGTTCTTACTGCATTTCTTGGCCTTGAAGGTGGTAGTTCTTTTGCTGTCTTAATTTGTGTTCCCAAGATAAACGAAGGTCTTACGAGTTTGAAACCACATGAGGCTGAGTAATTATTAAAAAGAATTTCCATTTTTGGGTGAACTACCCCTTAAACTGAAAAATAAATAAATAAATAAATAAATAACTTGCAAATATTTAATTCCATATTGTGAAATACTGCCATATTGTTAAATTCAATTAACAGTTGGTTAAATCACAGTTTAATGATGAATGTTGTTAATGTGTTAATTCAAATGTACTGGGGTTAAATAATGATTCAAGCACTCACAGTGCGTCATGGTCCTGCATTTTACTAGTCTCCTCTCTTTGACCCCTGAATCTCAGCAGCTAATGTTTACTATTCCAATCAGCAGCATTGTCCGTGCCTCTACCAAGTGGTGACCCCGGGGTGGCTGACTTCAAGGCTAGCCACAGCGGCTGGCAACCCTGTGTTTGCTGTAAACACTGATCGGCAATTCATTAACCTTACAAACATTTTCCCAATGATTTTCTTAGGGGCGTAGTAACAGACCCAACTTAAGGGGGACTGAACAAATACTGGTGGTTTAATGGCAAACACTGGCCCAGGGAACTGATTGAAGGAGCTAGTAGTGTAAAGGGGAATATGATTGTTGAAAATGTGCTAACAGCTACTGCAAAGCACTGCTTCAGGCCACAGCCTCAGTCTCAAGAGTTCTTGCTACACTCACTCTGTCAGTATTTTGAGAGTAAATGGAGCACTGGCTTACCTATAGGTTTGGATATTCTATAGAATCTTGTTCTTGAGCGGTTCCTCCTGAGATAGTTTTTGATGCTATACAGCTAATATTACTAAAGGCATTATAGTATTAGTTGACTGTCTGCTTAGTAATCTCTAACACTTTAGTTTGATGGGTCCATAACATACAACATACTGACTATCAGAAACTTTGTAAGTATATGTCAACTTATTCTACTAACCCTAAACCTACCCTAACAGTCTGAGAGTTAGTAGACATGCAGCTGCAAATTGATGACAATTAGTTCACATGTAGTTACAAAGTTACTTCAGCTGCTTTTGATTCTGAACCTTTGCAATACATAACTGATGCGACATAATAAAATACAGCAACACATGCCTGTACCAATGTAATAAAATGATGGCATTAATGCGTGTAATTTTGTTGTTTGCTGAAATTTTGCCACAAGCACACATTTTCAGTGAGCCTGGCTTGGACAATTAAGTTAAAAGAAACAAATGCAACAATTTACTGTTCTGTGTTGTAATACAGTACATACACACCCAGCTACATTGTACATGGCTTTTTCTCTTTGATAGACTGCATCTAGTCCTTGCTGTCATTGTTAACAGTCCTTGAAACTATGTGTAAAGTTATAATTAAAATGCAACCATTTACATGCAGTTACTGTAACTCTTGTCAGCACTAAAACACAACAGGCAAATAAGACTGCTGATTCATACATTAATTTGATAAAAAAACACTAACTAGTTAGTTAACAAATAAAACAAGAAGATAACTACTCTCAACCTTCTAATTGAAGAGAGAGACTATCCCCATAAAAAGATTTATCGCCCTTTTTGGATTGCCATTTTTCAGAATAGAAATGTTATTAATAATCCTAGGAATCTCACTAAAGCCATGTCAGGAAATATTGGACCATAAGCTTCATTTCAACCGTGTTGACTAGCTTGCTAGATTTATTCTTCCAAAATAAAGCTGAAATATGTCATTGAGCTCTGTGCAAAAGCGTCCATTAAATGACACTTAGGACTCTATTAAAAGCCATTGTGTGGTATGTTTGCTGTGGCATTCTTGACAATAATCCCTCCACGATACTCAATGTAATGTCATCCATCCATCACTAAGAGGATCTCACGACAAACTCTAGACTTGTGACAGAGCCCCATCTTCACTTTGAACATATAAGTAACAGCAAGGCGCAGAAAATCGACCCAGCCCCGGCACTGTCATGGCCTGGGTAAGAGTGAATGACACAGGCCTAAGCCCAAAGCGCATTACACCATCTTACCGGAGTACCTCTGGCTGCTAATAGAGAGCGATGGAACATATCCCCCGTGCAATAATAACAGGGATCGGGGGAGAAGCCCCTTTGAGGCCTGTCACCGGCTTTGACAGGAGCCCTAAATTTAATCCTCAAACCTGCTGGGTTGCAGAGAAGCTAAGCAGCGGGAAAGCCACCCATCACGTCGAGCAGCCCGTCTGACTTTCAAACGACCTGTCACAAGAAGCTTTAAAGCTGATGACAAATTCATTTCACACCGTTGCACCTGGGAGGCTGATGATTGTTCAGGCGAAATACGTACAAGACTAATCTATGATGTAATTATTCTTAGTTTCAAAGAACCATATGATGAACTTGGCAATACGTTCTCTGTAAATTGCATGTAGTGATTGATAGACAAACCAGTCAGTCAGTCGGTAAACAAGACTAGCTTTGAATGTTGGCTTGACAAAATTTTGTCTGAAGCTAAATAGAAAAATGCGTAGATATGATTGCGAATGTATTCTGGGGGCATTGATAGATAAAGTCAGAAAAGTCTTCTTTGCCAGATCTGAGTTTTTTGGGTGTAAATGATCTAGGTGGAATTACAGAATACGATTCTTATTCGCCCACTATGGGGAAAACATAAGTCTGATCAGACGTCAAGTCGAAACGAACTGAAAGACTGAGCTAAGTTTGGATAAATGTTGCTCAAAAGTTATGGAGGCCTTGGAATCATGAAGGGTTTTGAGATTCGGAATGAACAATAAACTAAGTTTGCACAATGCCAGATTGTTGGCTTTGTCACACCAGCATAATCAATGGTAATGTGCAAATCAGTCTAGAATCAATTTACTTTGCTCGACCAACAGGGGTTTGCCCTATTTTTCCTTTCCAATGAGACAGAGTTAGCCATTCCGAGGCGGTTTGATATCAGTTGATTATGTGCCGACATCTTTGAGACAGCGTAGCATAGCAAGGAAAACTGATTTTCTGTGCGAGTGGAGAGTGGATTGCAGTGCTGGGCTGACCGGGCCTGCAGGGAAGCTGCTCTCTCCTCACCACTGTGGCATATGCGTCTCCCTCCTCCTCTTAATGTGTGTGCCATGCTAATCGTTTGGTAGTCTGACATCTGGAAACCTCCCAGTGGAGGACAAAATCGCTCAAGCCTTTTACGCCCAAGATTCCCCCAATATTTGAAGTTGTCACACCTAATCTATAGAAATGAAATGTATTCAAATAAGCGTTGTCCCCCCCTCCTTTCTATCCGACTGACTGTGACTGGGTAAAGCAGTCAGAAGTGTGTTATAGCACCTTTGGCCCTTGTGAACCGTGGTGTCCTCTCATCTCAGTCTACCTGATTTCCATATTCAAAGTCAAAAAGGCAGAAAGAAAAACCTGACAGCATTTAATAGGCACTTTATGCAAACAACTTTTTGTTGGCATAACAAATTTTTAAGTCCCCAACAAGGACTGTGAAATTTTTCAATAAGTCTTTTTACCCCCCAACCCCCTTATTTCCCCCCGTGTTTGTGAATGTACCTCGGGCATTAAAATTTAATATGAATAATGTATGTATCTTCTGTTACATTCTTTATAAGATTTTGGCAGTCAGTCCATCCTTCCGAGCTTTCAATCATGGGCCCCCTGGGGTCTTGTGGGATACCTGCTCTTTGAAGCCATCTGAGGAGCCGGAGAGAGTGGGGACTGCTGGGAAGAAGGAAAAATCTCACTGCTGATTTATTACATTCCACTAGAATGCCGCCACTATTTAAACGGCAATTGGAGGTACATTATGCAGACAGGACCTCCATTGAAAGATAGGGAAAAGCTTCTACCACAAGTGAATACATGTGAAGTTTTGTCTGTATGGTTTATAACGTGAACTTTGCAATTTAGTCTTTTAGATTTTTAAATGCAATGTTTTCCACCAGCTAGTCTGCAAATCTGTTCATCTATGAGAGCAACTCCCTTATGATTCTGAAAAAGCATACATCATTACTCATTATGAACGGAAGATTTTAGATCTCAAAGAACTTAAGGTGAAAGGAATAGTTCACTAAAATGTTGTTCCAACCTCATGAGTTTTTTATATCTGTGGTCGACACACAACAAGTTTAACAGATCTTTTGTGCAATTTTCCATATAATAAAAATAACCTCAAGAGTCATGAAACTAAAGCATCATAAAAGTTGTCCATTTGACTTGAAAACTCCATCTACTTAAGTCATAACTTGGTATGTAAAGCAGATTGGAATTGATGTAAACTTTATTTTAAGGTGTCAGTATAGATACACATGAAGTACATTTAAGTACAATCTTGATATGTTTTATTTTAAGTATCTTATGCCTGTGTACTTGAATTTATAATTACGTTGTATAAAGTCTCTGCAACACATATGTGACAGTCTTTTGGTTACATAAGTATCTGTGTTACAGATTCTGTAACAAATGTGTAACAGTAGCAGCCTGTTACATCTACATCATTACAAACCGTAAGTACAAACTGTTCCATAACTTAGTTACATGGTAAGTACATTTTGTTTTATGTAAACAACAGCTACGACTGAGTACTTACTACTAGGTAATTAATCTATCTGTATCTGTAAAATAAAGTGTTACCCACTTGAGTTTAGGGACCAGTTCTCACTATTAATTAGTTGCTTATTAGCATTCATGTTACTAGCATATTGGCTGTTTATTAGTATTTACTGTATAAACCACTTATTAATGCCTTATTCTGCATGACCATATTTAAGATCACTTTTACCTCATTCATAAACGTTACCACTACTTTACTAACTATTAATAAACAACAAATTAGGAGGTTTAGGCAAAAGTGACACTTTAATTTAATTGTGAGAATTGGTCCTCAAACATAATTGATCATATGATTATCTTCAGACTTGCTGCTCAGTGATCAGTCACGGAAAAAATGCAAGTGTATGGCTTCAGAAAATATAATGCCCAATAACTATTATGCTTTTGGAGGTTGGTAGCTTCTGGTCACTATGATTCGGTTGCATGAAGAATAGCACTTTAGATAATAGATGGAATAAAGTTGGAATAAAGTAACACGGAAAAAGCATGGGGATGGATAATTGCCAGAATGTTCAATTTGAATGAATCATTTAAGGAGAATATGCAAACACACTGTCACAATTAAAAGATTTTGCCTCATGTTTCACTGCACCTTCTCTTCCATCCTTCAAAACACTTCCAATTTTCATGAACATTCATGCAAAACAATTTTCTTCAAGTGAATGAGATTAAGCCTACTTCTACAACAGCTTTGAGTAGTTGGCGTTTTTTTTTGTCATTAATTGTAGTTCTTTGCTTTCACTTGAGGAGCCAACAGTTCTTACTATTAATTGGAAAGCTGTCCCTTGTCCTCCAATTACTCTGCATGTGTGCGAAAGAAGCACTTCAAAGACTGTAAAATTTAAGTCGCAACAAGCTCCGCTCGCCATGAGTTAAAGCATGCCTGTGTGTTCTGCGTGTCTGAGCAGGATTTGCATGTATAGTAGAAACACAGTGGCTTATCTTAAACGCCGCTGTCTGAGTTCTACCTATCTGCACATCTGACTTACTGCTGTCCATGTATGAAGAAAAAGAATCAGTCCCATCTCTTCCCTTAACACCTCTGGCTATTCAACATTTATCCACCTTCATGTTTACATTTGGAATACTTTTGGATATAGTTTTTTATCAAATTTTGTCGAGGTGAAAGGTAAAAAGGACTGACACAGACATAACTCTGACAGGATGCCGCATGCACTGAATTATGTAACCTGATATAGTAAGTGATATATCCAGTGTTGTGGAGTAGAGAACTAGAAACGCCAGTACATTGAATTTGAGAGAAGCAGCTTTACTTTTAAATAGGGAAGCAAATTATGTGTTCAACCAGTGTACTTGTTTACAGAATGAACTAGCTATACCCCATTGGCAAATGGTTCACTCTTTTGAGTCTAATTGGCAAGCTAAGCAATCCAAAGCAGTTTGAAACTCAGATCAAATCATTCAGCCTGTTTTTTAGTATCTTTATTTGGAGAGCAACAGTTTTAAAGTAGACGCTGGGATTGCCTTTCAACCATAACCTCTAAAACATCCTTTTGCTTTCATGCAACGTCTGATTCTGTTATTAATATTTATTAATAATATTTACATGCTCCTTATTATTGAATGTGTCATTCAACTCCAGAAGCAGTCATGTGACCATCAATCCCTCTTCCTATTGGTGTGACACATCAAAAGATGCCTCACAACTTGAGCAAAGTGGGTTTCTCCTTTCTTTTATGGCCGACATCCTCCCCCACCCTTCTGAAAGCATCAAACACACCTCGATCAAACATCAAAACTTCAAACAAGGTGTCATCCAGCGTCTAGCACTATTTGATGTGGAGAAGGTAATAATGCATATCACATATATGGTCAATATATTCTAGTGCTATAATATCTAATTGAATGGCCTATGCTGTGAGGTCACCAACAAAGGATGAATAATTAAGACAGTTGTGTCCATTTGACTAATGCAATATGAACTGGACAAGATGCAATCATACAGGTCCTTTTCAAAAAATTAGCATATTGTGATAAAGTTCATTATTTTCTGTAATGTACTGATAAACATTAGA
>JAUMHE010000082.1:3134251-3159040 GCA_032359235.1 Enteromius mattozi
TAATGTTTATCAGTACATTACAGAAAATAATGAACTTTATCACAATATGCTAATTTTTTGAAAAGGACCTGTACATATCAAACTAATTCATTAATAAGTCTATTGTGCGGTAAATTAAATTAATATAGAGTTAAAATAAATGTCCTAAACAAGTCAAGACGTGGCAGAACTTGTTTTTAAGAGATGCTTGTCATGAAGAACTTTTCATTTCAAAAAAGCATATTTAACTGTTTTGTTGTTGTTGAACTTCCAGCAAATATATTCGTTTTTGGTGATTCTGCCTACCCCTGGCTTGAGGTAAGTACAAAATTTAAACATTGCAGTCATTGGGCTCGAGCATCCATCTAGCCAAGTTGAGGTTGACCACTAACACTTATTGCTTTACACTTTTAAAACAACTCCTCAACCAGCTGCCTGTTTACACAGGAAATCAATTACTTTAGAGCTCAGTAAAATTCCCATCCCACTTCATGGTGAAGCTTGTCTGTTTGAGCAGAATTGGCTCCAGCCTTCTCTGGTTTCACCCTGAGTCTTACCCTGAAGTCTCAGGCTTCGAATTGGAACCGAGTGACATTGACCGAGCTGTATCTTTCTGAAGACCAATTTGCCGCACTCCCAGAGGACCCAGAGCTTGTGTTGTTCTTGGCACCAGTCGCCTCTCCCAACCAACAAATCCTGCCTTTTCCAGACCAGTTGGCTCAGAGAGCCACCAGAGGGATGAAGGGAAGACTTGGAGGGGTGTGGATAGAGACTGTGTTTGTGTATGTGTGCGGGGAGACGGGGGATACAGCCTCGGGGCTGGAGCGAGATATTGTATGCTTGTGCATTCAGCCGAAAGGTTTGTGGCCAGCTGCTTAAGGATTTTCTGTGGAGTCAAGATTACCCAGAGTCAATAAAGAGACGTGCAAGAGAGCTGGCTCTTTCTTCCCCTTGTGCATCTTAATTCTGCCTAAAAAACAATAAGACGTTCTGTTTAAAGGAAGACGTGATTTCTTTTTCTTTCTCTCGTCCCCTTTCTAAACCTGATTTAACTGAAAGTGGAGGGAGACGGAGAGAAGGGAAGCCAAAAGCAATGCGTTTTTTAAAGTTACAGGACTCTGGCCATTCAGAGCGGCCATTCACTGCTGCTTTCTGGGTTGTATTTCCCAGCTTCCTCTGCTCTGAATGCTTTTCTCACAGAAATGTCCTATCAATAGTCCCCAATCCGTCTCTCCCATTCAGGCAGAAAGCTAGAGGCAAATCTCAGAAAAATGTGTCTACACCTCGCCAAATAAGCAAGTCAGTATCTTCTCGCCAGTACTCTTGATCTTGCCAATTTAAGTTTGCATATATTTAATCATTTTGAAGATGGTTCACTTTCACGGGATATCAAGGCTACAAAGTTTGCCAAAACCTCACAATTCTTCTGTATTACATTATTCCACTCTTCTTCTCAAAGTGCATTATTGGATTGTCTTTTTTGTGAAGTATACTGCACTGCTTTACAATTTGGCCAAAACATGTTTAAAGTATTTTGGAACAACAATTGAGTTGGGAGCGCACTCATTATGCCTTAAATCATTGTCTTAGTCACAGCCTATTTTAAATATACATTTATTTAAATTGTAAATCATATTCCGTAGCTGTTCACATGGAGAAAATGAAAAGTCCTGGCCTACATTTGACCAAAAATATCCTGCTTCGCTTGGAAGTACGATTATTGATCTTAAAAAAAAATAGCTAATGCAGCTACATGTTGACTTTAACTTTGTTTCTCTAAATGATACATAACTCAGTACCAGATAAGACATTCCCCTATGCCTCTCCATTGTCAAATAGTGACCTTCCTCCATGTTTTTACAGCGTGCCTTCAAGGAGGAATTTCAGATTGTGCCATTTTGCCTGACCCATTCTCTTGGGCCAGTTGAAAAACTTGTCAATGCCTTTGTAGGAACACCTGTGCTTGATGCCTCGACAAGGTACAAAGATCGCATTTCAGCCTCTGTGCCCTCCCTTAACCGAAGGTGCCTTTTCCCTGTTTTAAGAGAATGCAAGCACCAAAAGAAAAAGCCTGCCATCAAAGACCTTTTTCATGGACGGATAATTGCATTTGCCTTTATTTTTTGGCAAGCCCATTATGTTTACAATTCTCACCAATAAAAAAAAAAAATCTCAAAACCTGCGGAATCTCACCCCCTCTCCCTTTAGGACGTCGACGGGAAGATCAAACTGATCCAAGCTAAGGAAAACCCCTCCTCAAATTCTTATTTACCAATCAGTCTCAGCTTTAATAAAGCTCTAAGCTATGCCAACAAACCCAGACCGAGAGAAGAAGGAACGGAAAGCGAGAAAGAGAGTGCAAGAGGTCACGCCAAAACCGCTAAGTGTTTGTTCTTTTCCCGCGAGGAAATCTGGGAAAGCCGAAAATATCCCAGAGGCTCCCACTGTTATTGTAAGGCTGGAGGTGGGTGATGCTCTAACCCAGGAGGAGTGCTCGTGGAATGGGAATGGAGGGGCTTTGTTTGGATAATTGTGTTTTTAGATTACACGCTTTACTGAAGTACAGCCACTCCTGCTTTCCTACTCTTACCCTAGGCTTTGTTTTCCTTTTCTTTTTTCCTTCAAGAGGCCCTCACAGACGGCAAAAGAAAAAAAAAAAAGACATAACCGCTGTGTAAAACATCCATTAATCCTCTTTCCATGTGTTTGAAAAGACCGGACCTGACAGTGAGGTAATTCCAATGAGTCTGGAGGTGAAGAAGGAGAGGGTTGCAGGTGATTTAGTGTGAAAACAGATCAGGCCCCTGTAACAACAAAATCACAATAGAAAATATCTGAACGCTCAGCACTGCCAGGTGATGTAATGGGTGTCTAATCTCATGTGACACAACACATATTTCCAGTGGAGGTGTAATGGCCGTATGGTTCCAGGCTGTACGTCAAATCGTCCCCTCTCTGCAGAATTGGGTATTATATTTGCAGGAATGCAGAACACTAACTTACTCAAACATTTTGGTTAGGAAGTTTTCTATATCAATAACTGTACTCACTCCTGCAAAACTTCTGTTTTTGTTTCTAAACTTTTGTTCTTATAGTACATCCTATTTTTCTTAAGAATGTCCTAGCCAGTGTCTGCAACTTCAAATCGCGTGAGACTGCCATGAGTCTTCTGAATCACCTCCTGAGTGCCGGCAACATCTGCAACCTAGAGAGAGTACCAAGTTCCCTTTCATTCGGTCAGTCCAAGTCACGTCGGATATGACCAACGAATTGGGATCTCACTTCGAGAGACCAATTTGTCGGTCATATCCGACGTGACGTCTCAGTTCCCCGAAGACGTAACCGACGTAACATACGGAACCGAGACGTTCTTGTGTATTAACTTTACCAAAGCATTTTTCATCCTTGAAAATAAAAATTTAAAAATTTAAATAAAAAATACTTACCATGTACTTCATATAAAGACTGCATCAATGAGGTACTTCAATGTCGTTAATCTAAAGATGCAAACAACAATATGTATAAGATTCAGCCTTTACATTTTTAATTACACAAAATAAAATGCACATTTAAAAAAAAAATAAATAAATCAAGATGTAATTCTAAGAAACATTTCAGTGTAAAATGGAACTACAACAGTACCAGGCCAGGGCTGTGTTTAACAAAAGCATTGTTATCTTAAGTACATTGTAGATCAATTAAAACCAGTAGAGCTACGATCAACTTAAGCTTACGATGCTTTTGGGAAACGTAGCCTTAATCAGCTCAGAAACCCACTGTCTTGCAGAGTTTAGCAATGTTCCCAATTAAATGTATAGCTTACCCAAAAATAAACTTCTGTCGTTAATTACTCACCCTCATGTCTTTCCAAACTCACGAGACCTTCATTCATCTTTGGAACACAAATTAAATGTTTTTGATCAAATCTGAGAGCTCTCTAACCCTGCAATGACAGTAAAATAATAAAAAAGGAAAACAAATAGAGCAAAAGCCTATATCAAGTATGCAGTGCTATCGTGTAGGCATGTCATGATACTGGTATCGAGTACTGAATGGTTCACGGGCATTTTCCAAATCAGTTAAGCATATTACATTGCTTCCTTTGACAAGTGCATTCCAAACGACTAAATAATGGCACACATGCTCCAAAGTCCTCACTAACAAGGATGATACTTTGATTTGGAAAATGGCCATGAACCGTTCGGTACTAGATACCAGTATTGTGACATATCTACTGTCGTGACTGCTGTGTGTCACTTTACTAGCCTGACCCTCAACCTCAAAGGTGTTGTTTACACTTCAGGTAAAGCATACATACTCCATTTAAAAGAACAAAACAAAAAAAAACAACATTGTGATACTCTCCAAAATGGTGGAAGACGTAACTCGGGGGAGAAGAATGGTTATGTGAATTGTTATTTTTGTTTTCTTTGAAAAAGAAAAAAAAAAAAGTATTTTTGTAGCGTTGCAAAACTAAAGTTGAGTCACAGATGTCACATCCTGTTTTACCATTGTATTTATTACTTTTCTGGAGCTGGATTATTTCAGTTGAATTGCTGTCTATGGAGGGTCAGAGAGCTCTCAGATTTCATTAAAAATATCTAAATTTGTGTTCTGAAGATGAACAAAGGTCTTACAGGTTTGGTACGGCATGAGGGTGAGTAATTAATGACAGAATTTTAATTTTGGGGTGAACTAACTCTTTAACACAAGGTTTTGTTGAGTCCAGTTGTTCTTACCTGTGCAGTGGGTACCAAGAAGGTTAATACTTTGTCCAACGACTCCTCAATCTACAAACATCTTCATAAGTTTTTCAGTGTGGATCCATTTAAGCAAAGACTGTTGATTATAATGGCCCTATCGTAATTCTGTCTGTCTCCAGTTCTGCACAAATCTGTAAACACAAGAAATGGAATTTGTTACAAGAACACTCAGTACAGTTTAACAGCAAATACAAGTTCAAGGATTAGAAAAAAAACAAAACAAAACAATGATTTATTTGTGTGAATGATGAATAAACGTTCATTCCAAACGGGTGGACATGATTACATATCTGGAGCATATGTATAGTGTACTGTAAACAGCTCAGAGTACTGTCCAGTTTGAAGTCATTGCATGACCACAATGCCATGTTCACAACCAAAACTTCAAATACTTTTACTGTGCTGAGGCTAGTCGTGTATTGTAACATAAGTCAACAATATTATGTTAAAAGTTATCTGCAGGATATTTAAAATCAAATTTAAAACTAAAATACCTTTTTAAGACCTGGGGCTGGTTGCATAAAAGGTTAAGACAGTCTTAAAGGGTTGCAAAAAATTCTCTTTAGGACTGATCATATATATATTTTTAATTCAGTTATAAAAATGTAGATTAGTCTAAGTTGAATCCTAAAAATAAAATGTGTTACATCTGGCAAACTGCTAAAAACATTCACATTTCACATTGCTTTAACAAAAACTGAAAATGCAAAATAATTATTTCTTTGCCAGAAGGTGACGCTTCTAGACGGCTTATATAATGGTTTCCCCGATAACAACAGTACACAAAGCAGCACAGGACTTTGAAACTTGTTGCTCACGTTTATTCAATGAAATCATAGCCTTTTTAAGTTTAATCGTCACAGGCTTTATTTAACTGCTCATATTATGTCTATTCCACAAGCACACAATAACGTTACATATAACATACACTAACGTCACAGTCCAAACACTACAGAAAGATGTGCGCTTATCTCCCACCCCCACGATATTATAACAGTGCTCCAACTATTCCACTGCAAAACAAAACACTAAAAGCATACTAAAAACACTAACAGAAAAGACACAATGAAAAACTTTAGATTTTCTTACCTGACTAGATGCCATGATGCACCTCCTTCGCGCTGTCTTCATCATGCATTGGAAATCGTCATATCCGTTTTTTTTTGTTTTTTTTGTTTTTTTTATGGCAAAATTAAACCCTTTATGTTAGTTTGACAATTGACAATTAAGTAAAAATGAAAATTAAACAGTTTAAGTTAATTAAACACAATACAATGGTGTTTTATCGGAAAATGAAATGTATCAAAACATACCTGCTTAAAACGAACAGTGGCACAAAACCATTTTTTTGAGTGTACAGTTGGTTGAATATGTCCAATAACATGTATTCAGTTCTGTTTTGTGACCATCAAAATAAACACTTTAAAAACAGACCTGATAAACTGATCATAGTAGCTGGACTAGTTCTTTGTAATCATAAGAAAGATCATAATCAGTATTGGTGGTCTGTCTTCAGGTGTCAAGTTCCTGTTTTTATTGCCTACATGAACACTTGGCGCCTGCTTTCTTGTGGCAATCGGATGTTTTGTCCAAGGAAGACGTTTTTCCTCTCACTTATATCTATAGCAAGATCTTGACAAAAAAGTCACTCTTAAACGATAACATCAATGGCAACAGTAGTTCTTGATAATCTTTAGTGAAAATTCATAGATTTCATAAATCTAAAAAAACATCTCATAGTAAGCATTTACTACATTTTTTTGTTTTTTGTTCTTTGTATTTAATTGCTTTTCTTTCATTGTTCAGTGGTTCGTGTTATTTTTATGGAGACAGCATATGAAAATATAGAGGAAGACTTAAGGGGGAAGGGCCCAGACATGATGATATATAATGAACAGACCTGTGTGTACCTGCATCACAGCTCATTCACCACAAGACTTACAAGAATGCATGCTTTTCCAGACAGAGATTTAGTAAAACACAGAAAGCTGGAAGAATGGAAAAGAGGGGAGTTTCTACCGTAAGCTTTTACCAATGAGGTTGCCAGTTTGCCTGCCATGACAACACACAGAATAGCAGCTTGGTTTGGAGTGAAAGGCCTGGTTCTGTGGTCTACTGCCTGAACACAGTGACATTAAAACATTGGTTTAGGGCTCTTTAAATATCCAGCTGTGGTAGGTACTGCAGAACTTCCAGGAACTCTCAGAGCAAGTCCACTTATTGGGACAGAGCTCCACATTTCCAGCTTGTGCAGCTCTGTCCAGGAAGAGTAACATTCGTTATTCAGACAACAAGGTGAAGATATGTTTTCCTGTTTGTGACCACCCCTGCTGAGCCCTGTTGGGCCACTGGTCCCTCAAGAGCTGATGTGTTTATTTAGGCCTGGAACCTCCTGCTGACAGCTGGACCTGACTCACGCTTCAGTTTATTTCAGTATTATTTATCTGTTTGTGAATCATATTTGCATACTGCATATCAAATAGCAAGGCTAAGGAAAGCTAGGGATGCTCTGTGAATAGATAACCCTTCTAAAAAAATACTTAGGTTGTTTTTAACATTTTGTTTATAATTAGGGAGAGTATTTATTTTGCACAGCTTTGCGTATGTCAGCAAATCTACATTGGACAGACCTAAATTCTTACTCTTTTTTTTTTCTAGGGAATGATTGCCTATATGATATTCTGGTCTATGATTCTGCTCCATCCTTCATTTTTATCGAAAAATAATAACAAACCCCATGAGTTGAGGTATTATGCATTTCTGTAGAACAAATGGTGTATATATATAAAGAAGGAAAGAAAGAAAGAAAGAAAGAAATTAGTCTTTTTTTAATTTAAATATTCTTAAAACAGCATTAATTAAAAAAAAATTGTAGCCAAAAATAGTTAGTAACCTAATCCAGTACATCAGAAATGTCAAGAAATACAATCAGACTACTTTAAATCACTGTAGATTACTTTTATACTCGTTTGTCACATTTATTTAAATATTATAATATTGTATCATGTTGATATAAAAAATTCAAAGAGATAGAAAATATATTAAATTTGTTAACAACATGTGCGGATTCTGGATTTTTTATGAAAAAATTTAATTATTGTTTTTTTTTTCATTACAATAAAATGCTTAATAAAAATATGACATATTAAACCTTTATCTGCATGTGAATAATATGTAATCAATAAAAAAAGTAACTGTAGTCTGATTACGAGTATTTGAAAATCTAAAATAATCTAATTACAAGCACTTGATTTGTGGAATCATAATGTAGATTACATGTAATTAGTTACTACCCAACACTGAAAGCAAATGTAAAATACAATTCTAGCCTGCTTTTCTTTTTCTTTCCCCTTAACCACACTAAATTGTACTAGATTTGACAGGAAAATGAATTATTTGAAGATATTTGGATATTTGTACTGAGAAAAGACAAATCCCTTATGTTTGTTATTAGCAATATTAATAGAGATGTTTGTTTTAACAGATGCTACTAATAAATTTAACAAGTAATGAAACTGAAGATGCGGAAAGTGTTTGGCAAAAACAGCAGATTTCCACCCCAGTGTCTTCCTATAAGCTTCTCCTGAGCCGTGTAAATAACTCAGAGAGAATGCACTACTTTAGCTACGCGGCCATTTGATTTATGACTGGTTTTCGCTGACGTCTTTATAGTGCAGAAAATCCGCAGATAGGCATGAAATTTCCTGTGTGTGGAAGATGTTAGTGAAAATGAAGAGTGAAGTGGGCAAATTGTGGACAGCTGCATCAAGCGGAGGGCATGGCAGAGCGACGTACGGCCGACTGAGGTAATAGAATTTGTGAGTGAAGGTGATGCGTCCTCAGCCATGAAATTAAAAAGTAAACGCAACAGGATCAGGTGAAAGAAGAGACACCGAATATTAAGGACAGGATGCCTACCCCCATCCGCACACACCGGCTGTATGAATTGTATGAGGGCTTGTAGTTGAATTATAGATGTGCTTTGGCAGGGTGAGTGACTGGCAGTGAGATCTTGAGACCTCGGGTTTCAGCAATGAGCATTTATTTAAGGCTCGAGAGTGTCTACGGTTGGTCACCCCCTTATGTTTTCCCCCTATATAGAAATATGTGTGTCCACAGGATTGCACTACATTCCCTTATTTGTCAGAAATGCTTCAAGTCCCAGTATCGCCTCAGTGCTGAACTGCAGGGCTCCAGGGAGCGGTGATATGACCATTTCTCCTCAACTCAGGTTGTCAATCATCCCTACTGTGTTAGTTGCTGTTAGAATGATGCATGTTGATGTAATCACTATCTAGACCAGTTTCACTGCAGAGTGCCATCTGTGTAAGGGTGTGTGAACTACGCATAAAAAGGGCCTGACGCTTTGTGAATTACTAGTAGATTGATCTAAATCCTTTAATTTAACTGTGTATTTTCAAACCAGTTGCTTTTAATGTTTTTGTACCATGAAGAACTGTACACAGTACACACTCATATGTGAACAAAAACTTTTATTTTGGATGTGATTAATCGTGATTAATCATTTGATAGCACTGTATATTGTATATATAAGGACACACAGACACACATGTATATATTTAAGAAAAAAATATGCTAAGTTTATATATTAAATATATTTATATATAATGTAAATTACAGGAATATAAATGTATATGTGTAAATAATGTCTAAATATATACCGTATGTGTGTGTTTTTATACATATACATGTTAAATATACACACACACATAATTTACATAACTTTTATTTTGGATGGGATTAATTTCAATTAATCATTTGATAGCACTAGTATATATTAGTATGCTTACTAAACTGTACAATGTGACTACCTTTCAAATATAACACAGCAGGATGTTGATAAAGAAAAGAAAATCAGACCTACCTTTGTTGCTGAATGGAGAATCGTCCTGCTGTGATGTTCAGAGAATATGTTCAATATCAGGCTGCCAAAGTTAACATGGTAATTATAAATATTAATTAAATGTTTAATGGCATTAAGTTCAATTTAGCTCAGCTAGAGCTGATGTGTGTAATTTATGTTCCCCTAGATCAAACTAGTCTAGCAAACAGATAACTCTGCCCAGAATTCACATGATTGGTTAAAGTGTTGCTATGTCAGGCTGGGTGCA
This sequence comes from Enteromius mattozi, assembly GCA_032359235.1. Lineage (NCBI taxonomy): Eukaryota > Metazoa > Chordata > Actinopteri > Cypriniformes > Cyprinidae > Enteromius > Enteromius mattozi. The sequence continues at coordinate 3,144,126 of JAUMHE010000082.1, forward strand.
CGTCCCATACAACAATGTAACTCGCTGATTAACCACCATAGTGGCTAGTCACAGCTGTTTCACATGGTTGGTTCTCCATCGTTGAGAATTTGTTTGAACTATGATTTCAGGAAACACTGAGTCATTGAACTATGTTGGTAATGATGGAACTTACAATCAGTTAGCTAACGATGTTTATAGGAAATGCACCCCAGGTCGGTATTCTTAAGCAAACAGAGATGTTTTGATCATGCCAATCAACATCTCGCTTACTGTATAGTCAATTTTGAGACGTTTAATTCTTGGGGATTTTCTATTCTTTCTAAGAGTTTGAAATTAAATGGTACACACATTAAAACTTTTCAATTTTAATATTAGCTCATCAGACAGTTGGAGTGTATAATTGCTGTGCTATATGACAAAATAGTCACTTCTGGTACTGTATAAAATAAATATTGAGGCCTTGTTAAGGCCACTTCATTCCTATTTCTGCCATTTCTGTTCCACCTAATTTAAAGGTGTTGAATGCAATTTTATTTGAAGTTACATTACTGTCTACTATCCCTTTTTATCAAGCATGCTCTATTTGTTTGAGTTGACTGACATAGGCTCAACCATTGGTGTTTGTTGGGAGGTGGGGCTAACTGTTTGTCCCAGCAATAGCTGACAGGCGGAATATTTGGGGAAACTATTTGTAAACAATCATTATAAACAATACTGTGGCTTTTTGAATTTGCCAACCAGCCTGACACAGGGTCTTTCTGTTTGGCTGACCAATGGCAGACTGGGAAGGTTATTGCAGGGGTTAACAGAGTGAAGAGTGTAACGCATACATTACCCTCTTCACCTTTAAATTCTAAGATTATTCATATTCAATTATATTCTGTCCTTGAATAGAGCTATATAAAAAAGAAAGTTCATTAAGTCTGTGATTAACCTTGCAATTCCTCCAGTGTCCCTTCATCTGGTGGAGATATTGCATAAGCATTCAAATTTGAGAGGAAGTCATTATGAAGTCTGTTAAATTTCACCCCCTACCACATTCGCTGCACTTTTATTCATATCGCAAAGCTCCATATTTCCCTACGACTAGGAGACCTGTGACTCTACCTAACGCATGAATTATATAACGCTTGGGCTGTTCCATACATGGCTTCACTGGAAACAAAGGGGCAATTATTTTAGGGGTGCGGTAATTTTTACGTGCTGCCAGCAGTGCAGGATAGTTGGACTTGCTAGAACGACTCTCCTCTCTCGCTCCCTTCGCGCGCACCATGAAATGGAAATTTACATTCACTTAGAGGTGCCGGGAAGCTCTGCTGCAGACAGCTGTATATTTAATGAGAGCAGAGAGGTTTAATTACGTCTGTTTTAAACAGGCAAGACTTCTGCTCTGCAATGACAAGGGAACCAGTGCGCAAAGAGCTGGAGGAGGAAAAAGGCGGCAGATGATTTCTCCTCGTTCCCTGAAGCTGCAGCGGAGTACGGCAGGCACTTTGGCTGCAATTATTCCAAATTTATTCCTCTGCTGTTTTTACACAGAAAAGCAGAGCAACCTTGCAGAAGAAAGGGAAATAGTAAGCATTAGTTGTGTCAGGAAAAGAAAAACAACAGTCAATGTCTCCTGATACTTGTCACATTTTCTACTAAGTTATCTTTAAAAAGCATTATTTTCATATCAGTTGCTTAATGGATGGTTTGTGTTTAAGAACATTAAGAAACATGCTTTTTTTCCACTTTACTGTACTCTTTAGATGAGCTGAAGACAAGTAGGCCAACAGTGACTCACTAAAGACTTGGTTGAATGATGGTACTTTATATACTGTATATCGGCACTTTGTATACTGTAGACTACTGTGCATTGAAAGTCTACCTGTAGGTATGTTTATTCAGCACAAGATATATTTGCGGATATCAGAACTGCCTGTTATTTACATGTGAAAGCAACAACATGCAGCAAATGCAAAAATACATAGTGGAACCAAAACACCTTAAGACGGAAATTACTTGTTATTAGTGGGTGTAACGTGAAGTAGAGTTTAGCTGTTTATAGCTGCCAAGCAACATCACAAGCTGACACATTAATATAGAATTTAATGGATGTGTGGATACAGCAGGGCTGGATTACTGAGTGGATAAGAGGGCCCAGTGCCTCCAAAGCCTCCCAAACGAACCTGAAGACCAGAGCTTTGTTTCAAATGACCACCAGTGCTACCAGGCCTCTCTGCAAGAACAATACACTGATAACTAGCGGCGTTTTTGCACATACAGTGCAAGATGACCATTAAGACCCCCATTTCAGATTCCAAAAAAAAAATAAATAAAAAAAAACATAATATATATACTGTTATTGTAATATAAAATGACTTATACTATTATATAAATTAAAAGTTCTTATATCGCTTCATTACCAGAACCCAAAGAGCCATAATTTGTGTTCGTTATGATCCACTCTGTTTTTTTCAGGTCTGAATTTAAGGGATTTCCTCAGGGATAGCTGTTTGCTTGGTAATCACAGACTTATAGGCCAACAACCTGAAAACTGCATTAATTCTTAAAGAGGCTGCATTTTTCTGCATTATAGACCTATATATTAAATCTAGATGGACATTTAAAATGCACCCAACACTAATATTCAATCTTCCAGTGGTGGTGAGAGTAAAGTAGCTACTCTATTTATATTTCTTTGTTTTATACAGTAGAAAATAAAGAAATATAAAAGTTCATGTAGAAGTTGTCACAAGTTTCCCCCTTGTTTTATAGTCAAGGTCATCTTTCAATTATATTTCATAAGCTAAAAACAGTAGAAGTTCAACAATCTGTTATAATGTGTAATTTATCAATCCTTAGAGATACTGCACTCTGTCATGCATCTTTATAGAATTTGCATTGATGATATTGTGCAAGGTGATCTTGTATGGTAATTTATGGACATCATTTCAATGCCATCAAAATGGCTCTAAAAGCATCAATGAGAGTGGATGTAATGAGGGTCATTTTGAAAATGGAGCTTGAGCATCGCTGCGGTAGATTAGGCTTTGAAGAGCATATGTCATAGATGCATATCAAAATCACAGTGAAAATAATCACAGTCTCCTGAAAGAATGCATTAGGTAAAAACAAAGCTATAAGGATATTTTTGATCCTTTAGACTAGAAGCAAACTGGAAGCCATTGATGTTTCATGTCTTTGCTTCATGTCAGTTTGTTGTGGAATTAATAAAGTGAATTAATTTGAAAAATGAAAAATCTGCAGTTATGAGCTATAGAGATGTTGACGACATTATCTACTGATCAAGTACATATAAATAATTGTATGCATATATTTACATTATGTGTCTTTTTTAATTGTCTCAAACTTATTAGTTTAGTTCATTATTGCTAGTAAAAAGTGGCATCTTCCTGTCTCAAAAGGAAACCAAGCAACACAGGACGAAAACTGTTAAATATATAGGACCATTAATTCATTTTTAATACCTTCAAACAGTTTTTAGTTGTCCTCAGTGGAAACACAAACTACACAATCAGCATCGCAGAGAAATGATCTGCCCAAGCAAGCTCCAGACTTCATTAGCATTCAAAGTGTGTTTAGAAGTTAGAGCTTAGCAACTTCTCACTGCTGAACACAACTTTGGCACCAACAAAGCGGACATTGAAAATCAGTTCCCATTAATATCAAGTGATCTCCTAAACTATTAACTCAAATAGAAAAAGACAGGACTCTTAAAAAATGAAAAGAAAAGAAAAAAACAGATGCAGTATTATAGATTTGATGTCCCTGGATGCTAACAATTCAGCTTGGCTTTAATTAAAGGGATATTTAACCTGAGATCTCAGACTGAACCTCAGTAACTTGTGCAGACATTTAATTATCAGTTTCATAGTCTCGCTCACACTTTTGCCATTTTTCATGCTAGTCTGATTCGTATCAGTTTGGTTCACTTCAAAGTTGTTTTTAAACTTTTCAATAAGGCTTTGTAAAGGCAACATTCAACATTTGTGTTGACAGATATAGCTTTTTTTTTTTCCAATTACAGATATATGAATTTATTTGATTTACAGTTCAAAATTAATTGACGGTAACTGAATTACAATTGGAATTCTCAATTTTCAGTGATGCAAAATCTTTATATGGCTAGCGGTAAACAACTATGCTCACATTGATTACACAGCATACTGCATTTTTAACTTAAAATCACAAAGATTCAAGAGTGACAACCACATTTAAATACAGGTGTAAATCCCCTAAATTATCACAGAACAAAACTCAGTCTTGAAATCTCATTAATTTACGCAATTACAACAACAGCTTTCTAGAGTCTCACGCATTTGGTTTATGTAATATTACAACAACTAAGAACTCATTATGTTTTGCGATTTTAACTAAACCACCGCCGATAGAGCTGTTGTGCTTTATGCTTGGAAATCTGCCTTGCAGAATGTGCTCTTGATGGGCTGCCAAGTTCACCCGTTATAAGCAACACTTAATATGCATCTTTGAGCTTGTTGATTGGGCTCGATTTATAAAGTAGACAAGTGCATGCTGCGATATGTTATGCCACGTATATCCAAGATAGAGCATTTAGATTTAAGTTTATTATGTGCTTGTTCTTCTTTTTTCTTTTTTCTTTTTTATTAAGTTTTTTTTTTCTAGCACAATGTGGCACACTCTGGATGCGCTGTTTTCGTTCAAATCAAAGCATAAAAACATGAAGAAAACCTATCCATGTGTCATAGCAGACACAGAAAAGCGGACACAGCCTGCGTTCAGTGGGTACTCTCCAAAATTACCTATGCGGTGCCGAAATGTTGAATAAAGTCATTATTTTTGTTTTCTTTCCATACAAAAAGTATTCTAGTAGCTTCGTAATGTTACGGTTAAACCTCCGAAGGCAGATGGACTATTCTGACTACTGTATGTCTTTCATACTTTAATACAATAAAAATGATTGAACTAATACATTTATTGTCTACCTTATAGCTGATGTTCAGGATGTTTTCATATAAAAAAAACTGAAAAACTAACAAATTGTGATTAGTAATTGTAGTTAGCATTTCTTGGGTCCAGTACAAAACCTTCATCATGAGCACACTTTTGAGATCCAGTCTGGTGGCCCCTCAAGCCCAGTCTCTGACAAATATTTCAGTTTCCCACCAAAATGGTATTTATAGTGTAGGACCAAACTGTCATTGAACAAAATATATTGAACAAAAATTAAAATCAAAACAAGAAAGACTGAAAGATGCTAGAATACAGTAATCCTGCCAAACAGAATTTAGAGTAAATTTATCACTCGCTCAAGCCACTGAAAGCCTTTTCCGGCGTTCTACAAGTTCACTGTATCCCTCCACATTTTCTCTCTGTCTCTCTCTGTGTTTTCTTTTCGACCCTGCTTCCTCTGTTCCATTTTCTCAGTGTTTGGATTAGGGCAGACTTGAACTTCCCCCGTCTCCCAGCCAGTCATGAATCATAGTGTGGCAGAGACCGCAAGACACAGGGGGGCTGTCAACCCCTCCTGACGGGGCCCAACCTCAACATAACAAGTGGCTGATGGCTACATTTCGACCACCTCAAGCACTGCTCAGGGCCCAGGGATTATATCGGGACACCGTTGCACAAAATGAGGAGACACTTGTAGAAAAAAAAGCCCAAAAGCTGATGTTAGCATCTGTAGTAACTCAGATTTATTGACATTGGCGAGTATACATAACGCAAATGGTGATGACCTTTGAGATTTGACTTCATGCACTCTTTTTTTGCAAAGCAATTTTTCTTTAAATACAATCCAGAGATGTTGGTTTCAATTTACCTTTAAGGGGGACATGTCTACATCCCATTTTGCCTGGACATGACCTAAATTGTCTAAAATGTCTAGGTTTTGGCCTCATTTTCCGTAATTTGTTATACTTGCTGAAGGCATTGAGTGAAAAGGAGTTTGTCCAATAGCGTGCTGGCATTGTATATAATCAACCATAGTGTGGGAGAAGATCTATAGAGGATGGTCAAAGCAATGTAAATTACACATATATTAAAATGTAGACAGCACGTCGAAAGTAAAGCCAAAAGCATAAAACAATTTCTGTTCTCGGAATGCTGCGACTGACCAATCAGAATCAAAATCAAGTATTTTTGAGAGGTGTGAAGTAAGAGAACTACAAGATTACTAGGGTTGAAAAGGGATGAAAGGGACGACTATCAGTTATGAGTTACATTTGACTCTGTGATATATTACAGGGGAAGAGGTATGTCTTAAGAGTGGTTCATTATGTCTTAAGAGTCTTTGCAATCCATAATTCACTGAGAGTTTTTTTTTTTGTTGATAAATATTTATAATCTGATTAGTTTTTTTTACATCAACATTAATATTTCATCTTTATGCATTTATTTTTGTAAATAGACTTATTTTCAACAAAGTTCTAGAATGAAAATACAGTGACTTTCATAGTTAATGTTGAGAAAATCTTTTTGAACACTTTTCCAGACAGGCATGAAAAAGTTTGTGCGCGGCAGTACAACAGCTGCTCTTGTTGCTAAGGTAAACAGGCCGTGCCGCTCTCTCACTTTCTTTTTGTGTCATTACTCCTCCAAACGAGCGGAAAGGAAAGTCACTCGCCGTAGTAACAGCTCCCTGGACGGCCGTCTCCATGCAGAACCTTGCCAAAAATCACCGGTTGGTTGTTTGCCCACTCATTGAGGGAAAAAAAAGAGCAGCGCCGTTTCTGAGCTCACACCAAGTGGGGGGTGTCCGGAGGTCTTATCCCTTTAGACCACTGAGATATTTGGGATGGTGGAAACAGCTTTTCTCAACCTTGAATTGGCATTTACAGCATATGCTACTTCTAAATTTTATTTCCAAAAAAATATCAAGATGTAAAACATGAGCTTCTGAGCCTACAACAAAGAAAGTCAACAAAATGTAGAGCAAACTAAAACTTTGCTTAAAAACTGAGACTTTCACAGAATTGCAAAAACAGAACTCTTTTCAAACAGGTTTCCCAAATATTCTGTCACTGGTCAGACAAACAGATAGCCCAGCCCCAAACGTAAACCATTGGTTGAGCTGTTGCTATGTTGGACTGGTCGAGATAAACAAAAAGGGCAATGTTTTGATAGCAGACAGAGTCATAATGTTTAGTGTTTACACTTTTCAGACGGAAACAACCTACAAATAGTTTACTTGTGTTGAGTAAAAGACCCTGGGAATCTCACATAAAGTATGTCGTTGTTAGAGTTTCAGAAGGTTTGAACAGTGTCTCGTGCTCAGATTTGCCAAGATTCCAAAGCTTACAATCAAAAGTCAAACATTTTAATTTTGCAACAAACATTTTCCAAGATTTTTAGCTCAGTGCTCTTATTGTATGTCAACAATTGTCTTTATTTGCAATTATTTACCATTATTTTTTATGTTTAACAGCTCATTAATGCACCACATTTAGATAATGAAAGATACAGCATACAGAATATTTGTTTTAACAATAGTGTATGTCCTGCATGTTCTATCATGTCTTCATGCACCTGCAGTGTTCATGGACCCACTAGGGTCCCTGGTTGAAAACAAAGTCTCGTGGAAATTTAGGAAAAACACTGACGATTGAGGATTTCCCTTTCTACAGTCGGGGTGGTGGTCTAAATTGGACTGGAAGTTGGCCGCCTCTGGGATGCAGTTGGGAGTACAGGTACTACCCCTTTGACAGATCACCGCCTGCAGGCCATAATGTGACCACAGAAGGTCTACCCTGGGGTCCTTTTCAGATAAGGTACATGCTGTGTGGCACGTGATTGATTCTACTCTTTTCTTGTGGACCAGAATGGCAGTTCAAGGTAACCTTCATGCTTTTGTCCAAACTTGCTGAGGAAAATTATTTCTTTTTGAGTGAGGTCTTGGTCCACTTGTTGTATGGACAGCATCAAAAGCTCAAGAATGAATGGCTGGTCCTGAAGCAAAATGTTCATGCAGCCCAGGTCATTCAATTTGTTCTTAAAAACAATTGGCCGTTGCAAGTGCTGTGGTGGTAGGGTTTTTAATTTTGATTGAAAGGAGCCTCTGAATTTAATAAAGTTTCTAATGTTAAGCTAAAGTTAGCTGTCTTTTTCCCCTAACCATTCCCCCACAAACTTGCATTTGATTTTTCACATTCAAACCAATGAGTCTGCATGGAGGAAAAAGGAATGGTAAACAGTTTAATAATGTTCAAACTGTTCAAAAGGGAATAGAGTTGAAGACCTTTGATATTTTAATATTCAAGAAGAAATCTCACTCACTTCTGTGCTTGCCAAAACTCACTGGTTATGGTTCAGAGCTCTTAATAGAGGGTAAAAGTGCAACATGATCTTTATCCATATTCGATATTGGCTCAAGTCAAACTCTCTCTATATCTGTTTTAGTTATAAGTTTCAGTGCACAATGCCTGCCAGAGGATCCTTGACTCATTTTCTCAAAGATCCTTTGTGCTGTCATGAAGTGACGGGTGTCTCTAAGGTTAATTGCAAATACAATTCCCAACGATAAGAACAGGAGCAGGCAGGAGAACAAGGAATGAGCTGTTAGCCTTTTTTCCAGAGGTCACCATTCAAACCGCAGATAACGCACTAACTACGTCCTGTATGTGACAGCCTCACAATTCCCACTCTGGTTTGAGTGATTGGTGGGATTGTGGTCGAGTGTTGTGTCCATGTTCCATTCTCCAAGTCTTATCTCCAAGCACATGACTCATTACTGTGAGCTGTGCCCCACATTCATTCCCTCTAAAGACTGCACTGAATCAATTGGACATACCCAGTCAGCAGATTAGTAATCTAGAGTCTGCCAGCAAAATAACACATTAGTTTTTTGGAGATTTCGTGCTACACCAGAGTAAACAAGCACTTGGAACATGTAAGTCTGAAAGAGAGAAATGTGCTGTCAGCATTCTTGAAAATCAGCTGCCTGTGGAAAAAAAAAAAAGCTGACGTGGAAGTATAACTGGGTTTTGGAGAGTAAATCCATCATGATTTTTACAATATGTTAATAAAAACAACCAATACAATTTTGTGAGTGGTTGCTTTGCTGTGTGGTTGTTAGGGTGCTCGTGGTTCCTTACAGGCTAAACAATCCCATTCACAAGTGTAATATAATCTGGTCTCTATATATGTCTCTTTAAAGAATGTTTTTTACTATATAGGTCCCTCCTTTAAGGGGCGTTCACACCTTTTTAACACAAATCTTGGAAGAGGTTCCTCAAAAGTTTTTTTTAACCAGTTTTGTTATTATTATTGTTGTTGTTGTTGTTGTTGTTGTTGTTGTTGTTGTTAGTAGTAGTAGTAGTAGTAGTAGTAGTAATAGTATGTTTCTGTTAGTATTATTATATAACTTCTATATAACTTCTATATAACGTCCACAACCCTAAACCTACCCTAATAGTCTACTCTGAGAGTTAGAAGACATGTAGTACACTGTAAAAACAGGCAGCTGTGGTTGCCAGAATTCTACCGTAAAAAATACAATAACGTTTTTTTTGTTTTTTTTACAGTTTTAAGTAAAATTTACAGTTAAATATTGTTATTTCATTAACTGATATAGTGTTAATATACTGCGATGACATTTTAGTGCCACCAGAAAGAAAAAAAAAATCTAAAACTACGAGATTAAAGTCGTAATGAACCTGTGGAAACCGCTTAGTATCAAGAATATGATATTTATTAAATGACTGAACAGGGACAACTTTTTATCTTAACATCAGCTCACACACTCAGTTGACATTCCTTTCTTATTTAACCCTTTTTAATACACTACAAAGGCATTTATGTGGGACTATTAGCAGAAATTAAATCATGTGTAATATTCGTAGGGACAATATGCATGAAATATTATTTCATGTCTTCCATTGGATTCGTTATTTGTAATGCACCACCAATAAGATTTGTCCCTTTAGTACTTTTAAAACAAAGTCTCAGCTTTCAGTTTTGTAGCGAAACACAAATTGTGTCTTACAATAATGTGTTGTTCAAGCTCTTTACTGATCAGATCGCTGTCTTTATGTCAGTTCATTAAAGTATACTGTTGTGTTCGTGAAAATCCCACCAACTAGTTCTGCAAAGCGTCCGTGGTGTCCAAACATTCATTCTTCACATGTAACCACATTAATAAAACGTTCTAAAGGTTGACGTGGACTCCAGCTCGTTAACATAACTTATATTGTTTTGTTTTCTGAGGTAGGCTAATAGGTTAACATTAAATGACAATTCACAAGCTGTTTTATTCATGGTAGCCTATAATACAGTAAATGATTGGGTGTAATATTTAGCGTCTTATATTCATTATTTGCAGCATGCCAGACACCCAGCAATCACAATATTTGTTCTGCTTTGTTGCTTTTGATATAAAACAGCTCAGCTTTCAAATGAATGTGTTTTTTTCTCTTTGTTTCAAGCATATAACTAGATATGAAATTGAAGAAACATCAGAAGGCATGGGAAAACAGGCTATAGACTAATTTATAGTGAAGTCTCATTGCAATCGGGAAAATTATTGACTTACACTGCATCTTAAACTAAAGCAATTTCAGCTATATGTCAGGCTATAATATATGTCATGTTATAATATACATATTGTTTGTATTTTGCTATAAAACTGGCAGATTTTTAAAGCTGAGACTTTGAAATATCTCCGGGTGCTCCCAATCAAGGCTGACTTTATTCTCGTAATATTTTGACTTTACTCTCGTTATTGTTTCGACTTTAATCTCATAGTATTTTGACTTTATTCTAGTAATATTTAGACTTTATTGTCATAACATTTCGACTTTAATTTTGTAGTATTTCGACTTTATTCTCAAAATATTTCGATTTTATTCTCGTAATTTCGACTTTACTCTCGAGTTTTAGATTTTTTTTTTTTAAGGTGGCACTAAAACACCGTCGTAATATACCAACCTATTAAAGTACTGAAATCTGTTTTGTACCTTTGAAATATACTAATAAGCACCAAAATGCAGGTGCTTATGCACCATCACAAGCAGCTTTTAAATATGAGCAGGTAACACTAAACACCATCACGGTGAGACTAAACTGAAATACATAATAAACATTCATTTAACAACATTAGATGTAACATACAACCCTGATAAACATAACTGATAAGAAGAAACATGGTTATTTTGAAGATAAAACATCAAATTCAAACAAAATTTGAAATGCAATGGAGGGAATTCTGGGAACATCAATTTACGTTTTTTCCCTGTAAATTTTACAGGAATTTCCTGTTAACCATTTAACAGGTTTTTACTGTAGCATTTTAAGTTTTTTTCTGTTAAAATCACAGTCATTTTTACAGTGTAAATAAAATGTAACATTTTATTGTTTTTCAAAATGTAAAAGCAGCCCTTAACAAGCCATAGTTTGAGGTCATGTTAGAATTTGTAACATGAAAGAGCTGTTTAATTCTAGCATTAGTGGTTTATTCACAATTTCTAATCCCAAGTATAAGCAGTAATATTAGTGATGCTTGCTTTAGCAAATACCTCTAATGCATTTTTTTGGGTTGGTGCAAACACTGAAATTGTGATAATGTTGTTTTGACGCATCAAAAGGTGGCATTCTCTCATCTGCATTTAAATGACTCCATGAAATGACTTGGCAAAATCTATTGTATTTTGAGTGCTAGAGCCAAAATAGAGCACTAAATTTAATCTTTCAAAATGTTATACTGTGCAATTTAAAAGTGGAAAAAAAGGAAACTTTGAGTTGCATTTAATCAGGCCATTTCACAGCATGACGCATATTTGAAAACTTCCCTACAGCTCAAACTAATGACCCCCAGTCTCTCAATATTTGACTGGCTTAAGGAGGCTTGCGAGCATGTGCTGTTGACTGCAGTGTAAATATATAGACATTGATACTTTCATTATTTTCTTCTATTATTTTTGAATGAATCCTGCACAAAAGACCAGTGATACTGTAGTTTCAGTATTGATTTCATGTTGACCGTAAGCATCAGTGACATGTGACCATAGAGAATAAAATCCATCTGTCTCTCACAGATATGATGAAGCTTTTAATAGTTCAAAGTTCTATAGAAAAGAGTCTAAGAAGAGTTCTACAGATTGGATCAGTTCAGGGCTTTTGGACCACTGAGCACAGGGGGTATGAGTGTAAGGTTGTTTTGTTTTTTTGGCCCTGGCTTTCCTTCAATTAGCGGCTTTAAAATCATACTGCAAATTTTCCATATCCTTCCCACAGGGCACATGAGTGGTGCAAAGCTCTCTCTCTGTCCCAGCTGAGAGAGCCAACACGGAGGAAATCTCCCTGTTAAAGTTGCGAGATTCAAGCCATAAATTTCAGCCACTTTTACAACACTGTTTTCAAGATCTGAGGAAGTGGAATATGTGAACTGATAGGCTGAATGCTTATTAACCTCTGACTTTTGTAAAAAATAGACTTGTAAGAGTAAGCCAGCTAAAACTCAATTAATAAATAAAAAAATAAAAAATTGACTGAAGCAGGGAAACAACTAAATAACCTGTCAAGTTATTATAAAAACCAAAGAAATCTTTTATTCTATTTTTTTTTATAAATGCACATTTATATATAAATATAAATCTTCTTGCCCCATACTAACTAGCAAGCTAATTGTTTGCTTTCTAGCTTGTTAAATGTTAGCCTAGACTAATGGTGCATTCAATTTATTGTAATGTTTTATGCAACTTACATTTTAGTCTAATTATCGTTAATGTCTATTTCATGTTTATCGCCTAAATCACACATATCTCAGTGTACAAGGCTTGGGAAACACTGTCTGATGACCAGTTTGTACACATTTAACAAGGTCTCTTATTCGTATGAATTCATACTACCTCACTCATTCAATTTTGTGTGGTTTGACGGGTAGGTTAAGGCACAGGGTTATGCAGGTCGTATGTACAAATTCATAAGAATTGTGCAACTCGGAAAATACATACAACTGAATGGAACTATACGAGTAGGGTTGTACGAATACTGTAAAATATGTACGAATTGCCGTGAGAATGGTCTGGCCTGGGCTAACAGCTCGTTTAATCTCTAACTAGCTACTTCAATCAGTCTTCCAGAAGTGTTTCCAGAATCTAAGTGGAACTTAGCTTGCATTTTGTGGAAAGAACAACATTATGTTAGCTTGTTTGCATAGCTAATGATAAGGTATGACTATATTTGTGGAACTTAGAGTGTCTGTTTCTTTCAAGCTGTAAAAAAAAACAGTCTTTAAATCATCCATTAAATACTAATTAGTATGAGTTTGCCTGTTCAAACTCATAAAGGCCTGTTTACCAACTGGAACACCACAGTCAACATGTAAAGCTTCACTTCACTTCACCGTGAACAAGCATGCCAACGCAAACAGTTAAATTTATGATGAAGGACCTTGAGTTTTACAGGCTTGCGAGTCGTGCTGTGCCTGCCGGTGATGTAATCTCACAGTTGTGAGCGTTTGGGTACAGAAAATGAGAAAAAGGAATAAAAATAAAATAAAAAAGCCATTTCCATTTCACATAACTTCCTTACTTCCTCTATTAAAAGGGATTAGGCACCGTGGGGCTGCACCTGTGTAAATGCCCACATCAGAGCCATGTTTAAGGGGTTTGTTTTCACAATCCTCTCTGTAACAAGCTATGCAACCTGGTCCCCTGCAGGCGATATAAAGCGAACGACCCGGGGTTCGTGCAGCGGGACTCTGGGGAGGTTGGTTGGGGTTGTGTCAGCACCACATGTCTGTGGCCCGCAGGCTGTGAGATACCGCAAGGAGCCAGAGTCTGGTAGAATGAGGTCGGCTCTGATAAACACAGGACTAGGGAGTGAAACAATAAGGGTTGAGGCGGAAAACATCTCATTGTGCATTCTCTGCATGGCTCGCGTAGTTTTGAAGTGCCTGCCGTGTGAGGGAATCCTGAGGGATTGTGTTTTGGTCTTGACTGTAGGTTTGCTTCGAAATTCCCACCTGTGCCCTTTGCCACTTCTTTAGTGTACCATTTAGAAATCTTATCTCAAACCGCACGCTATGAGTTATCTGCCCAGGAAGAGAGGCTGATCTTGATTTGTGGCTGATTCTCTGAATTTAAGATGGCATGAAAGGTTGTAACCTTTCAGTTTAAAAGGTCAGACTTGACACTGAGATCATGGATCTGACAAATCTTTAGAGACTGACCAATACTACTCTAAATAATTAACTTTTGCTCTCCCATTCATCTTGCACCATTTGTGATAATAATTCCAATGTGTGTGGCTTGTTGAGAGCTGTGCCTTAACTTTAGTATGCAATGAGTTTATTTTTTATTTTTTTTATTTGTTTTATAGTTACTCTTCATTTGGAGGCACCTTGCAATCATTCAGAACATCCTAGCAACACCATAGCAATGTGATCAAATCAACCTAGGCTCATTGCAGAAATGTGCTTGTGGTTGTATTGTTGCATACGGCTTTTTGCATGTTTCACAACACTTTTAAAGTGAAATATCCAGTGAGTGGTGGTAAAAGTGACTTCAGTTCTATCTGAAACAGATGAACATGAATTTAGCAATGTTTTATTATGCTGTTTTTTGTAAGTATTGTATCCCTTTGGAAATGAATTGTCTTGTGCTAAAAGTTAATGCTCTATCACATTATTATTTAGGGTAGTATTGATCAGTTTCTTAAGATTTGTTAGATCCATAATCTTATTTGCCAGGTCTCACCTTAAACCTGACCCTGAACCTAACCAATAGCGTTAAACACATTTGCTGAAGCAATCTTGCCATTTAACCCTTGAGCCTTCCTCGGTCATTTCCGACCGGAAAATTTTTTGTTTTTGATTTTTAAAAAATCACAGCTTCATCGGAATGGTATGTAATTTGTTGACTTTTATGGCACTTGGAATGTGAACACAGAAAAAAATTGAGGGCATGATTCGAACAGGCTAAGTGGGCGTAAAAAAAGTGTTTTACACTTAT
>JAUMHE010000082.1:3174277-3193216 GCA_032359235.1 Enteromius mattozi
AATAATAACTAATAGTTATCCCTAATAAATACTTAGCAACCACATAGCAGCCACTGGAAAACCATGTCAAATAGATGCAAGTCATTTCTAAGGCAGGGGTTCAAGAGAGGTGGGGATTCATTCTGACCTCTAGTCCCACCGGATAAATCCCTGTCCTCCTTCCAGAGAGGGCCGATGACTGAAATATTGCCTTCTGGGACCTGCGTAGTTCTTTATTGCCTCCTGGAATTGCTGAGTGACAAGTCCATTCCAATATGGATCAGTTTTACGGCACCAAGACCAGTGCCAAAATAGTCTGAATTCTCAGAACTCAACTGAGTGTCTTAGACTGGAAGAATTACAATGCAAAACAAATCTGACTGTAAGAAAACAGCTCAGGTTGCAGAACCAGAGCCATCTTAGACAGTCCAGTTTAGTCCAAAGTTGAAATGACATCATGCATGCAGACGACTTTTGCTGGAATCTTCTCTTGAGAGCAGCACGTGGGTCATCTGGTGTCATTAATGGAGTTGTAACAGGACTCGCGTGTGCAGAGATCTGGTTACTCTGGCATTTTGCTGAGAAGCTCTCCATGCCAACAGAGAGTTGGAAAGCCTGAGTGAGTGAAAGTGAAAATCTCAGCTATTTTTAAAAATAGGTTTGCAAACCTTTCTGAAACTTTTACAAATACAACTGGGGGAAAACTGAGATTTGTGTATTCCCACCACTGTACAGGGTTTAAATAGGAGCTAAAGGGGCCCAATTATGCCCTTTTACAAACTATTGATTTTGTTTTTGGGGTGTCCTACAATTTTACATTATTGCTGCACCTGTCTTCCCAGTCTGACTCAAATTATGGTTACAAGTTTCGTTGTTACCAATATTTAACTGAGCATAGTTAGCAAACATTTTTGGGAAATGCACCCCTGTTTAGTTCCTCTTCCAATGAAACCCCTCCTTCCCAAATACATTGACTGAAGATGCGTAAATTTTGCCCTTCCAACTACAGCCCAATTAAAGGTTTACAAACAAAAGGTTTGTGCAGAACCTTTGCAAGCATAGATTTTATAGATGTTTTGTGTGTGTGTGTGTGTTTGTGTGTTTGTTTTTAACCCAAGATCATTGAAAATTGAAATTTCCAATTGAAATGTCCAGTGAGTGGTACTAAAATGTGGATTCAATACGGGGCCATGAACATGTTTTTGTTACATTGGTACTGGCTTGTATTGCTGCAGTTTTATTACATTGCTTCACGCACTAAAATAACATGTTTTGAGGAACATTAGTGACTTGTACCGGAGCGCTTCACCTCACACGTGAAATATTGTGTTAGCTATAGTGAGATAGA
This sequence comes from Enteromius mattozi, assembly GCA_032359235.1. Taxonomy (NCBI): domain Eukaryota; kingdom Metazoa; phylum Chordata; class Actinopteri; order Cypriniformes; family Cyprinidae; genus Enteromius; species Enteromius mattozi. The sequence continues at coordinate 3,175,605 of JAUMHE010000082.1, forward strand.
AAACCTACACATGAGATGGTATATGTGTCGCAAAGGTTGCAACCCAGGTGCATTGGAAATACGTGCCTCTACATACATTTCTGCAACCCCGTAATTATGTACCTTACTGCACATTTTGCCACAGTTTCAAAGTGATATAGCTAAAAAATACATTTAATACGTAACCCTGGCACGTATGTATTAGGTTGGTACAGATACCTATTGCAGTGTTTTTATAATGCTCCTCGAGGTATGTTTTGTAGCTGTTCAGAATTCAAATATCCAGTGAATGTCACTAAAGATTAAGGCTCTATCATGCTGGAAATATCCCCTACACCAAACCCAAACCTAAACCTACCTGATAGTGTTAACAAATGCAAAAGTAATGTAAAAACGTATTCGCTGATGCAACCATGCTGTTTTTACTTCCTGACGCTGATTTTAGCTGTTTTGTCAAACCATTTTACACAGGATTCAAACCAGTGCAACACTGTATCACATGAGCTACCGAGTAAACCTATCGTGCAGGATTTTAAAAATGTTTTGAAGTCATAACATAACATTCTACAACTAATAGTGTGAAAATTAGTCTCTTGTACAAAAATACCTGTAAATCATATTTTTGTGTAAAAAGGAATAAAAGTTGTGGGGGTTTTACTGCCTCTAGTGTTCATTTTAACTGGAATCTGCAGCGATTCGTATGTATAGGTACATTTTTTCAGTTTTGCAGAGAAGTATGTAGAGGCACATATTTCCAATGAGCCTAGGTTGGAAAGGATCAGTTTTCAAATCGCACACCATCTTACAATTGTTTCACATTTATAACATAATATTGTGAAACGTATTGAGCAAAAATGAGGATTTATTAATTGTACTCTGCCTATTACTTTTTGCTTTATAGAGTTTCAGAGTTTTACTGCCTGTAATGTCCATTTCACCTGGAAACTATTTAAATTCATATAAAAATTTAATTTTTGAGTTTTTTAGAAACATGAGTAAAGCATGCAGTGTACATATTTACATATTAGTGTACATATGTACATATTTACAATAAGTCTGGGTATTTTATTAATTTATTTATTGCACAGGAAATGAGAGACACTGTGACTTCACAATATCCAAAAGAAGCATGCTGTAGTCCCGATGAATCGTTTGTTGTAGACCTTGAAAAGTGTTTTGTTAAAGTGAATATTCCTTTTCTTTGTAACCTTGCAGATCTTTTTTTATTGTTCTCAAACAGCAATGTTACACACTAAGTTGAAAAAGTGAAAAAGTATAAAAGAGCTCAAAGTAAGGAAACAAAGGTAGAGCGTGACACATTCTAAACGTGGCGAAATGTTACAGGCGTTTTGGGCGAGGGGAATATCTATCAACGGCTGGAATGTTCCAAAGAAAATAAACAATTTGCTGCTGCCTCAATGTCTCTTTTGTGTCCTTTTCCTATGCAGAAAACAGGAGTAGTGGAGGTAAATCAGTTTTATATTTGCTCAAGGTTAGAAGAAGTCAAATCTGGCCCTGAGAGTGCCATCTTTCAGCTCCTCAGAAAAACATGTGTTCAAGGTACGGTTACAGAGCTCAGACCAGCCTGTTCATGATAGTATTCATCATTTCTTTCAGCAGGACACTTCTGTGTTCTCTTTCTTTCAGTAGAGGACCGGGAGAGCAACCCATTCAAATCTCCAAATCCTGGTTAATAATGTAAAAAAAAAAAAAATGATAAAAAAGTTTATTAACAAAGGTTTGTTTTTGTTTTTTTTAGCATTTAGCATTACATCACTTGCTTAGCAATGGATCCTCTGCAGTGATTGGGTGCCATCAGAATGAGAGTCCAGACAGCTGATACAAATTAAAATACATAAATAAATAAATACAAGTAATCCACACAACTCCAGGTCATCAGTTAGCATCTTGTGAAGCAAAAAGCTGTGTTAGTAAAAAAAAAAAAAAAAAATCCATCATTTAGATTTTCAAATGAGTACTTGATCCATTTCTCCAGTGAAAAAGTTGTGTAAATAATGATAAAATCCTGCACAGATCAAGTACTGTTTACAAATGAAAGGAGTTCAATACAATTCTAGACAAATATGTTAAATGTACACAGGACAACATTTTTCACTGGTTGAAGCTTTAAATTGATTATGTACATGCAGCTTTTTTGCACTTCACAAGACGTTAACTGATGGACTGGAGTGGTGTGGATTACTTAATGTTTTTATCAGCTGTTTGGACTGTCATTCTGATGGCACCCGTTCACGGCTCCAGTGATGAGCAAGTGATGTAATGCTAAATTTATCCAAATCTATTTCCATCCTGAATGACCTAAGGGTGAGTAAATTGTAAGCAATTTCTCATTTTTGAGTCAGCTATTCCTTTAAATATCTGAATTATTCTGTTGATCTTAAGATATTAACATATTAAATGTGATGAAGGAATCAGAATTGTTAAATTTTCCATTCGTTCTCATCATCTCTCACCATTTTTAATTATTAGTCTTTTTATTTTGTTTGGAATAATGTCAACTCTCATTATTCTTCCCAAGCTCTTGAAAAACAGCTTGGCATTTACCATCAGTTACAATGTTTACATCTCCAGAGATGCAGAGTTTTTTTTCTCAACTCCCTCTAGGTCGAGAGTCCTCCCACAGGGCCGTTATTAGGGCTGAACACAGCCTAGAGTGGCTTAATTTAAATTAATTAATTTCTTTCCCTGGAAGCACAGGATGGAGCTCTTGGAGTGGGCTGTTGATGAAAACATGTCTGGCACAGCGAGAACTGAAACCTATACAACAGTCATGTGCTTTACGTACAGAGCATTACTGAGTAACTTTAGCAGACAGTGTAAAAATGATATACCGTCACTTTAAAAAAGCCAGAGACTCCCAAATAATTCAGTGAAGAGCTGAACTGAATAATACTACACTCTAAGAAAAGCTTGTAAAAACAAAAAAGTAGAAATTTTCCATGCTTTTTTCCACAGGTTCTTCACCAGTATTTTGAATTACGCATTGCAGTGTTATGCTTGAGGAAAATGTGATGAATAATGTCCTGGCAGAGAGCAACCAGGACTCTATTTCTTTCACTGTAGCATTGAGTAAATCAAACTCAAGATCCAAAAAGAGCTTTACTTTACTAAATTAGAAGAGGGTGATCAAACTGGAGGAACCGTGATCAAGATGGTCGTTTGATGGCATCTGAGCAGACTTGTCAGACTCATAGATAAGGCTGAGACAGCAATGAAACAGGATTGCCCCTTATCTGGTGAGCAAGAGAAATCTTCAACCACAGTCAGACATTCTTTGGTTGCAGCACCTTGTTCCAGATATCATTGCAGCCATCAACTTCTCATGGCCCATGTCATCGGGGGAATTTGCAGCGTGAGCCGGTTATCTGATGAGGGGAGTGCGCTGGAAAGTATGCCTGCACTCGTAAAGCATTTACAGGGCACTTGTTGACTATGTGCTTAGGCCTGGGCCTGATAGGAGGTCACCAGGAGGGCCTCAGCTTTATTGCGAGGGATGCTAAAGGGCGTCCCAGGCATGCCATATCTGTCAGTCTTTTCTCCATCTGGTCGCTCTATACTGTCCACTTGTGAATCTTCTGGCAAATGAGAGAGAGAGAGAAAGAGATAACAAATAAAAAATAAGTTTTTTTTTTTTTTCTTCTTTTTTGTAGGTTACGTCTGTTCTAATGCCATGGGATACTGTACAGTCAGCCGGTCATAATCACAAAAAAATATACATATATATTAATTAAAATAATTTTTAAAATACATTTTATTATCTTTTTATATAACATTTTATTTAATAATATTTCAGCATTATTCTTATTTTTATTACTACTACTGATAGAAAATATTTGCAGACATTAATTTACAGTTACACCAGCATTTTAGTTCTCATATTATCTAGCCACATCATGTTTAAAATGTCCCCTTAAGCATGTGTATAATAAATACATTCAATTTTAAAATGACTTCAGATGATTATTATCTTCACTTGGATAACTATGCTTAGGGTTAAGGTTATGGTTATTAACCAAAAATAAATCAAAAAATCTCTCAGCAGCACGTAGACGATCTTTCCCTAGCCTGGAGTCGTGCACCCTGCGCTCATGGATTCCAAAGCAAATATTACTCTTTGAAATTGACCAGGCATTTGCTTATTTTCCTTTCAAATAGAACTCAATTATTACCGTTGGGTTTTTCACTCATGTGCGAGCAGCGCTTTTCTCTCTCCACGTACGTCAGTGTAAACAGACCACACATACTGTGTAAACAGCCATGTAATTAAGGAGACAGCAGTTAGAGGCTGGTCAAAAGGCTAATTTGGATGGATTCGTGAAGTAATTCCAACAGATCTGCATGCAAACACATTTTAAAGTGTCACTGCTGTTAAACGTGGTAATTGAGTATCTCATGACTTTATGTATTTTAAGACTAGATCTGAGTAAATACAGGTGAAAATACATAAAGGTGAAGGCTAATATTTATTCATATTTGCTGCATAACTTCCATTTGGAATATAAGCAAACCTATTAAACCAGCATAAGACAGGTTTAGTATACAGTGTTAAGTTAAAGAAATAACCACAAATCAGTCAGAAGCAGCATCTTAATGAGACGGATGTCACCTAAAACTGTTAACAATTATTTTATCATTAACTGTCTCTCCACTTGTTCCAAAATGTGTGAATTACTTTCTTCTTTTGAACACAAAATAAGAAGAATTTTGGTAACTAAACAGATGATGGTAGCTATTGACTTTAACAGTATTTTATTCATACCAAGACAGTGGCTGCTGTAAACTGTTTGGTTACCAACAATCTTCAAAATATTATTTTTGTAAAATGAAGTGAGCAAAGGACTTACTGATGCGGTCTGGCACATTAAAAATAAAGTTCACCAGATACAGTTTATCATTGTAGACCTGTGTTTGCCACTCTCGTTATTTACACTAATGTGCAAATCGGTGGGCGTGGCTAAATAGGCAGTGATGTAGAAGCTGGCATTGTCATTTTGGCAGAATGGCTTCAATATAAGCTGTTTTTAGACTAATAGCAAAGTTTTGAATTCTGAAACTTACAGAATGTGTTACAGTACAATGACCTCTTGTGTGTCAAAAGATAAAGGGATTTTGATTTCTTAGTTAATGACCCATTTAATGTCTTGCAAACATTATTAAAGATCATATACCTTTGAATGAACATTCTATTAACGTTACTGGAATAATTGCCCATAACTTTGAGAGAACATTTGTAGAACATTAGCCAAAGTTCTGAGAACATTTCCTGTTCGCTGCTTAAGTTCCAGTGATTAGGCAGAAAGTCCCTGTGGATGTTTGATTTCAGGAGTTTTTTTTTTTTTTTTTTTTTTTAGAGTTGGGAAGAACGTGGCAGAAGATTGTTTTGGTCACTGAGCAGACATTACTAGCTTCTAAATATTTACACGACTTCATCTTCCTTTATTTGGCCGGAGTAATCAAAATACAGACAGCAGAAAGTACAGATGGGAATGCAGTGACTGACCACTACAGCTCTGCAACATTAACCCCTAACGTTAGATTGTATGTTATACTTCTTATGGGATGAAATTTCAGATTTTTTAAAGTATTCAGAATTTAGTCTGTGGCAGTTAGTAGTAAGTCAACCAGACAGTGTATATTCCACTTTTTTTGTTATTTCTGTCAAATATTATACAATCAAAAGTTTTGTTCATTGTAACGTAAGGCAGAAAATTAACTCAAGTTTGAAGTAGGTGGAAACTGGGTTGTGGAATCAGTTATTTCAAAGAGACCGCCTCTAAACACGTAAAAACAAAATTAACTGTAGAGTTGGTCACTTTACAAGTCACTCGAAGAATCCAAGTAGGCGCTTCTTTGCCAGTATAAGTTGCACAGTGAACGTCACAGTGCCTTTAATCAAAAGTCTAAACTAGCATATAATTAATGTAAGATGTGGGGGGAGTTTGCCAAACATTGTGGTGTTCCTGGATGTGGGGTCGTACCACCAGCTTTGCATAAAGCAACAAGTGGCTGGAGTTTATATTTAACAAGGTCCCTGATGATTTCAGTCCAACCTCAACTGTTTCTGTGGCACATTTCAGAGCAGATTGTTTTGTGATCCTTTCATAATGTAATGCAGCTTTGCAAAGAAACTGTTATGGAAGGAGCAGCTCAGGCTATAATTGACCTAACAGGAAGCCGGGAGCCCATGAATAAGTGCTGTTATTCATTTCACATGCAAAGAAATAGTTTACCTTAAGAAAAAAATAAAATACTAGCAGATCATTATTATAACTAACATAACATATAACAAAATATGTTAATTGTATGTATTTTAAATAGCCAACTAATCATACAATCACATACAAGTTTTTAAAATTACTTTAAAATACATTTTAGTGAACTTTAAATGTTGCATTCGACAATACATTATTTTGAACTACGAAATAACACATATACTGCATGAATGAATGAATGAATAAAAGAATAAGTAAGCAAATAAATAAGATTATCGGAGCATATTTTACAAGGAAATACTATTTTTTTTATTTTATACAAAAAAAAAATCATATTTAATTCAATGTTTTACTTGTTACTTTAAATTACTTTATATTTATCACTTTAAATTTGCGTTTATTTATTTATTTATTTTTATTATTTTTTTAATTGCCCTATAGGTAAAACAGGTAAAACACTGAAATTCAGCTAAATGCAATTAATATGCATTTAAATACATTTATAATATATTTTAAATCAGGATTCATTCATTTATTGGCTATGATTTTAGTTACTTAAAATAACTTATGTTTAAATGCATCTACACAGCACAGACACTGTATTTCCTGCATCACCATTCACTGCGGAGAAGCGGTGGACCCTTCATCTCAAGGTCAGGTTGACTTTCCTTGTCACCTCATTTACCAGGCATGAAACACGCCGCCCATGCCATATAATGGAGTGACAGAAAGTATCGGGCCGGGCCCGCTCAGACGGCCTTGATCCTGGTCACTGGTACGGAAAGCTTGCGACACGGCCCCACCAAGCAGCCGGCAGGCCTCCTCCATTTCAATACGCTGCCTGGCATGTGCGGTTTACGCAGCGGTACGTCTAATAGGGGCTGTCACTGAGTGCCCTGAGCTGATGCTTGCTGATAGGTCACAATGCTCTAATTCGCCGCTCCTTTGCTTAAGTCACCAGGCGTCCGTTTCATCAGTTAGCTCCACACGTCTTACTGCATTTCAGCCCCCTCGCTGGGGGCCCGGGCCCCAGGCTCACTTCAAACGCAATTAGACCATCAGTCCAATCAAATTACCGCCATACAGGCTACACGCTGACTGGAGTTTAGCGGTTACCGTTTGAGAAGCTTCTTGTGGCTAGTTTCTCTCTCTTCCTAAAGTTCAGCTGTTTCGTTCCTTGCCCACAAAGAGAGACTGTTAACTGTTCCTTTATGAGTCGATTTGCTGTTTCACTTCCCCTGCAATAAGAAAGAACACAGCTGTAAAAACATTCCTCATCCCATTCTCAGTGCCTTGGCTGTAAAAGAGTGCCTCCAATTTATAATCTCCAACAGGAAAATTATGACCCAACGCCAAGTTGTTTTTGTGCAAAATCAGTAATAATGTCATGTTAGAGTTTAAAGTTCACTTGACACAAAATCATTTTTGGAAGGGTGCTGTATGTTGTTAATCTAAACTGAGCATTATGACGGATGGTTACATGAAAAAACATGCTAAATTATTTGGAGAGGTGCCTTTAATTCATATTCTAATCCCAAGCAATACAAAATTCAAACAAAATTCCCTCATTCATTTTGTGTTCGCCTAGTTGGCCTGGCCTTGTTAGCCCCTGCTGGTAGATCATAGAACTACATCTGTTTGCAAAAGAAACATTTCTGACCTTTAATAGATTAAATAGATTTTCTTTCTTATTCTCAACACCTGGGAAATAGGTAATATTTCATTAGTAAGGTGTTTGCCACCATTTGCTCCTTTAAATAACCTCTGAATAATATCCAGTTGAATGCGGCCTAGAACATCTTGCAGTTGAATCGCAGATACAGAATCTGCTTCTCTCTCTTCTCTAAAAACTGTCCACAGTGGTTTGATAATGTTCAGCTCAGGTGATTTGCCTGGCCTGGGAAGATGCTAAAGTTCATCTTGGTGCTCCAGCTGTCCACATTTTATGATCATAACACCATCTTTTTGTTTGTTTTTGCATTTTATTAATGGTGTCTGTGATTAAAGACTTAGCAATTGCAGCTCTTTCTTGGCTGTGGGATCTGAGTTCTCTGAGGTTGTTTTTTGTCTTACTGGTCTTCAAGGTGGATGATGAAATGTGCTGTCTCTGCCGCAGTTTGGATACAATCTTCATTCCCTAACGTTTTGGCTTTCTTTGCTGATGAAGTCTTACCATGATTTTTTAACAAAGTCATAATCCAAAAGCTTGTTGGTCTTAAAAGACCAAAAAAATGGGGCTATTAGGTTACAGGTGCTCATGCTAAGTGGGTTTCTGTATATGCACTTTTTAGAAGTCCAGCAAGTCACTCAGGGTTTGTACTAAACCCTGCTGAACACAAATTACCAAGAGATATAGACAACAAAAAGACATAATAACAAAAATTATTATGCTTTTTTCACTGTAGCCTACATAGATTTATTGGAAAATCGACTTGAAGATTTTTCAGAATAATCCATTTTCTTTCTAATGGATTCTGAGTAACATAAATAATTTACAAATCCATGCAAAACTCCCTTGACTAATCTAGCAATTTACCACTCATACATTAGCATCTCTTCATTATATCCCAGTAGCCCTTGTGCCTCACTGAAAGGTCCAAAAGTTCAATGTTGATGGACGCTTTTGAGGGTAAAAGCTTTGCCGTAAAACGGCTCCCAGGGGTGGAAGGGGGTGGAGAAAGAGACTTCACTCATGTGCAAGAAGTCATCACTCAGAAATATATTTAGATCATCCGTCAGCACCGCTGTGTCATTTTGTTTGGATAGATTGACCCTGGTGGGCCACGGTAATTGCCAGAAGACAAAAAAAAACAAAAAACAGGGAGATAGAAGCTGCAAAGTTGAGATTGTTAAGATGACAAGATCGTCTGCTGCCATGCTAATATTTGTGTTCACTGTCTGTCTTACAAATGGACAAGGGAGAGACAGTTGGCAAATACGTATGTCCGTTTAATGGAGGACATTATTCTGTGTAAGCTCCTGTCTCTGGTTAAGGTCTATTTGGATTAGAGGCATACGGCATGACGGATGATACCCGGTCTGGGAAAGCACACCTGTGTGTGTGTGTGTGTGTGTAATGTTAACAGACATAATCTCCTCTCAAAACGGAAGGATAAAGGCAATTTTAATCCAACCGATCTGTTTAGCAATTCTAGCTTAAGAATGAAAAATTTCGAAAACAATTGCTCAAGAGCTCAAACAGAATTGAGCTACTTTAAACACAAACTACATTTCTTACATTTTCTTGAAAAAAAAATAAAAATAGTTAGCTTGTCTGTGTAAAAGTGCAGTACTAGGTCATAGATATTGTAAAATGTTTAATAGCATGTTTCTATGCCATTTTTAGGGTCAGGGTGGTTGTTATTGCCGAGGCGTTGAGAGTGTTTTAATGTTGCTATGAAGTGAGAACAGTAGGTTTCTCCAGGTGCATCCCAAATTACATCCCAGACAACAAATTTAGGTTATAAAATGTTAAGGAAAGTTTTTTTTCTTTGTGATTATAATTTATAAACAACACTTAGTCAACATTTGAATGACTTATGAACTGATTAAGTGAGCAGCACTCTGTACTGATTACATGAAATCTGGAATACATAATGACATTCCAAAAATTAAGTACTTGTAATTAAATTACGTTACAAGTTCAGGCTACAAGTACTTTTTATTGCTTGCATGATTACATATTATTTACACGAATAGCAATAAATTATTCATACAGTACGACTAACAAATGGCAACTTCTCTTCTCTGTCTACATGGCATCTGTCATTCAGAAACATGGCTTTTCATATCACTGCTATGCAGATTACACTCAACTCTCTCATTCTACAATTACACTTTATTACACTTCATTACACTTACCTCTCATTCTATCCTGATGACCCAACAATAGCTTCTTGCATCTCAGCATGTCTAACAAACATTTCTTGCTGGATGAAGGACCATCACCTTCAACTTAACCTTGCCAATACAGAACTGCTTGTAGTCTATTCACCATCCAGTTAGGCACATCAACCATAACTCCTTCAAAAACAGCCAGAAACCTTGAAGTTGTGATTGATGATCAGCTGACTTTCTCAGGCCATATTGGTAAAACTGTCCTATCCTGCAGATTTACTGTATTCGATATCAAGAAGGTCAAGCTTTCCTTTGGAACATGCTTCACAACTCCTTGTTCAAGCTCTGGTTATGTCCAGAGCATCGCTCTCTTGGCAGGTCTTCCAGCCAGTTCTATCAAATTGCAACAGTTATATCCAGTGCTAATAGATAAACAGAAGTGTGACGTGCATTCTTTTCAGGTCATTAAAAATGAATCTTGCTGTCGTGTTCTGGATTATTTTGCAACGCTACGAGAATTATTATTATTTTATTTTATTTTTTTTTTTGCACAAAGAAAACAAAAAAATTACCAAATTTACTCACGTTTTACCCTACACGTAAACAACGCTGACTACCTCAAATACAGGGGTCATATAATGCCAGATGTACTTTTACAAGTAGTTTGAAATGAAATGTGTGTTGACAGTTTGTGTACACAACCACCCCATAATGATAAAAATCCACCCAGTCTTTTTTGTAATCTCCTTAAATGTTTTCCCCTTTCTCAAATTGAGCCGTCTGACCGTCGAAGGCCACTCCTGCCATTGTTGGTTGGACTGGTGTCTTACCTCAGACTCGCCCTGAGTGAGTCGGCATCAGTCCGAGATGCAGAGAATTCATGTTGAATGTAATAATGAACATAGCTGTAGTCATTTACCCCTGTCATCTGAGTGGCTGAAGACGCAGAGGATTAACTTATGTTTGGTTCTAAAGGAAATGCACCCTTGATCTACCTAAATGCGTTTATGTTCATGCGAATCATTCATGATCCAGCCTCACCTACAGAAGCAGTCAGTATAACGTCTTTTAATGAATCTTTGCAAATTGCTTTTCCTAATAATGTGCTAATTAGCAACTTTCACTATGAATGTAACGTCTAGGACTATGAATACGACTAAATAAACATCCTCTGAGAGCGCCTCGGAAAAGAAGGGCGGGGTCAGCAGAGCTCATGAAGATTTAAAGGGGAAGTACACAGAACAGAGTGTTTTGAAAAGAGCGGTTTTTGACAGGGTAAAATGGGTGTTTTTTTACACTACCATTGAGAAATGTTATACAAACTATATTACAGAATTTTGATTAGGACCCTAAAGAATCATATCAGCTTGTGGCGCTATATGACCCCTTTAAGTGCTCTCCAAAATTGTGGAAGATGTAACTCAAAGGAGAAGAATGGTTCAGTAAATTAGATTATTTTTTGTTTTCTTTGCGCAAAAAAATAGTATTTGTTTAGCGTCGCAAAACTAAAGTTGAGCCACTGATGTTAGACTGTTTTATCGATGTATTTACTAGGCTATGTTTCTGGACCTGGATCATTTCAGTTGTGTTGCTGTCTATGGAGGGTCAGATATAGCTCTCAGATTTCATCAAAATTATTTTATTTTGTGTTCTGAAGATCACATTTAGGTGAAGTAGGACGCCAACTGCTTTTTTTAAAAAATGCCTCTAACACTAGCTTGCTCTATTCTATCTACTTATAATAATAATAAATTGTTATGTGTACTGCGTTATGTGCAGTAACTGAGACTTTTTTTTATAGCACTTGCATATAGCACTCTTTTGTTGATATTGATTGCTTCCATTGTCCTCATTTGTAATTCACTTTGGATAATAGTGTCTGCTAAGTGTAATAGTAGTGTAAATGTAAATATGCATTCAATAAATTAATATTACGCGCAATTCAAAAATCCCTATACTTTTAACACAAATTAAGATTTTTATTACAAAGCATGGCTTGGTGCTTCTCAATCAATTTGTAACCCTCATGAGCAGGACTCATAGTGGTGCCTGTTTCAGCAAGTTGAGTTTGAACGCATCTCAGGCGAGACCACTTCATGACTGTGTCACGGTGTTCTCTCCCCTTGTTTGAGTTTCTCAAGAATGAACTTAAGAAAGAAAAGGTTGTGAACGTACACATGCTTGGCTCTGAGTAGTGCTGCGAGACTCTCTGTGCACAGGCATGTAAAGTCTTGAAGGAAACGTTTGTCTTGCTAATGCAAGGCAGACAAAACATTTTTTTTTGCTTGATAGCATCTGTTTTGCCGAATGGGGCTGTCTCAAATGGTCGTGAAGAGCCAAGCCAATGCATAAAATGGAGGGGAGTGCGAATGTGACACATTTCAGACAAGTGCTAATGAATGTAAACACAGAGTCGATAAAAGCAAAGCAGCATGGAAAAGCTATGTAGCTTTGCGGAGGGTAATTCAAGCCATTTTCCAAGCATCTCGTGCCTGACACATTACCCTAATCTCATTCATCACATGAGTTTCACTGTGCGAACGGATGAACCCGTTGGGGTGAAGGGAGGACAAGTCAAAGAAGGAGCTCACACTGCGGAAATAAATGATGATGTTTTCAAGAGTGAAGGACAGCTCTCTGCGGTGCTCTTATTACGCTAATGAAATAAATTAGCGCCAACAGATTTGACTACATGCTCCAAGTTTTGATGAAAGGCGCTGTGGTGGTGTTGATTGTTTGCCGCAGTGGGGAACATCACCTCAATAAGTTTGGTCAGTCTTGCAGAAAAACAAAAGATCTGGGAGTCCGTTTCAACAAATCATACAAGTTGGAAAGTGCTAGACAAAGAGTTAAATTTTAGCATACACACTCTATTGTCAGCTGTTGAAACTAAAGCCTTCCAAAATATAATACATTTTAGCAGTTAGACTACAGTGATGGCAATCTTTTGAAAAATGGTACAGACTAAAAGTAGGTGAGCACCACGTGGTAGCACTACTAAATTTACGGTATTACTGGTTGTCGTTTTAACACTTTATAGAGAAAAAAGTGTGCCTATATTACAAAATCATTTAAAGATATTGCCGACCGTTTATTTTTAACAGATTAAAAGTACGTTTCTCAATTTAAAATCTGCTAGTATTTTAATTTTCAATCTATTTAGCAGTTTGTATACTTCTTTAATGCTTCACTAACTAGTACACTAACCAGTTTTAAATTCCAGTTGTGCAGATCGGGAATGTTGTAACACTGCTATAATGTGCCCCGCTACAATCAAACTATGCTATTTTATGACATTAGCGTACACTATTACACTATTTACTTTAATTAATTTTAATGAGAAATTATGAGAAACAGGTGAATAATGAATGACAATCAAGGTTTTATGTTCAGAAATTGTTATTTTATGAAATGCAAAGCATTTTGGCTCGTTTATGTGGGTCATCCCCATCATCTACGTCACTGAAGCTATCAGGTAACATCTTTTGTAATGTTGTCCAGCCCAGTCACATGCTGGTGGGCTTTTTGCACTTAATGTAAATGAAAATGTATTATAGTATAAACTGGTATTAAATGCGATAAGCTTAATTTTTAATTATTTAGGACTTGAGAACATTTTATATGTAATTTCATAATTACTTTTTCATTGGAATATGGTTATAGCTCGCTGCTGAATGTACTGACAAGCTTTTATTAAAACTAAACTTAACTTGTTATTTCTATTAAAACGTGTAATGTGTGTCATGTATTTTAAAATATATTTGGATTTTTGGATTTGTAATGAAGTTACAGTTTAGTGCAATTACAATTATAATCAAGTACTTTTACATGTGCTTTAGTATGTTAGTCAACACATCAAAATAAGTTTAAAATGCTATAAATCGTGACATAATATTACAACAAAAAAAAAATTAAAACCTAATTTGCCAACAAATTAACATTTCACTTTTCCCAATCCACTCAGTTTTTGATGGCTTGTGCCAAACATTTCTCACTGGCTATTCTGAAGTAAAACGCTTCTTTTCGAAGCTATCATTATAGTCAACCTTCCAGCCAGCAGCTGTCCATCAAACCAACATTACAGCACGTTCTTAACATAACGACAGCTCAAACCTTGTACTAATAGGCACTGGAGCTCCACCCTTTGACCTTTGCTACCCATCATTTGTCAGACCACACAATGTTTGGGTGTGAAACAATCAGCAGATCTCGGGGCCGCTCCAATCCATCTCGGAGCTGCTGGGCAGGGGGCTCCCACAGCCCCTGCAGGCCCATTTGACCGGAGGGTAAGCAGGCCTGGAATCCCACTAACATCCGTCTTGGGTTAGGCCGATGTGAAAAGCCTGTTGTCCCTGGCAACAGCTGGGCTGACCACATTTCCTCCAAAGGGAGCTTGGCCTTTTCCTCGGGGCAATCCGTTAGCGCTGTGGCCCATCTCTTTCTGGATCGGTGTGGTGAAAGCAAATCCTGATGAAAGGACTGAGACACCTGAGACAGGAAACCGTGCTTTTCCACTTCACTAATATCGTATTTCATACATCTCCTGGTTCCTGCAAGCTCTAGGCTTGTGTCAAGTGGGTACATAGATGAAATTATGAATTTGCCTTTATACTAAGTAGAGGTGCACAAAAGTACTTTAGAGGTGATGTTTATTTTGTTTTAATTCATTTATAGGCCTTCAAGAAGTGAAGAAAAGGTGTTAGCATGAACACAAAACCCTGGAAATAACAAGGAATTTATAGTTTGATACAGGGGCAGATTTAGTGAATTTGCGCCCTCATGCAAGTATAGGAATGGGGAACTATATTTGCACACATTTACTGTTATTTGCTGCTGCACAGTGGTGCCACATAGTTTGTCCAGTGTTTCTACATTTTTCATGTACATATTATTATGGGATTCTTTCATTAACATTTATTAATTTAGTAGACACTTTTACTCTTTCATGAGGCAGACCACGAAATATCAATTGATTTACAGTTGAGGCGCAAGAACAGAAGTATAAAATTATTATTACGTATTATATTTAATTATACAACCCTGTTTAGGCTAAATCTTCGCTTCTCTGTGTGCACATACTGTATTTTAATGCAGCTAAATTCTCAATAAATCTGTTTTCATTGATACTGTTTCTGTTGTCATAAAACGGGATCAATATGAAATAGTGACTGAATAGTGACTTATTAAAACTACATAACCAGCTCTACCTTCCAAGATGTTAATATATATCATATATATTTATAATCGAATCGTTGTCTGATAAAATCAAACAGGCTACACATAAGATAATGACAATAGCTGTGCTTGCATGTAAAATTAGCCCCGTTTACACTAGTGCCTTTTCGTATTAAAACGGTGTTTTAGAATGAAAACGATCCTCGTACATATCAACATATCTTTTAACTGAACGTGCAGCTCCTTTCAGCCGCTTGCTGAACGAAGCAGACGCAGGAGCACGAGTATCAGATGCATAATATGATTTGCAAAAAAAATTATAACAATTTAATGTAATGATTTTTTTTTGTTATCATGTTTTTAGTGTGTTTTATTTTGCGAGTTAGCTGTTTTTCTTTCAGTTTTTTTATTTTTACCTAGTCAAAAAAGCAAGCACAACACCTGCAATTTGATTGAGATTAATTGGAATGCACAATATATAATTTAATATCATTATATATATATGTTTGCTTGTGTGTGAGTGTGAGTGAGTGTGTGTGTGTGTGTTTGTATATATGTAGTCTGTCTTCTAGTAATAACATAATAATAAATAACTTTAAAAGTAATGGAAATTTAGTGGTCAGCTGAACTTATATCTCAACAAATAGTGAAAAAAGACCAAGTGTTTTGCGAACTTCATCATCGCACACACACATTTCATGCAATTAAAGGGCAAACTGGACAGCAGTGATTGCTCATTTCCTGACATGTCAATCAGTCTGAACGAGTCCTGTGGTGACCTGTCAGCAGAAGCAGTCAAGTGTTCCTCAGGAGAGGCCTGACGCCTGCTCGCGGACCTCCCGTATACTCGGGGGAAGTCATTTCTCATGCCCTCTTGGTAAACAAAATATACAATTCAACCATGATGCAGGACCACCAAGTGAGCAAGCATAAGCAGGACTGACAATGCCTTTCATTCACAATTTTGTGAAGTATATCCAAAATAAGCACAAAAGAGCATGATAACAATCTATGGGCGGAACGCAAAAAACAAATAAATGTCTACAGAGACAAACAAACAAACAAAATGTATATTCAGATGTGTGGTGAAACATTTAACCAGCTCATCTGAAGTATTTCAAAATATTTAAATAACACAGCATAATATACTTTTCAATAAAAAAATTAAAATAGTAAAATACAATTTCCCCATGTATATCATGGCATCGTGTTGCTTTTTAAGGCAGACACATGCATGCAGTCATTCATGTCTTGGTCACTGCTCTGACGTGGATCACTATGCATTAAGCTCAGATAACATGAATTTTCCTGAATCAGCAAGCTCTGACAAGATGGCGTGGTTTAGACTGCGGTGTAAGGGAGCGTGACAGTGCTGTCATGTACACCTGATGAGATGATTAGTCTGTCAAACCGATAAAACAAAAGGCTTTGAGAGACTCGAGGGCTCACTGGCTCACCTGCTAAGGGCTTCCAGGCAAATGAAGTTTAGATTTACAGACCAGTCATGACCAGTCAAAGCGTTATTTCTAACATTGTTTTTTTAGTTGTAAAATATTTAAATGATTTTAAATGACTTTGTAATTATCAAGCTTTTTGTTCTTCACAATATTAAAGAATGAATCTCAGAATCTTTTAGGAGGTTTGTATTTCATAACCTGTATTAACCTTTTTCATTTTTTTTTTTTTCTTGAAATGTTGCTTATACCAACTTTTGTTTTGAAATGGTTTCTTCTATTTAAAATATATAAACTTCTTATTCATCAAATTCGGAAAAAAGGTGTCATGGTCACACACACACACACACCTGTTTTTAACATAATATAAAGTAATGATGCTGAAAAATCAGCTTATCTTTTTTGTTTTTTCTATTCTATGCACTTGCTTTATTTTATGATATAAATAATACTTATTTTTTATTTATTAAAAAAGGAAAGTCATAGCACTTGCATACTATTTGTTGATTTTGATTTATCCTCATTTGTACGTCATTTTGGATGAAAGCATTTGATAAATGACTAAATGTAAGTGTAATGTATTATTTTTATTTATTTATTTATTTTTGTATTCAAACATAATAATTACATTTTTATCACACTCACAATCTTGTGGTTTCATGTGAAAAAACTGGACTCCATTTGGACACTCTGCACTGTAAATGTGTGGTTTACACAGTTACACCGCCACAAGCTATCAGATCATCATTATTTGCTCTTATTTGTCTACCAGGTTAATTATGTCTTCACAACCAAAGCAGTGGATCAGGGATGGGATGCCCTCCAGCGAAGACATAATAAACCATTTCCTGTCCTCACACAAGTCCTGACACAAGACTGTTTAAGACGAGTGCCTCTGTGATTCTATGAGTTCTTCTCATTCCTCTTGCGGTTT
>JAUMHE010000082.1:3205499-3217954 GCA_032359235.1 Enteromius mattozi
GGGGGTTAACCCGTCTCGCACCTCTGAGGAACCTCACGACCAGTTGGTGCTTACCAAGGGATGTTCCATCCACTGCAGAGTGGTACGCTGCGATAGCCGCAACATACACTTTAAGAGTTTAAGGGGACAGCCTGCGCTCCAACTTCTCTTGCAGGAAGGAAAGCACTATTGCAATCGGGCATCTCTGGGGGTCCTATCTGCGAGAGGAGCACCAGTAGACGAATAGACCCCATCTCAGTGCGCAGGCCTGCCTCATGGAGGGAGCTCTAGACTGAGAGATAATATCTATCACAGCCTGTGAAAGGCCGGAAAGGTCTGACGCGTCCCGTCCAGGAACCAGACGTGCAGATTCCAAAGACTGGGGCGCGGGTGCCAGGTGCCCATCCAGGGAGGATTTTCCAGGGAGGGGAAAAGACTTTATTGACCTTATTGACTGGGAGGACGAACTGGAGTGTGATCCTACCCCTTGTCTCTGCCCTTTACCTCTGCTGATCCCGTCCTGCCCAGAAGGGGTTCCCAATACTCCAGTGCCCGCGCCTCGTATGTGCTTTCCTGTACCTGTTCCTCAAGAACGCCCTCCTGAACTAAGCCCTGAGGAAATTTAAAAATGCCCTCCCTCCCATCTTTTTCTGTCTCCTCCACCTCTGGTGCCTGCCAGCCCCGCTGCTCACCCTCAGCCCACCACCTGTGTGCTGGATTCGCCACGGGTCTGGCAGTCACCATCTGATATAAAAAACTAATATGAAAACATATTTGTTGATGCAACCTTGTCATTTCAATTTCATTTTACACAGATTTGAACTGTTTCGTTAAACTGTAGTTACATGGGATTCGACCGGAGCTCCTCGCCTCTCAAGTACATCTCTACTCCGTAAGCTACCGAACAAACCTACCATCTATGAAAACACATAGATATGAAGCTGGATATGTGTGATGTGAATGCTCAAAA
The DNA here is from genome assembly GCA_032359235.1 of Enteromius mattozi. Lineage (NCBI taxonomy): Eukaryota > Metazoa > Chordata > Actinopteri > Cypriniformes > Cyprinidae > Enteromius > Enteromius mattozi. Next base: position 3,206,449 of record JAUMHE010000082.1, read on the forward strand.
GAATCAGATTTCAAATATTCCAGTCTATTAATATTGTTTTGAAGTAATAGCATGATATTCTTCAAGTAATTGTGCTTGAACAATTATGCTTTATTAATTGAAACTCTGTAAATTTGTGTGAAAAGGAATAAAAGGGAGTGTTTATTTCTTTTGGAAACTGCAGTGATATGTACTTGTCGGTACGCATTTTGTGTCTCACTAAAAAGTACACCCAGGTACATTTATGCCACAAGACCAGTTAGGTAGCTGAAGTTAAAAAGGTGAAATTGTAATCTAGTACTTTTACTAAATGATAAATTCATCATTTTAATCACAGGCCCTCAAATTGCAAATTGAAACCTTCAACATAGATTTTTTATTTTTTATTTTTTTTTAATGAAAGAAAAATAGTAAAGTAAAGTGCAAATAATTACTTGTCAATGCCATTTCTGTGTCATGAACATTCCATTCAGGATATATTCTTTCCCATATACATTAAAGCCTTTCCTCAGAATAATGAATACTAGTAATTTTGGCTAAATATCCTCTGCATAACTTCAGTCTGTCCCATGTTAGAGTTAAAGGGCAGGAGAAAATTTGTCATTAGATGATGAGGTCTGGTTTTAACATTTTAAAAAAGCCACTCCAGCTTTGAAAGAATCTCTTATTCACTTCAGTGTAAACAGAAGGGGGAACATAAGTTTCAACCTCAAATGGATATGTTAAGTGGTTTCTTTGATTGTAACTGATGGCCGAAAAAGAACAAGGGAGGGAAAAAATATTCTCAAATTCTTGGGGAAACTAGCTGATCTGTGTACTGATGCAAAGATAAGTTGGTGGTTTATTTGGTTAGGTAGCATGTCAAATTCATAAATACTATACTTACGGCTGAAATTAGTGATTTTTATGTTAAAATCGGTGCAGTGATACTCTCTTAGTGTTTCATTAGTGTGTCCTCTTATTTGGAAGATGTAGCACTCAAATTACAGTGATTTCATAAAATAGTTTACCCTTGTTCTCGTTGTCACAATAATGTTCAAAATTCAATGCTGAATAGTGCACTTAACTACAGGAAAAAAGCCAGTTGGCCTTTCGCCTCGTGCAGATTGAATGCAGAATATTAACACACACTGCAGAAGTGAAGCATGGAAGAGAAATTCAACTTGAGAGCTGCCGCCACCAAAACCAATTCATTTTCTTGGCTCTGTGTACAGCACAGACACACTCTTGATTCAAACGCGGCCGCATATAGCTGCTATTGACGTCTGCCTGTATTTCAGAATAACAAATTGACAGCAGCGCACGTGTTTAGCATACAACAACATATGGAAACTCTTATTTGTCCCTCACAGAGGAATAAAATGCAATTCTAATGTGAAATTTGTCAGGGATATTATTGTGCTTCTCTCGTTTTTTACATGAGATCATTTGCGATAATCACCATAACTTAATATTTATTTTTTTTTAATTTATTTATTTTTTGATTAACAATGCCTTTTATATTATTTTTCAGGTGAAAAAAATGCTATTTATGAATTTAAATATATACATTATAAATACATTTAGTATATAGTCATCTTATATTTTAAATAATTAATAAGTGTATTTTCTATGTATGATGAGTGTACACGTGTATGTTTCAATTGTACTACAAGTGAAAGGTGTGCTCTGATTTGCCAGCTATCAAGTGCGTTGTGATTGGCCGAATACTGCAAGCTTCTGACGGAAATGTTACGCCCCTTTCCATAATGTGATGCTGTGTCCCGGTGCGATGACACAAAAACAATTAAACCTATTTCAAATGAGGTATTTGTTGCATCCAGTGGAGAAATAATTACTATTATCATGACTTATATGGTCTTTGCATTGCATCACACCTCATAAACATAACACCATGTCTGCATTCGTGATCAAAGAATTGACAAACAACAAGCACTACTCTACATGGCTCAAAACTCATGGTTTAATAGTAAGTAGTAGGTTCTGTAAATAATAAAACATACTTATGAGTTAGAAGTGCCAGACTGTCCTTGCAGAGTTGGAATTGCCTCACTTTATAGTTTATGTGCACAGCCAGCACAGACTACTCTTCAGGTTCGGGAATCAGTCCTCCGTAAAATGTGCTGAACACACTCTAATTTGGGTTTAACTGTTCTGGAACAGTGTTGTAAATACAACTTAACGACTGATTTATAATTGTGTCCTCTTTTGGAAGCACAAACAAAGTAGTTTCACTTTCACAACGAAACATCGAGTCTCCAGAACATGGCGCCGGCGGCAACACTACAACGAGAATGATATAGCTCCATCTTCTTTCATTGTGTATACATTTGGGCACTTTAAGCACATTATGGAAGTGTGCTGAAATAACATGTATTTTACTGCAATATTTTCACCTGGAAATTTTGGGTCGTCGTCAAACCAGCTTTGTGATGGGGCAAATTAAAATGAATCAGCATTTGTTTGCTGATGCCTTTTTATCTTATGCTGTGCACATTCTGAATATGACATTTTAAAATTTTTGTCATAGCAGGAATTAAGTAAATACCATCTTCTATGGTGGTAGGATGTTGCACCAAAAATGCGATTAAAGTTTAAACAGATTAATTTATTTAATCCTACAGTCTGTGTTGATTCTCTGCCCTTTTAACTGGCATGTAACCATGATGGCAATTATGTAACTCATATATACAGTATGTTCTAGGAGCACGTGGTGGGCTTGTTTAATTAAATGGATTTGTGTTCCACTCATTTCTGGTTCTCCACGTGCTGCGTGTAATCCCAGAGGTGGAGCTGGCCCCGTATGCTGCTGCCAGTCAGTACAGCGTCGGCCCACACGTTCAGCGCTCTGTAAAGAAAAATGGCTCGCTCGCAGGGGGTTGTGGGAGGGAATGCTGACTCGCAGAGCTTGCGGCCTGAGGCAGTGGACAAGTTACGAGCTGTAACAAATCTTCCCGCACATCTGTTCCACCGCCGCACCACAGGGTCTTAGGACTCTCACATACTGACGGGTGGCGAGAAATCACTTGCTCGTATTTCATCATTAGCTGTCAGTCTTGTCGATGACATGCACTGAGAGGAGGGGGCGAGAGCCGCGTCGGCCTCAAATAGCAGAGGTGTTTGTAAAAGCGATTGCCTCTTCCTCCATGATGAGGCCCGAAGAGACAGAGAGGGAGGGAAGTAGAGAAGGTAGGGTAGAATGAGAAGAAATGATGTGGGATGACGGATGGACATCTGGGCTTGTTCACTGATTTATTGAGTCAACTGTAAAGGCATAATTCTCCTGATGCTGCAGTTGTGGATATAATGCCGATGTGATTTTGGGTGAAAGAACTGCTTTACTGAGACACACTCTGAACCAGCTGACAGATTTCTGCATTACAGGCTTGTGAGGCTTTCTAAATTAAACTGAGGTACTAAAATGTCTGTAGAAGTGTTAGTTACATTCTAATTCAAAGGGCTTTTAGTTATGCCACCATATACAGTGATAAATTTAACATCATATTACATGTTATTTAATTGTAAAATACTTTCATATTTATCATTTTAGTACTAAAAGCTATTAGTTACCATATAATTTACAGTGAAAAACGTAATGTTCCAGAATTCTCTGAATGACACGTCATATATGATCAGTGCTGGGTAGTAGGCCCTATGTATTCTGGATTACAAAATTAGATTCTAAAAATGTAGTACTTCTAATAGGATTTTATTATATTTTAAAACGGTCACAATGATTACAGTTCCTTAATGAGTCCCCTTGAGATTTAATGATTTAATGTCATGTTTTCTGGTGATAGTCAGTTATCATACTGACATGCATGTGAACAATTAAAATATTTGTGGTAACACTAGAATAGGGAACACATATTCACTATTAACTATGACTTTTCCCTCAATAAATTCCTAATTTGCTGCTTATTAATAGTTAGTAAGGTAGTTGTTAAGTTTAGGTATTGGGTAGAATTAGGGATGTAGATTAATTTTATATATTTTTAAATAATTATTATAATATATATTTAAAATATATTTTAATCAACTCATAACCCCCTCCAGTTCTTTAATCAATTAATATTTAATATAATAATTAATTTTTTACAATAATCCCATTTAAAATTAAGTAAAATATACTTTCCTCTATGTACTGTTGTTGTCTTTCAAACAATCCACTGTACTGTCATGATGGAACAACAGCTTGAAAAAATCCTTGCTAGACATTTTTATAACTAGCAACATTGTTTAATGATATTTAAAGGAAACTCTATCACCTCCTTGAACACTGAGGATGTTTGCACATGCACAATGGGAACGTACATTTGACTAAGCAACCATTTGCAAAAAAATCTATTAAAAATATTAAACCAGGAGAAATCAAATGTTCAAATGTATGCATATGCATGGATTAAATTTGTGAAATATGCAGAGGGTCAAGAGAGGTGTTAACAGCATCAGGGAAATGCCCATGCAGGAGAAATCTGAGCAGGCCACATCATTTTATGCTGCCATTTACTAGGCCAAGATGGTGTTGTGGTAGCAGACGATCTCTAGGGAGATCTTATTAACCATCTATAGCTCAACACTTCATCCTGGACCAAGACTAGAAGTCAAATATAAAGTTAAGATTAATTGTAGAAATGACTGGCTGTGAGTTTAATCACTGTTAAAGTCCAAGGGTCTTTTGAATTGAACCACTAAGCAAAATCATAGATTTTCACATACTACCAGTCAAAATACTGATGGCTGATATTTTAACCAGCTCCCAAAAATGTAAAAGAATGAACTGTTGTTAGTGCTGTCTAAAATGTAGTATGAAATTCAACAATCAAGACTTTTTGTTCATTAAAAAAAGATGACAGTTCCCCAGTTCCTGCTTGGAGGTAGAGTAAATTTACTGTTCTTTGGGATTTCAATTTGTCTCAAATTCACGGTCTCTTATTACAATATGCATATGGAAATAAAGGAAAAAGCCACAGTGACTTTTATCCACAATAGCGTTTATTCACACTTAATTTGAATAAATAATGCAACTGTGTAACTGGTTTCTAGATTTAATTCTGCAGCCGAATAGAAAGGCCACATATTTGAAAGAACCTTATTATATTACAAAATTGAATTCCTCTAACAATTATTTTAAAAGTTTTGTTGTATGTTTTATTACTTCTTACATCCATTAGTTTTATAAATTGTTAAAGAAAAGGAGATGTGTATGGTAAAATAAGCTGTGAGTACATTTAGCTACTTGTTAGCTTTTTGTTTTCTAACCTATAAATATGCAGAAAAAATGCTCATATAATGATTAATAAAACTCAAGCACATCTGTACACACACATACACAAGCATGGGCATTCTCAAACCTGGACACGGGATGATATCAATTCACATCCATAAACATGAATCAGACACCAAAGCTATGAAATCATTAGGTAATGAGCTGGAAACATACTGCAAAAACCTTGAGGGGGCAAGTGGCAGACTAAAAAAAATACTGACAGAAAGTTATCCATATTTATGAATTATGTTAAAGTGCCCCCTGAGCAGTAAGTGCGTGCTTGTATGTGTGTGTGTGTGTGCATATGTTCATATCCAAGGGCAGAAGACACATTAGTGCTGCCGGGCCCCAGAAGGGTCCTGAAATGGAGCGTGTGGCGGTTAACCTCCCCCCTAAAAGAGGAAAATGTACAACCCTATGAATATTTACACACCAATTACAGCGCAAAAGCAGACACTAGTCTTGTCTATGCCATCCGTTCCACTAGAATGTGATACTACAAACGCAGGACATTCTTTTGGGGCATGTATCAATGCCAAGTCAAACTAGGGCTAACAAAAGACTTCAGTAATAGGAGCAGCACGGTGTGGTGTGACGTATCATCCTGAACACCATTATGTAGTCAATCAAACAGCTTATTTATGGAATGAGGAAATTCCGCAGGTATTCCATAAACAATGTGAAAATCACCTGCCGCTGGCTTCTGTGAATTGCGGTTTGGACGCAGATGTTATTTATCAATTCTGATCTCTTTGCATAGCTGCTCTTTTTTACTGCCTGCATAAATCATGGTGTTCTTAAAACAAAATATTATTTTAAAAAATGAATTATTTGGTTCTATGGTCTGTCCGTAGTCTATTACTGTATTTTATATTGAGTGTGTGTTTTAAATTTGTAGACTAAACTGTTACTGGCTGCTTTAATCTAATATATATTTGGGTGATTTAAAGTGCAAAAGTGTTAAACAAAGTTGGACTGGTCCTGTGCCATACGTCACAACTTAGAGTTAATGTAATAAAGACTTATTGCAGCTCACTTTGCTAGTTCAAAATACACCAGTGAATGTGGCAATACAATTAAATGAATCATTGAAAGCAACCCTGGGTCATTGGAATCTGCCTGTGGCGACAATTTGCCGAAAACATACATTACTACTTATGTTTTGCAACACTTTTTATATGAAAAGGTTCAATATGTGGCACTGAAAGCATGTTTTGTTTTCTCCAAAAGAGATTAACGTGAAGCTGACAACATTACATTGGTTGTTGTACATATTGCGTCAGTTCTGTTGAACGGTGCTAAAAAGATTAATGCTCAATCACATTAATAAACCCTACTCTAAACTGATAGTGTTAAAGGGATAGTTCACCCAAAAATTTTAATTATGTCATTAATTACTCACCCTCATGTCATTCCAAACCTGTAAGACCTTTGTTCATCTTCGGAACACAAATTAAGATGTTAACTCTCAAAAGTTTAGACTTTCATAGCAGCAATGGTGCTTAACATGTTCAAGGCTCAGAAATGCAGCAAGGAGATCGTTAAAATAATCCATGCGATGTCAGTGGTTCAACAGTAATTTTACAAAGCTAAAAGATAATTTTTGTGTGGATAAATAAATAAATAAATAAAACATTTATTCAACATTTTGGCTCCTCCACGTAACCCTATAAGATCATGCATGTGTGCATTCCATTAAAAACACAAGTAATGTTAATACTCCGTGTCTTCAGCAGCTCAGTCAGGAAGTAGTCAGGAGTAGGCTAAATGAGGACTGCTATGTTCATTATTACTTTCAACAAAGAAACGCCTCAATCACTTAATTTAAATAATTTTAGTCTTCCCATGCACCAGAGTCAACACAATGGTAGACTGATGACAGCTCACTCAAGGCAGGTCTAAGGTAAGAGGACCTTGTCAATCAATTATCGTGGATTTTTATCGTTATAGGATGAATGTGTACACACACTTCCAAAACACATTTTTGTTCAAACAACATGTAAAGTGAATTTTGCATTCGATGACCCCTTCTAAATATGTCTTTATTGATTAATAATCTGCAACTGTAATCACACAATTTGTGTGAAACTTGTAAAAGTTGTTGGTGTTTTACTGCAATTATTGTTCATTAAGTGTTTTTATTTTATTTATTTATTTTTTATGAAATGATTCATTAAATAGTTAGCCTGGCATGCAACAATAATTAAATGTATGTTGTAACCACATTAACCATTAAATTGTAATGTTGCATTGCTACTTCTTGTCTTATACTGAGGTTTTTAACAGAAATTGTATCTTTCCGGGCTCTGAGCACCAACTGTTACTTGTGAGCTCATATTACAGGTTTGACAGATGTTTCTCCTATTAGACATCTGCCTACAGTGTGCACAACAGCAAGGCCTCGGGAAAGTCTGAAAACAAATTGAGATCCTTTTCAGTTCATGGCATACATTTCACTCAGGGATTAATTAAATCAAAAATCAATCATATTAAAAAAGTATCTAAAAATTATATTCTCTTATAATATTTATTTAATATAAATAATTGACATTTAATTAGTATAAACTCGTCACATATTGACACTTGGTATCATTTTTTAAATCACTAGGTACCCCTTTAGCATCATTTTTTAACATTCAGAGTCCTCTGTTGCTTTCAGTTGTTTGCCTTAATTAATTGGTTTGCACGCATTTTTTTTTTTATTTAATTTTTTTTTAAAATAGAAATCATTAAATGTATACTTTAATTCGAGCACCTAACCCCACCACTAACCTAAACCAACCCACCTCTGAACAATATAAAACATGTAACAGGCAAATAAAAGTACAGTTACATGTATTTATTGCTATAATTGACCATAAAAAAGCTGTATAAAGCTATTACAAACAAGCCGTGTTGCATTCCAAGTCTTCAGAAGCCATAGGATGTGAAGAACAGAGTAAAACATTTTAATCGTTGAAAATTATCTGTTCCCACTCCAATAATACGCTCACATCTTATTAAAAAAGATACTCTCTTACTTCAGCATGATATGCACATACATAAATTGTATGTATATACTGTACTGCAGATATTTGTCTTTTCTTTTTTCTTCTCAGATATGGGCCAATGGAGGACTAGATACATGTGTTAGCAGGTACTGTCTGCAGTATGATTTTAACAAACAACCAAACATGATCATTAACGACCAACTTGGCAACATGGATACCAGGTGTTCTTGCTTGTGTAAATCTCTGAAATAGTCTGCTAGAGAAATATGGATCTTAATAAGTCCCTCTAGGAGCTGTGCAGACTAGAGGCCTGGGAAAAGGAAGGTCTACCCGATCAAATTACAGCCATGTGCTCGATTCATAAAACCAAAAAAATCTACAGGCCACAAGCGCAAACCCTCCGAAATAGTGTAAATGAGCACGCTTTGATAATTTTATGTATCGTTAAGACCTGAAAACAATTATAATTAAGAGCGGTTCCTTCAATGTATTCTTGTTTAACCTTCCTTTCCCCCCTCGTTTAATGTATTTCCTTTCTTTCCATATGGAGGCTACATTCCTGCCTCACTCCTGTCACTTTTTTATATTTCGGAAAGCATTAACGCTGTAAGAATGCAACTGGGAAATCCATTCACCTCTAGAAACGTAAGGACATTTCACTTTACAGTTTTCCAAACCATTTCAGTTCTGTACGTTAGAGGAACTGTAACTCATACCTGAAAACCGATACGCATTAACGCTTGTGGAAAACGCTGAACCTTAATCTAGTATTCTGCACCGGCTATGCAAACGTTATTGAGCTGCTGATCCTGAGCTTTTCAATTATTTATGATATTATTTATTACAACATATCTTATTTTCAATCAATATCCGACAAGGTCCTGAAGGTAGAAACATTAGTTGAAACCTGCTACATAGATTTGCACTGATTTTCAGAGCTGCTCAACCAGAAAATCTCACCACAATATACAGTCCTGAGAGAAAAACAGAACTTGTAACAAGAGAAGACAAAACAGGAAGAGAAAAAGCTAAATACGTGGCAACATACTTCATTGAGGATTCAGAACAACATCCTGTTGTGAAGCATGAAGGAGCTGGACTCTTTAATTAGACATTGTGTACTACAAACTGCCAGGGTCCTTCCCTATTAGGGCACTTTGGCTATAAAAGCATATTGTTCTGCCTCTTTTTTTTTTTTTCTTAAACTTGATTGTACATGAATGACATCTTTAATATGAACACTCCACCAATAAGGAGGGATAAGCAGCTTTTCAAACTTTATAGCTTCAGATTAGACAGTGTTATTGGTGGGTGGAATTGTCGAGTGGCTCCCCCTTGTGTTTTAATTGATATATTTGTCAGTGTTTTGTCTAACAATAAAGCTGAGAATAACTGGCATCACACCAATGAAGTTGATAATACTTTCAAAAATGTACAGGTGTTCATGTACGGGCTGCCCTAAAAATATGCAATATGCCTTCTTCACTCATTTGCCAATTTCTTTTACACAAACTGGGATTAATTACTCTGGACTCACCTACTGATTATAAAACATCAAATAATAAAATTAATTGAATACAAATAATAAATCAGTCAAGTGTGTGTGCGTAATATTTATTTTATTTTACTTACGTTCACATTTCTCACTCTCATTTTGTTCGACTTTATGTACAAACATAACTAAACCTGAAATAACAAAAATTATATTTACATATTTATATAACATTAATAACAATAATACATTTTTAACAACTGCATTACTATTTTTTTTTTTTAATTAACATGAAAGCTGAAAATGAAAATTAAATTATACTGAAATAACATTGCTTCTTATACATTGAACACAAAGTAAAATAAATTTAAACGAGTGGTTGCTCATTTACATCACATTAAAATCAATCACTCAGTATTGTTGTATTTAATATTGTACTCATTTGTTGGTTTGGTTGCTTCTATTGTCTTTATTTGTAAGTCAATTTGGATAAAATAATCTGCTAAATGATTAAATCTAAATATGAATGAATGAATGAATGAATGAGACAGACTATAAAAATATTGTAAATGTATGTAAATGTCTTCCAAATCCGTACAACAGAATGTAAAAAATGAACCAAAGTTTTAGTCACATTCAGTGTGCTTGTATTTTGGTAGGTTTCTATCTCATCTTCATTTCCATGTGGCTAAAGGTTTTGGCATCCCATTCATGTATTGTAGGTCTCAAAGAAGTGGAAAACCTCTGTCAACTGTAAAGGTTGAGGAGGAAGTCCAAGAGTATTGACAGAAGTCTTTCTTCAAGCAAATCTTCCGTGTCCAACAACCAAGGATCTGATACGCCACTGGCGGTTTGGCAGGAGTTCAATGGCAGCATCCACTGTCCAAAGAATGACTATGAATAATGACATGATGACATTCATCTGTTTTGAAAATACTGCATTACATCATTACTATATTTATCATTTAAAGAATGACAGAAATAGAAATAGTGCATTAAGAATATTAGTATTGCATAATGAAAATTATGGTATCAGTATTAAAATTGTGGACGGACGACTTTGTTATATTATTATTTTTTTGTTGTTGGTATTCGTTCAGGCAGTTTGTCATTATTACAAAATAAAAATTATTATTGCTGGTCTTCAATGATAATCTCAAGTTACTTTAATGTACATTATTTGCACAAAAAATGATAAGGATTTATGCTGATATCATCAATCAATCAATCAATCAATCACTTTTATTTATAGAACGCTTTTAACAATACAGATTGTAGCAAAGCACTGAACAGAGTGATGGTAATGTAAAATGACGAGATTAAAACATTTATTTATCCAATGCAGAGACGGTCTCTGTAATCAAAACGACAATAATCACTAGAAATTAGGTTCCCCCAACTAAGCAAGCCAGAGGCGACAGCGGCAAGGAACCAAAACCCCATCCGTGAGAGAATGGAGAAAACAAAAACCTTGGGAGAAACCAGACTTAGTTGGGGCCAGTTCTCCTCTGGCCGGAACCCCAGCACCCAATCTCCAGTTAAATTTTAAGTGCATGTCAGATTGTGCAAAGGACTTATAGTGTGTGTGTGTGTTTGTGTGCATCTGGTTCCGGTGATCTGTCCACAGGGCTCATCTAGGCGTCCTGGTCTACAATGAAGATCATCTCTTTGTGCTGATACACCATCTGATCTGGATACAGGCTGAGGAACAGAATAAGAGAGAGACAGACTAATATTAGCGTAGATGCCATTCTTTTTACGATGTAACGAGTACAT
>JAUMHE010000082.1:3239262-3256975 GCA_032359235.1 Enteromius mattozi
TATATATATGTAAATAATGTATTTTTGTAACACACGTTATGGGCATACATTGGTCCATGTGTATTCATAGCCATCAATGTTAAAGACAGGTAAAACAAAGAAGTCCATTCTATCCAAAAGGTTGGTCATCTCAGGGTCACTGCCATAGGTGGACACAGCCTAAACATAAGTAAAACAAAGTTCAGATTTATAGATGTCTTAAATCAAACACATCAGTTCAAAAATAAACTTTTTTTTTCTGTACCTCCTGTACGAACCACTGACAGAAAGCATGAGTGATCCATTCTCTGGCATGAAAGCCACAGTCCATAAAGACGGCTGGCTTAGCAGAGCCTGTCTTCTTTCCGATCTGTGGAAAAGGAAAAATTACAGTGTTTACTTACTTAGTACTGTATTTAAACAATGGTATTGTACTGGTAATCATTGCAGGTAATTAATATAAATATATATATATATATATGTATATATATATATATATATTTCACAAGGGTATACAGAGTTGTTAAGTGACTAGCAGAGGCAGGGATTTACCGTCAGAAGGTGCATGGGACGTCCCTCATAAGTGTTCCCGATCACCTGCCTGCTGATCAGGTCAGCATTGGCAGAGGTGATGGAGACTACCCAATCATTAATCTGTAGGTGAGTACCAACCAATTAAAACACCTGGAATGAAGAAAATACATATGTAAGAGGAATTATGAGTGCACTGGCAATCATACCGTTGCCCAGTTGTTGTACTTTGTGTAGTCATGGGCCTTTGTCGCCCTCTTGTTGTCCATCTGAGCTTCCACAGCCTCCTGAAGATTTTCAAACATGACCCTGCAAAGACAATGATGGCCCATTTTAAAACTTTATAATAGCTAAAAAATCCTCAGAAGAACATCTAATATAAGTTACCAGTAACTTGGGGCACCATCAAGTGCCAAGGTGGAGTTTTAATTTCAAAGTCTAAAGTCACTTGTGTGTATATGTGAAATACTTACTTAACTTCCATGCCACTCTGCTGTAAAATGGTGAAGACCATGTCATTCTGGGCTGCAGGAACATGAATGTCAACACTCATGCCAATGGTCACCATGTCAGGATTGTCAGGCCTCCAGAAACTCACCTGCAGAGGGTGCAACGTGTACGCTTAATGAAATAATAGGCATGCAGACATGTGTCTTAATGAAAATCAAATCACTGCAATCATTGTTTAAAACAAATATCATCTAAGTTTTTTTTCTTTCTTTCTTTCTTTCTCTCTCTCTCTCTCTCTCTCAGTCTCCCAAAAGTCTCAGAGAAGTGCAATGTATCAAACTTGTATCAAACTACTATCAAAGCTCTTATTAAAACTTGGTCTGATGGTGGTGAATATCCATGTAAATATTACATGGCAAATAGTATAGTATTATAGCAAATATAATAATGGCAAATAGTGCCATCTAAACGATAGTGCCATCTGGTGGCCAAAATTGGTCCTACACAATAATTGTTAAATTGTATTTTTGTCTTGTTGCTTTTTTTTTTAGATTTTTGTTTTGTTTATATATATATATATATATATATATATATATATAAATAATTGTAATTATTTACCTTGCCACTCAGTGCTTCTATACAAAATACTGAAAGAGTAAATAAAAAAACAATATTTTATATCTTAAATTAGAGCTTGCATTGTTAATTTTACCTGGATTTTTTCGCCTATTTCCCTGATGATTGTCACATCTTCTTCAGATCCAGGTGTTAGACGGAGGACCTTATCTCTAGAGAAATGTGAAGAGATTTTTTAGATATTAGGTTCACAAATTGTAACCTTTGTGGTTAAGGATATAAATATATTTTCAAGATTTTACCCCACAAACTTGGTTGGCTCACAGAGAGCAACAGCCAAAAATCCCAAGAGCAAAAGGACCTTCATTTTGCCAGTATGTTCATGTTCCCACACAGATCTCTTTTTATATTTCTGACCGTCAAGGGCCGCCCAGTCCTGACCTTCTCTCCAGAATGAAGAAGTAACCTGTCGCAATTGCTTTAAAATATATTTTTAGCTATGATTTCAGTTGACAACAGCTTCAAACAGAAATCTTTCAATCATTAACCTGTTAAAAGACAGATGCTTAACAAATAAAAGAAAAAGTTAGCGGAGCCATCGTTAAAAAAAACAGGCTTTTAATTAAGTAGCACAACACATTTGGTTTGGTACAAAATTTTGAATGAACATAAAAGAGAGACAGAAAAAGAATGCATTTTTAAATGGTAAATTCTATACAACAAACTTTTTTTTTATGTTATTATATAACATCTTTGTAAAATTAGAAATTATATAGAAAAACAACAACAACAAAAACATTCAACATTTTAAAGCAAGTTTGTTGTTATGTTCAGTGTGTATGGTTTTCACATTCATATCTCATATAGAAGTAGTTAATATCTTACTACAGTTATCAGTACATTTTTTCATTCTAGAAGAAGTCTTGAAACATTGCAGTTGCACTACAGATACGCAAAGTATTTGAGTTAAGGTCACAAATATAATTTAACATTTCACACGGTTGTACTGCATTCAAAAATATGTTCTATACATTGTGGCTTTAGTAAAATACATTATTTAAAGCAGGAAAAAAGAGTGACCAAGATATGTACAGTATATATACAGTATCACCTATACATAGTTTTGCAATATGCAATATCTTTTTTTATTCTGCACTATCATAAATAAAGGTACAAAAGCTGTCATTGGGACAACACCTTTTCAAAAGGTACACTTTAAGTACCTTTTAGTTACCAAAACAGACCCCTTTAGGTACAAACATGTACCTTTTGAAAAAGTATTAATGTGTTAAATATGGTCCAAATTATTATTTTTTTTTATAATTTTTTTTATAAAATTGCAGTGCATGTAGCCAAATGGCATTCGTAGATATGTCAGGCTGCAAATAACATGATGCAAACACACTTGGTCTGAAAAAAGAAAAAAGATAATTTACCAGATAAGCTGTCTGTTAATAGATATTAATATTGGCAGAAACCGGTGCTAATACACCGATTTTGTGAAGACGTCACCATTGCATCACTCATAGCTGTCCTTAAATTGTTGGCAGAAAAACATTGGTAACAAGTGGAATGAAACGGGAAAAGAAATACACTAAATAAGAGATAAAATGTATTGTTGTGCCTTTGGATGTCAGAATGGGAATGCAAATAATTTTTATAGAATTCTGTCACCAAAAAACAACATTTGAGGCTAAACGGAGACGTTTAAATGTACAAATTAATGAGTGAAACCTGCTATGATTACTCTTCTTTTAAAGCATAACTTTGATTTAAAACTGGTGTACATAATATTTACATATGCAGTTCATATGGAACATATATTTGCCCAGTTACAACATGAAATACTATTTAAACCTATAACATTTTACACTCACCTATTTTGTCTAACGATTCTGACTTTTTTCTTGCAAATACAACTTTATATCACGTTTTTCGGACTTTTTAACTTGATTTAACTCAACAATAGTGAGTTTGTCCATTCTGAGGGAAGAAAGCCAGAAGTGTGGGATGTAAACTCAAAAGACTTATGAGGATATAATCTAGAATTGTGAGATATAATCTTAGAATTGCGAGAATAACATCATAAATTTAAAATAACCTCAAATATAACCTCATTTCCAGATAGGCTCCGCCCACAAAAAGTCATCACTGTTTGCACGAAATTGCTTTATAGTTAGCGCAATAAACTGTTCAGTTTTCTCTGCAGTCATGACGAAGAATCTTGAAACGGAAGATGTTTAAAGTGAATATATTTAGAGCAGAATAACACATCTTAGTTAATGACAATGACCTTTGAAATCACTTCTATCGCCCCTTTGATAAATGAGCATTGTTACTAAAAAATAAATTTGGCAGTGCAATGGCCAGTTATGTTAAAAAATTAAAAATAAAATAAAATAAAAATCTTATAGTACCATTCAAAATATCAAAATATATAAATACACAAGTTCAACTATGCCTGTTATACTTAAGATGTCTTCACTGTGGATGTTGAATCATTTTTGGAGCTTGTTGGGTTGAGCAGACCAGAGGTACAATGGGAGTTGACATTCATCTTTGAGCTAATGCTAAAGTTATTGCCAGATTGTCCAGACCCGCAACCTAGTAACCTCAGTAAGTTCTTGCGAAAGTTGTGTCCAACAAACCCATAAAGAATGGGGTTTACACAACTGTTTAAATAGGAGATGCAGATGGTGAATGGCATGGCTGTGTCAATAACATCCAGTGTTTGGCAGTTTTCCACTACGCCAAGCGTGGCCAGCAGCTCCGTGAAGTGGAAAGCTTGGTGAGGAGCCCAACAAACAAAGAAAGCGAGCACAGTAGCGGCTATCATACGGAGAGTTTCGTCTTCCCGAGAGCGAACGCTTTTCCTCAACAGACCCCTGGAACCCAGAAGCGCCCGACCGATCAGACAATAGCAGGTGATGATGACGAGGAAAGGCACAAGGAAACCTAGCACACTTTTTAGCACGCTAAGGCTAATTAGCAAGTTAATCTGCTCGCTGCGGTGCCACACAGCGCACAGTGTAGAGTTCCCAATGTCGTACACGTCCCGGCTTAGCGCTGTAGGTGCGCTGAGGAGCAAGGCAAACAGCCATATGAGTACACACGTGAGGTTGGCGTAGAAAAGCGTGCGTTGGCGTCTGGAGCGCACCGGATGTACGATAGCAAGATATCGATCAATGCTAAGAGCGGTGAGGAAGAATATGCTAGTATATAGGTTGAATATGACCAGTCCGGCGCTTGCCTTGCACAGGAAGGTCCCAAACGGCCAATGATACCCAGTAGCTGTGAAAGTGGCCCACAAAGGTAGTGTAATAAGAAAGGTGAGGTCTGATATGGCTAGGTTGAGCACAAACACGTTTGCTACCGTCTTCAGCTTCATGTAGCGGTAGATGACAGCCACCACCATGCTATTGCCAATGATCCCGATGACGAAATTGCATCCGTAGACGACGGGGATGAAGGTGAAAATGAAGCTGTGTCTTCCAGACATACTGCAGTTCACATGGAGGCCCTCGCTCACTCCTGATGTTTTGTTCTCCATTTCTGGTCTCAAGTTGTTGTGATTATGTGACTACAAATGGCTTCTGCTATCCACAGGGTGTGTCTGCAGTAACCAACACCAGCTTTGGGGTAAAGTCTTCACTGACACCTATAAAGGAGAGCAACAAAAATATCAGCCACAGTTCAGGGGAAGAGGCATCATTAACACAGCCAAAGGCCGTAAATAGCGGTCGTGACACATGGCCATGAAAGAGCTCCTGCAACGCACTCTCATTAAGCTCTACACATTAAAACTGTCCTCGCTCATCATGAGACTTCTGCTAAATAAGATGTCGTTAAAAGCAGATGCTTGATGAATCAGGCCTTTGAAATTGCACTTATCTGTCCACCAGGAATCCCTTAAAATGCTCTCTAAAATGGTGCTTGTCACGGAACGTGGAAACAAGTTTAGTCTATCGATCCCTTGATCGAGTATTGTTGCTGATGCAGTAACTTTAGCAGAACTGTGGTTTGGCAGTGCACTGGTCAAGTATGTTGTTGCTGATCCAAAAAAAAACGATTTTCAAATACAGAATTTTAGTAGTGCGTTTTGCACTTAACAGAATAGTTCACCCAAAAGTGAAAATTAAGCCAAAATCTACTCCCCCAAAAGCCATCCTAGGTGTATATGACTTTCTTCTTTCAGACAAACACAGTTGGAGTTTTTTAAAAATGTATCTTGGCTCTTATGTATGCTGCTCGATAGTGGCCATTATTTTGAAGCTCCTTGAATCGGATATACTGTATCTGCAAGTACTGTGATGTAAAACTAACCTATACACCTTCGGGGGGTTATCACATGTCCTCTGAATCAGATCGCAGCTTACGTCATACGTCGAGTTAGAAGTATCCGTCAATCAGCCAAGTGCCCGGATCTTGACGCTCTTGGGACGTGCATGCAGTCGTTGCTGGAAGTCAGTTATTTAGGTTATAATTTTAAGTGAGTAGATTATGGTGTAATTTTCATTTTTGGGTGAACTATTCCTTTAAAGGAGTAGTATGTAAGATTAAGAGATAGCGGTTGAAATGGGTACCACAAAAACAAAGGCATTCTGGCCCGGAACGCACATTTCAGAGTAGAATTACTGGTTATAGCATTATTTTTCAGAGAGACAGCTATGCAAACATAACATGTTTCCTAAATATCTACAAATATATTATGTTATTTTATGGCTTTTTAAGAGTCAAAAACGTACATACAGCACTGTTAAGATGCTTTTACAGTGGATGTTGAATCTTCTTAGAGCTTGTTGGGTGAGCAGACCAGAAGTACAATGGCAGTAGACATTTATCTTTGAGCTAATGCTAAATGTCCTAGCAACCTTAGCAGGTTTTTTTTTGCAAAAGTTGTCTATTTGTCTGTGTTTCTAAAGACCCAAAGTCTATTTTTTTTTCTTCTCCTTCTTCTTCGTAAAATTTTCAAACAAGTCTTTGCTCCTTAAAAAAAATTAGTGATATATATGTTTATTTTATTTTTTATTTATTTATTCTTTTAAATCTGAATGATAAATTCAGGAATTCAAATAAATTTAAAATGTTTTATTAGTTAAATATAAGCTCAAATTTCTGAGAAAAAACAAAACAAAAAACTGACAAACAAACAAAAACATAATAAATAATATAACTTGATATTATTTATTTTTAAAAATTATAATTTGCAATTTAGAATAATTGTTTTAAAAAGATGACAGATCAATTCAGTTGACAGAATTTGCACATCGCAAATGTATTTATGTTTTATTGTGTGTTGGTAACATATGGTCCGTAGGATGTGCTACAGGAAAGAAAGAAAGAAAGAAAGAAAGAAAAACTGCTATACACTGTAAACAAAAAAAAAAAAAGTCCTATAAAACAAGTTATAGATGTGGACTGAGTGGAGATATGTGTATACCCCTTATTTTATTAGTATTATTTGTATTATTATTACTACTAGTATGTTCTTCTTAATTATGCTATGCATGTATATGTATTATTATTTATTTATTTTTCTTTTCAGATGTCGTTGTGTTCTAATTGGAACTAGGTAGGATTGTATGTGGGCGGGGTGGTATAAATTGTAAATATTTGCAACAATAAAAAAAATAATAAAAAAAAAAATCACATAAAAAATGGTCAAATGACTGGCAGATATGACTGCCAAACAAAAACTGTAAAATATCATAATTGAAACAAGTTAAAATAACAGTTTTTCCCTAAAAAATCTTGTTTATTTCAATTAAGGTCTTTTACTGTATTTTTTTTTATTCGGCAGCCACAGCTGCTAAATCAAATGACTGTTTTGTTTGTATGCTTGTTTGTTTTTACAATGTAAAGGGGAAATGCTGCTATTTAAAATTAATAGCATACAATTAAATTGCTATATTTCATATCCATATTCATGAGATGTAAAGTTTTTTCTCACTTGAAGGGAGCATCAAGGCTCTGAAAGCCAAATCATGTCCTAAATCCCATTCACATCGTGCAATGTGTCTTTTTCTTGACATTTGTGCATACATATGGAAATCCAGCTCAAAATTGTTATCAGTATTCACAAACAAACGTAAATGTCATGGAAAAGTCATGGAAATACATTGCTCAAAGTCAGGACACCCTGTTATCAAAATGTGTGTCTTGAAGAACATACTACAAGCAGATGGATGGAAACTGTTATCCGCTAGTGTAGCTACAGCAGTGTCTGTGCTCATAAAGGTGGCATGGCAGTGAACGTGCTTTTCTAACTACACCATTAATTGATGTAGGAGATAGAGGAAGAGAGAGAGGTGCATTAGAGCATTACAGAGTTGTTATGTTCCATACACAGTGTGCTGAAAGGAGCTCAGCATGAGAATTTCTAATCAGCACACACCTAAATAAACAGGTCACCAGGGGTCTAGGCAATGGAAAGTGCCTGTGAGAAAATCAAACCTGTTTGTGGTTAAAAAATGAGCTTGCTGCTTCTATGATAGAGTGAGGAAAAAATATCCATTTAGAACATTGTTTATAAATGTCCAAAACTATAAAAATGAAACACATTCTGCATACTTAATTAAATATGGCAAAATGAGATTTGGCTTGCCACAAGGGGGCGCAATACATGGTCTTAGTTTATTTAAGCAACATCTAAATACAAACCAGGATTGTGCAAAAACTTAAAGTTCCCTTTCAGTTTATTTCAACACTACAGAAAGATGGCGCAATACATGGTCTTAGTTTATTTAAGCAACATCTAAATACAAACCAGGATTGTGCAAAAACTTAAAGTTCCCTTTCAGTTTATTTCAACACTACAGAAAGATGAATTTACAGTATGTATTGCAAGTCAAAGTGAAATTAACTTTGATTTCACTAATTTATCCCTCAGCAAAAAAAAAAAAATTCTATATATTCAGGAATATTCTTTATTCTTTATATAACTTGTAAATGTCTATCTTTTGATTTGAGGAAATTTTCAGGTGTTTGGTATAAATTGAAATGTTCATCCACCATGGTAATAAACTAATTCTGCAGGTGGAATCTATGAGTTCGACGTTTTTAAATATCCAGTGTGTGTGTGTGTGTGTGTGTGTGTGTGTGTTATATTCATGGGTAATTATTATTATTATTATTATTATTATTATTATTTTTATTATAAATAAACAATACATCAAACAAATAGACATGAATTAAAAATTTGCAGCAGTTATCAGACTTCCTTCAATTTCATTTCTACTTCCTTCAAATTACAATTCTAAATGTATGCACATTCAAATTTGAATTGTAAATTTAAGAATTGAAGTGTTTAAACAAATTATTTTTTTCGGTTTTGATCAAATCCTGAATGGTGCACAAAACTTCAGTGAACATATATTTGCTCGGCTAAATTGTTTAACTTTATAAAATACTTTAAATTATAGCAATAATTTGGTATCTTGTTTCTCACTTCAGTTCAAATTCAAGAATGCAATTTTAATGAAAAAGACTATCAATTTAATTCCAACATATTCTGAAATATTTTACAATACAAACAAACAAACACATTAATAATTAAATCTTTACTCTGCAACTATACAACTCATCAGATTTGAAAGCGGTTTGATTTATATGCAAAGCGAATGTAGGATTCTTTAGTTTCACAGTCGAGACGTTTTAAAAGCATGCATTGTCCTGTAAAAGCAACATCAGTATCAGTTGCAGATGTGGCATTCATCGCGAGAGGAGCACAACATCAGGGTGCCGAGGGTAACAGGATAATGAAATATCACCCCTGCATGTCTCCTCCTCAGGCCTGCTGCAGTAAAGCAGTTCCGCACATGTCCCCATTTGATTTGGTCCTGTTTTCTTTTTTAAATGAGCAAAACAGTAGGCGGCTGTACATTTGCCTGTACAGAGAACATAGAAGCTAAATGTGCAACACTGGCTCACTTTTAGTTGTGCATGTGTTCCCACGCTGTTTCTCTGGATTCACTTTGATAACATGGGAACACATTCCTGAGAATCAGGATTCAATGAAATACCTGCAACAAGTTGGAAAGACTTTTCTTTAAGGCCGGAGTTTCCTATTTGGAAGTCTGTCAGTAAGAAAACGTTTCACATGCAGTGTCTGTATTGATGGTAAGTTTGCTGAAATGAATGAAATTATTATAACTGTCTTTAGGTTGAATTCTAAGCACACGGATGCACAATCTTTATTTGTCATTTTGTAGAAGCAGAGTTTGAACATCTTGTTGAAAAAAGCAACCACATAGTGACCTCAGCACACTTCATGTCTTAATTACGACAATACGAACTGCCCAGTAGAGCATTAACATTAAAGCACAAAACAAGAACACAGCACCAGAGTAACTACTCTTAAGCTAGATAATAATTTGATAGTTATCTTAATTGTTTCTCCCAGACTGCAATTATCTTAAATAGGTAACAAATGGAAACTTTAAATGGAGGCTGTAAAAGGCAGAAATGCACCTTTAAATTAGTTTGCCAAATGCTATTAAATAGCAAATAAAGAACATTGGTCCATTTCCACCATTTACTGGACTAGTGCATAATGGTGTACAAGAGAGAATTTATGTTTACCATGATTTTATTGTACAGTTGCATGAATATAAAGTTGTTTTTCACAAGAACCAATCACTAGGAAAAATGGTTAATACTTTATTCTAAGTTGCCCTTGTTACACGTACTTACAATTGTAATACCAATACATTATGAATAATTACTAGTAACCCTAAGCCAAACACTTATCCCAACCCTAAGCATAGGGTATCAAGGACACCTTAAAATAAAGTGCCTCCAAAGATGGACATTTTGCTGAAACACTTTATTAAACATTGTGCATAACAATGTTTTATTGATTTGCATTGAATTTAAAGTCCAATTTTCATTTGTAGGTGAAGTATTCCTTTAAGGAATTTAAAAAGACGCATCTGAAAAAGAATAATTGTTTAAGGATCGTTGTATTTTATGCAAAATTAAGTTAAAATATAATTAAATACAATACAGTATATATATAGTATGACATGCTGTAAAAAGTAAGTAATAAATAAAAGAGAATCGTGGATGTGTTATAATTTGAAGAGTGCTGATTGAGATTTTCTTCTAAAATGTGCATTTTTATCATGGTTCCTCCTGTATGTGTAGATAATTTCACTTTAACGGCAATTAATAGGTTGTTTTCATTTTTATTAAAGTAAAATACCTGAACATAAACATAGGAGCCTGAGGAAAAATTGATTTCAGATGACACTTAGAAGCTTATGCATCTGCACTCTTCATTTCTTCTTTTTATCAAACGTCACCTGGATATATTTTAATGGGATTCAACTATTTACTTGCTTTACTTAATCTAACAACGCAACTTTTTTTTAAATGAGCTCTGTTTAATCAGAAGTGTAGCATGAGCACCACCATCTGGCAGAGTGTTAACCTGCCCGTTAAAAGTCCTCTCTGATCTAGTTAAAGATTCACTCAATCTGGCCCTCTCTCGCTTCGGAGAGGTACCACGTCAAATTCACCTCATCAGCACAACTGTGGCCACTAAAAAAACAATTATCTTCTCTTCTCTCCCGCTGGGGCGGCAGAGACGGGGTTTATATATTTCTGTTGACTGGGCTTTTAAAGAAAACGGCTGTTTGGATTAACAGCAGATGGAATGACACAGACATCTGTCTGACATTTTGTTTAGCCGAGCACAAAACCGTAAGCCCAACACGGCAATTTAGTTTCCGTTATCATGTTTAAGTTCTCAGCAGATAGATGAAAGCTGCCACCGTGGGAGTTGTGGACAACAAATATTAGTCAGCTTTAAGACTGCAGCTCAATAAAACATAGGGTTTGTCTGAGCTGAGGAGATGATAATGTTTTTAACAATAGGAGATAGCACAATCACTTTGTACTGAAAGCCGATTGCAGAGGCAGCATTTTAAAGTTCTCAAAACTGTTTTAAAAGCCCGGTCTTGTGAAACTGCATATAAATAGCAATATTTGGTTTATACACAAAAAAAACAACTTACTTTCGGGTGAATATAACAACACAGTTTTTGTGTGCATATGATACGCAATATCATGGTATTTTTGCTACCTGGTCTCATGGCACAAATGTACCTGGGTGCACTTTTTAGCGAGACACAAAATATGTACCAACAAGTACATATCACTGCAGTTTCCAAAAGAAACTAACACTAGAGGCAGTAAAACTCTGACACCTTTTATTCCTTTTCACACAAATTTACAGAGTTTTGATTAATAAAGCATATTTTTTTCATCATGTTATGACATCAAAACAATATTAATATGCTGGGAGATTTGAAATCGGATGCTTTTAAATGTTAGCATCACATATATCCAGCTTCATATCTATGGGTTTGTTCGGTAGCTCACAGAGTACAGAGCTGTACTTGAGAGACGAGGAGCTCCAGTTTGAATCACGTGTAACTACGGTTCGACAAAACAATTCAAATCTGTGTAAAGGGTTGAAATAACACGTTGCATCAACAAATGTATTTTTTTATATCAGTTTTGCATTTGTTAACACTATCAGGTTTAGGGCATATTTCCAAAATGATTAACTTTTAGCAACAGTCCACAGATATTTAAATTCTGAACCACCACAATATATGCCTATATAAATGTTTAAAAAAACGTACCAGGGTTAACGTATTGAACCAGTGTTTTAGTACCACTCAGTGGATATTTCTCTTTGAAACTGCAGCTAAAACATGCAGTAAGAAATACGTAAAAATACATATTTTTAAGAGACCAATTTATCTAAAAGCCTGGTCCCATGAAAATGCACATAGAGCATGGTTTTTGGTTTCTATTTTGTGTGTGCTATTTATATGCAGAAATTTACTTTGGGGCACATATAACACACAGTTTTTGCATGCATATGATATGCAATAGCTTGGAATTTTTGGTGTAGCCTATGGGTAAATGCCTGTTCACACCAAGCATGATAACTATAAAGATAATGATATTAGCATCCACATCAGCTAAATATATTGTCTGTTTATTCTAAGCGCATATGCCTCTGCCACTTTAAATTCTTGAATTCTTGTTACAGCAGAATGGATTCTGATTGGCTGTCAATGTTTGTGTCATTCATCAGCTGGAAAAAAAAATAGTTCTGGAAGTGATTCAAATGATATCGTTTCCCTGTCACTTTATTGCTATGGTTGTGGTGTGGACTCTGCTATTCATTCATATTGAGAAAGATACTATATCTTTATTCTTATCTTCATAGTTATCATGCTTGGTGTGAACGGGTATTAACACTTTACAATAAGGTGCCATTTGTTAACATTAGTTAAATGTATTAACTAACATAAACAAACCATGAACAAAACATTTTTCACAGTATTTATTCATCTTGGTTAATGTTAGTTAGTAAAATTACAATTATTCATTGTTAGTTCATTTTAAGTCACAGAGTATTAACAAATGTTGACAAACCCAACTTGTGAATATACGCTAATAATGTATTAGTAAATACTCAAAAAAATGCTAATGAACTAATGAACCTTATTGTAAAGTGTTACCCCTATATGTAATATGCCCACACACCCCTAATCATATCCATTGCGTATCATCTGCATGACATAATCAATGTGTGCATATAAATAGTACTCCAAATAGAAATTGAAATAGAAATAGAAACGTGTGATATAGGCACTTTCTTTAGATTGGGTTAAATTCAAAGGTAGCATCACATGTAATAGACAATCCTAAAATGCTTTGTGAACTGCACTGAATGTGCACTTGTAGTTCACTTAAAATCTAAAAAGTGTTTTACGAATAAATAAATAATGGACTTGCAGATAATATCATATTAATGACAAAAAAAGCCACTTCAGTGTACTTTTAATGATTGTTTCTCATGCTTTAAAAAAGTACACTTATTTCAATGGGTTGACTAACATAATAAAGCACATGCAAAGTACTTGTAACTGTAGTGTTTTCATAAATATTGAATTTAAAATTAATATACTTGAAATGCACAAAATTTCAACTTCATTACAAATATGTAATTGCAAATGTATTTAAATCCACAGATTACAAAGTTCAGCAGAAATAAATTTAAAGTATATTTTAGTATATCATTAATGCTTATTAATACATTTTCATGCCATTACAGAAACATGCAATGAAGTGTCCGAAAACATTAAACTTTCGTATAAGTATATTATTTTAAAGTAGGCTGTATGGCAGTATGTCTGTAACTATAGGTCACTCTTTTACTTTTCACAAAGAAAAGCTCAGAACTGTAAACTGCCATTTAAAAATAAATCATTGTAACAAATAAAAGAGATTTCATCTAGATAGATATCTGTGTTGATTATCAATGTTCCTTGTAAAAAAAAGAAGGTTAACTCAATATGAAGACACAATATGAAGCTATTTAACACTGTTTCATTTAAATAACATTTTAAATTAATCATAAGTTGTGATTCTCAAATCATTTTTTTTACACAAAACATTTCAAGGCTATAGTCCAGCTAATGCACATGCACATTAAATAGCATTTAGTCTGCATCTGAAATTGCACACTCTCTATAATTTATTTTGAAAAAAATATATATTGAATGTGTGTAGCATATACTACATCCATTGCATTGCTTCACTTCCATTCAAAACCCCTCTCCTATGGCCTCATGGGATAGTAAAGTGTCCATCAGATATGCACTCCAGAGTCTTGCCGGAAGTGGTAGATCATCCAGCTTCCTTTTGCCTACTGTTTTATAAAGGCTGTGAATTTGTATTTACTACTGCTTTTAACCTAATATATAATATTTTGATCCAAATATTGAATATTTGACAGAAATGTGGTACTCTTCTATCCTCTATCAAAAATGTATTTGGCTAACTTCAGCACCATCTTGCAGGCACTCGACTACAGTAGCTGTCAGAGGTCAGGCCATGCGAGCTCTGTGTCCTTCAACCCCATTGGTTGTCACTGAATCAAGACCACACTGTATTTGTTAAAGTAAACTTTAAAGTTAAACAGGGCCTGCATTTGTCTCTCTACCAAGCTCTGACTGCAAGGCTATCGCAATCTTCATTTTGTTGTGTCACTGAAAATGGCCGCATCCTGTCAGCAGTGGTTACTGTATCATCTGTCAGATTTTCCAGCTGAAAATAAGTTCAGTTCAGTGACCAGTTACATAAACTTAGACTCTATGTTAAGACTCTATGTTTTAAGTGGAGTCTGCGCACTTGGATTCGAACTGCAATTATGGATTAACTCAGACTTGGACGCTCTTGGGTGGCATGCACTCAGACATTTTGGACTCAAAAGTATGGTTGAATTAACGTCACATGTAACATAAGATTAAAAAAAAAAAAAAAAAAGAAGAAGAAGAAGAAATTAAAAAAAATTAACTTTCATCAACATCTCCCACTCAAACTAAAGACTTGGACTCGACAAGGTGGACTAGGACCAGTCTTTAAGAAGAGCAAAATAATATTAATAATAGATAACTAACTTGTGTTTTATGCAGCTGATCACTGGTCACTTTGTTGCAGATGAACAATGCTTTAAATGGCTACTTATTATTATTTATTTATTTATTTATTTATTTTGTATTTATGTAGTAGTTTATTGTTACAGTGTAGCAATAACATTGAGTCAGTCTTGAGCAGACTGTCTGTAAGTTACAGTATACCGCAGATGGATTTTGTTCCAACAACAAACATAAATTGTGTTCCTCTTCATACAGTATGTACCGTACTTGACTGGAATAGCAATAAGCTTGACTATGTGTGTCCTCATTTAGATAGCAAGGTAAATGTGTATGTTAACGACCGTCTTCATAAATGAGCCATGCCATACTTTACTGTATGTGCAACATAATGGTAAGAACGCACCAGACTAAACAAAGTGCTTTGAGTCTGATAACAGGCTTTTAGCATAGTTTTGTAACCATCATATCTGCAAGTACTTTGTTCATTCATTCATTCATTTTTTTTTTATGAAAGTGAACACAATCTTGGTTGTATTAAATTACATTACCCCATATATAATATAATTTCTTAACACTATATTATCAGTGTATAGAGAGAGAGAGAGAGAGAGAGAGAGAGAGAGAGAGAGAGAGAGAGAGAGAGAGAGAGAGAGCAAAAAATAAATCCTTCCAAGTAGGATGTTTTAAGATGTTGCAAACTGACCAAAAGGTCCACCCCCAATCATCCACCATGCTAAAAACACAACCACAAATAATAGCACACTTCTCTTTAATAAATTGCATTATTATTAAGTGTTATGCACGTCAGTAGCATTTTAATGGATATGTAGAATCTTAACTATGCGATGAAAATAATAATGATTCTTTTTTAGTAATAAATTATACATGATTTTACATATGACTACTAAAGAAAGCATCTAAACAAGGATTTTAGATCTGCATGTTCATGAATTTTGTTACATATTCAGATTAATAAATGAGGATTCAAACCTGCACATGATCACCATTTTACATGTTTACAATGATGTATAAACACAGTCAAAGCTCTAAATAAACCAGAACCGGTCCTACCTGATGCGGTGGGTAAGAAATCACAGTTTCAGAGTGTGAGCCAAAGTGCATGAACTGCTCAAACAAGACGAGAACCAGTCAAAGCGCTTGACACTTACACACACATCAGCATGTACAAACACACAGCATGTCCACCCCCCACTGATGAAAACATGGCTCACGTCTCATGTATTTCCACAGAATCTGCTTGTTAAGACCACCACCCCCCGCATACACCCACTCAGCTTTAACACTCCTCCCATCAGAGTGGCACATCTCCTGCTCAGCGGTCAGTTATTTCATGCCGTCCTCCCATCCCATGAATCGTGCAAAGGCAAATCATGACATCCCTAATTGGCCTCCCCCAAAGATATATTAATAGCACTGTCACCAATATGAGACATCGGAGATGAAGAGGAAATTGGTTGTCTCCTGTTCCTCTTCTGTCCTTCAAGATCAAATGCAAATGTGACTTTTTTCCATTGCTCCCTTAAAAACATTTGAGTAGAAACTCTGTACTTTATGGCTGTTACGTCACTGATTGAGTGACGAACGAAGCGTACAAACTAGAAGGCCTGATGATCGGATCTGACATCTGAGACAGAGAAGGATAGGAAAAGAAAACAAAGTAGGGAAGCAGAGGTCTGTTGGGAAGGTTGGAGCCGGCTGCGTGTAGACATGAGAAAGAACATGGAGAACTTGTTTGTGAGAGTTAGATGGACTGACCTATGGGGTCAGATCATCTGATCCAGTTCTGCAGTCTGTACATGTTCTTTCATGCCAGTTCAAATGCTGTTTATTTTTGCAAGATCAGTGTGGGTATGAAGCTCAGTGTGCTAAGAATTCAGATCAGTGAATTAAAACAACAACAACAACATTTTAAGATGTTTTTGTTGATTCTGTTAAGAACCATTATCTCAAAATTGTTTTGGTTCTGCTGAGTTTGTAACACTTTATTTTATGGTCTTTTCAACACAGTCTCATGGCCAGTTTGTACATATTTTACAAGTTGGCAAATTTGTGCAAATTTGTACAAATTCGTACTACCTTACTCAAACGATTTTGTACGATTTGTCTAAAATCCCCAGTGATGGGTAGGTTTACAGGTGGGGTTAGGTGTAGGTCATTTGTAAAAATTCATATGAATTGGCAACTCATAAAATGCGTACGGTGTAGCAAAAATTGTATGAATTTGTATGAGTAAGGTCGAGTCAGTTGCTTTCTTTATTACAAGGATTTGCTGTCATTAATTACTCACTCATATTGTTTCAATATAGCCCAGTCTCACGGCAACTCGTACATACTTTACAAGGTGGCTAATTTGTACAAATTCGTACGACCTCACTCGGTGAGGTCGAGTGAGGTCGTATGAATTTGTACGACTTAGCATAAACTTTCCACCTCATACGTATGAATTGGTCGTGAGACTGTGTTGTTCAAACCCATAACACTGTAAAGGCATTGGTTTTGTTTTCTTAGCACATAAAACTACAGTTGAACCAACTATTAACTAGTTGCATACAGTATGAGCATGCATATTAATGGCATATTGGCTGTTTATCAGTACTCATAAAGCACATATTATAGGTGTCACGATCAGCTGGAGGTGCCAGCTCAGGCCACTGGATGGCACTCCAGCGCCCAGCTTACTGTGTGTGTTTACC
>JAUMHE010000082.1:3257089-3273503 GCA_032359235.1 Enteromius mattozi
TTCGCTGATCGTCTGACCTTCGCTTCGTTTATCGGATTATTCTTATGCCTATGCCTTTGATGTTCCCGTCTGCTGTTGCCTCGACTTTGTGTTTTCATTAATAAATGCTTGCAAATGGATCTGAACGTTTCCTTGCGTCATTCCCGTGACAATAGGGGTCATTAACTGATGTGTGTTCTTTTTATTATTAGTATTATTGTGTACTGTTCTCTGAGGTCCACTCATAATGTTGTAAAAAAAAGAAAAAAAAAATAACATTAGAAAAATATATATTCATTCTTAGAGTTACAAATAGGATGAAAGAGGTTTATCTACAATGTTAGAGGCTACTTTTTTTTACATTTTTGCTGTCACACCATAGGACACATTGATATGTTAACCATCCATTTTGATTTCTTAGTTAACGTCCCCTTTAATGCTCAATATCTCAATTCTCAATATTACCCTATACCTAAACTTAACTATCCAGAGCTATTATGTAGCCATTGACATCAATGTTAATATATGAGTGGTAATTTTACTACATTGTATTGGCAAGTTGTTGGCTCTTTTTCCAGTAAACATGTTTCTTGCATATCCTGATTTTCCTGTATTAGATGCATATTTTGTTGACCTTGGAACAATTTTTTTTCATCAAAAATTTTAGTTTTGACCATATACCTATATATAAACCTTACCTTAACCATGATCATTCCTAAAAATCTGAGGAAATTATAGATAAATGACACTGATGTATAAAGCCCCAAACACTGGTTGTAAGCCTAAACTTCATAAAAACTATAGTTCTTCAAATTTGAATGGTTATTTACAATGTTGTTCCAAGATCAACACAGATGTTGATCCAGAAACATGTCACACTTATCTTAAGGTTTAGTTCACGCAAAAATAATAATTCCGTCATTACTGACCCTCATGCCATTTCAAATCCATAAGAGAGATGTCTTTATTTACTCTTTAAAATTTTAAAATGTATTTTTTATTACACACTAAGTCTGAAATAATATTCTCTTAGTTCATTAATGTCTGGCAGTTTACCAAGGCACAGCAACAAAGTGGGTTACACAAGATATGGTATCTACTGACACAAAAACTAACAAAAAACTAGGTATATCAACAGTGAAAAGCAACCCTTAAGAAAAGGTAGCTGCAAATATACAAACAATTGCATTACAGGAGACTGGCACTTTAACACCAGCCAAAATAAATTCTGTGAGGATGTGAAGGTTGGTTTTATCTCCTTCCCAAACATTTCTCACATCCCCTCATCAGTGTAGTTGAATGCAAACATATCTCTCTTAGCTTGTGTGTGGTGTGAATTCAATTGATAGCATGCGAGAAAAAATTAAACAAGCAATGACGTCAATGGCTCAAACAATAAAGACAAGTTTGCTTAAGACTCGATAAGGCATGCGCTTAAATATTTGCCAACACAGGTAAATGATATGATTACTCCACATTTTTTCACATTTGTTTGATTGACACTTTATACTACGCTATTTAAATTAAAACACAATGATATGTTACATAAAATATAATGCTCATGGTTCAACTGTTTTTTGTTTTTTTATTTTTAAATATTAAACATTTATTTTTACATTTTAACTAAACCTTTAGTACAAAGCAAAACAAAACAAAAAACTGTTGAACCATAAGCATTATGTTTCATTATCATCTTATCCATCTTGTAGAGAAAAAAAATCTAAAATATCCATTTATTGAAAGCGCCATATGCATTTGAAATATTAAAATTATACAGGCGAAACGAGTACAAGCTTGATGACTGTGCTTCTCATAATTTCCGACTGAAATGATATGTTGTTTTCCTGGCATTGAATATGGGAAGCATTTATATCCTATTACCATAATGAAAGCTTTCTGTTTAGTGGCAGTATAACTTGTTTGGCAATCTTCCATTGTAACATTTATGTGTTATGTTAATGGCAAAGGACGCATTTTTTTCTCTGTCCTTTTTTTTAGCCACCAAGGTTCTGAAAATATTTACAGCCACTTTCACCGGGGTCTCATAATAGGTTGTTAGCTAAGCTGCTGCTGCCTGACATTTTATCTGTAACGGATAGTAACTGGAATGTTTTATTGGGTCGTGTTACTATGATGCATTATCTTCGGATGGCTCATATCAAGCCAAGTGTTACGACCCATAAACCAACATGAAAGGCAATTAGAGACCAAATCCCAGGTCCACCGATCTTCAAAGAAAGTGATTGTATTTGTGTGGCCTTCCTAATAGCCAGCTTGGGTTGAAGAACAGTGACATTTGAGAGATATTACAGCGTATATCCGCACACTTCAGGGTCAGTATTCCACAACAGTCTGTGCAATAGGCAGAAACCAGTCTTCGAGTTTATGGAAATTGCTGACCCTGTATTAAAGCAAATGTTCCTAAAGCACTAAAGCTTGCAGAGACAGTCTCCCAAATGTAAAAAAAAAAACCCACTAATTTATTATCCCAAACAGGAAAGAGAGATTGGGAGAAATGGTGGGAAAGACACTGTAAAGGAGAAGAGAATTAACCACTACTTTCTCTATGATTTTGGCTCTTTTAAAATGAATCATATTCATTTGGTATGATGGATGTTGAGGTTTTATAATTCATGCATATATTTATAGATAATCCATGTGGTTCACTGAACTGAAAAATGATTGATATAACAATTTAGAATGTAATTCCACTATGTTTAGCGTTGTGTTTCATGTTGTGCCATGACACACATAACTAAATATGTGTAATTGTATGTGTAATTTGCTGTGGCAAGCCTAAATCTTAGAAAATAAGAATTTCTTTCATCTGTACTTGTATATGGAGGCCAATATCCTAGCTAGGCTTGATGTAATCATTTTCAGTAACAAACAATTTGTCTGTTCATACTGAATGCAGCAATTACTGTTAGTACTAGTAAAATATTTGGATGTTGCATCTCTTTTTGGGATGTTTATATAAACAAGCGAACTCTGCTAGGGTGTAAATTTTTAAGCAATAGTATACATAAATTTGTGATGTTGTAACACTGTAAGGTCATCAGTTAAGCTTAGCCTTATCTTGAATTTTTCAACTTACTGGTCACAGTTTGGGAAAGTTTTGAAGTCAATGTGTCATTAAATTTTGCCCAGCTTGGCATAAATAAATAAATGAACAATTCACATATTCATTTATACATTTGATGCATTTAATGCATTCATTTATGCATCCATTAATTCGTTCATTAATTCAATCATTCATTAATTCATTCATCCATTAATTTGTGCATTGATTCATACATGCAATTCATTTAATTTATTTAATTTATTTAATGCATTTATTCATTTAATGCATGCATCTATTCAATGTAATTCATTCATTAATTTGATGCATTCATTCATGCAATACATGTAATTTATTTTATGTATTTGATTCATTAATTTATTAAATGCAATTCATTCATTCATTTGATGTATTCATTCATTCAATGCATTTGATGCATGCATGCATGCATTCATTCATTCATTGAATGCTTGGAGTCGGGGTCAGTTGCTGCATTCATTTAATGCAATTTAATGCAACATTGATTTATTTGAAGCATTCATTTGTGCATTCTGTGCATACATTCATTCAGTGCAATTCATTAATTTGATGTGTTAAGTAATTCAGTGCATTAATTCATTTATTAGATTCACTTTTGTGCAGTGTTTCATATTTTGAGAAAACAAGACCTGTAAAGAAAGTACACTGCCATTTTTACTCTGGTGTTTTGGGATGGCAGTAGGAGGCCATGTTGTTCAAATCTTATGTGTTTGTGTTTCCCAACCTGTTTTCTGTAATGCTTGAGAAGAGCAGGACAGTGGGGTCAGTGAATTGGTTCTTTCAGCCATGACATACTCAGTTTCAGCTCACAAGTCCACCACCTCTTACTGGGCCTCTGGACCAGGTTTCCTCTCAGCTGAATCAACAGAATCCAACCAGAATACAATGGTTTAGAGGGAATGTATCTCTTCATGTATCTTCTACATGGGCTGTGAGATGCTCGCTTTAACAAACATTGAAGTCAATAAACTACGTGATTAGAACAATACACATGGGAAAACTACTGGGCCAAGCCTGACTAGAACAAAAAAATAACTTAATTGCGTACCTTTGTGAAGAGCTAAAATAGTCTTTTAAAGGCTAAATGTAGATGTGTATTGCAGGATAGCAATAATCAGACAATGTGATCTATACTCTTAATGTCAGTGAAACAACAAAGGATGCATACTTTGAACATTCACTATATCTCTATATTTGTCTCAGGATGGACTTTTTATAAAAGATAAAAAAAACAAACCTTTTTATACATTTTGGCCATTTGCCCATTACACAACAATGATGCTTTTGGGGTAAAATAATAATAATAATAATAATAATTTGATAAACAGTGCTGTCATCATTACAGAGTAAACTATGAAAAAGTTGATTTGTGAAAACGGCAATGTCATGTGCATGCATATTATGCATTTGCATTGTATTATATGTTTGATATTGTTGCAATATTCGTCAGTGTATTTACAATATGTTCAGCATGAATCAGTGTGTAATTAAAAATAAATACAATGAAAGTGAGATACAATGTGTCTTCACTTTAACAGGACGTTTGGGGTTTAGCCAAAAGGAAATGTTGTGGCGCTTTCAAGACAGACTCCACTTGTCTAACTATTTCTGTCCCATATCCTGATGACAGCACTTTAATTGTCATTCTAGAACATTCTAGTGTTAGTGTCTCTGCTCAGTGATGATGACCTTTTGAAAAAGATGCAGAGAGGCACACAAATTCAAACACTGCATTTGTGGACAACGGAAATTCTTTTAACTGAATTGTTGGACACTGTTTGGCGCCCACTTTCACAAGAATGGAAAGGATGTTATTCCACGTCCTGTTTGTAGGAGGGTCTATGAAATCCCGTTTAAAGGAGACAATGGGAACAATTGGTCAGGAAATCTCACAGAACTACGCAGTGCAACATGTCAATCAGACAGTGAGGATCGTGACATTATATTTTTTACAAAAAAAAAAAAAAAAGGGCAATTTATTGCCTCGTTTGTCACCTTTCCTTTTGAAACTCTGCCATACACGACCGAAAATCATTTAAATTAAGGCTCTTTAAAAAAGAGGTGTGTGTGTGTTTGTGTGTGCACGTTTTTGTGACAACTGAGGACATAAATTTGTATAATGACAGGGGTATGACATAGTTATTACAAGGAGGAGGTGACTTTTCACGACATTGTCTCCATTTTCCAAAACACTTATAAATCACAAGTTTTTTGAAAATCTAAAAATGCACAAAGTTTCCTGTAAGAGATAGGATAAGGTGTAGGGCTGGTGTAGGGCAAGTTTGTACAATTTAAAAACCATTATGGCTATGGAATGTCTCCACTTTTCACAAAAACGAATGTGTGTGTCCAGTTTTGGTTTCCAACTTATTACTGTATGTACAGTAATGCTGTTTTGCCAGCCTAGCCTTATGACTTCAGCTGTAATCACTTTTTAATGTTTCAAAATTTTGACATATGGGTATTAAGTCCCATCACATTTTTAACAAATGGGTGGAACAATTTTGCCTCCATTAAAAAGGCCAAATGATCTCTACAAAAAATAAATAAATAAAAATTAAACATATTAAATGCTGTCTAAAGGTACGTCTTTGTACCTTATGTCCACCTATAATAACATATTAGTACCTTAAAGGTACATAATAGTATTTAAAAAGTACATATTGTACTATTGTACTTAAAGCATGTGTTAGTGCGTTTTGGTAGAGCCTTCTGTTGAAAATCAAGATCCAGCATCCAGACACCTCCCAGTCAAGGTTGGCGTGGCAGTGTAATGGTGAGAGGGTGTTTGGTGGCACGTTTAATAAAAGTCCAAGCAGACCACTCAAGTAAATATTATCAACCCTCCCTTTCCAGACACAACAGTTCCCCGACTCGAGCTTCGGCTCACTTTCTCTAATTAAGCACAGACACTAAAAGGAAGTGTCAGCCCAGGACAGCAGTGATGGGACACCAGGGGAGGACCACCGCTATCCTGATCAACACCCTCCCTCACACATTACAGACAGTCACTGAAGCCCAGCAGAACTTCAGTCAGCCGAATCGGGGTCAAAGGTCAAACACTGTTTTGCATCTACTCACTGCAGATTTTGGAGCACCCTTACAACTGCCAGACTAGAAATCAGCCATAACTCTCAGCTGTTGGAGAATGGCCAGGCAGGTGTTGCACATGGCAAATGTTTTTTCTGGGTTGTGCCATTTTGGCAGAATGTGGTTATTAGAGAAATAAATATGTATCAAATTAAGCTATCATTATGTCTCTTGTGAAAAAGACAAATCGAATGTGTACTTGTGTACTTCAAATCTAAAAAATATATAAAGTATATATATATATATAAAAAAAATAAATAAATAAAGGTGTTTTGTTAAAGTATCCTTTTTATTAAAAAAAAAAGTGACTAAAGTGTGCTTTAGGTGAGTAAACTTTCACAACGTTTAAGTGCAATAATTTCACATTAAAAATGTTAATCTGCTTTTTAACAATATTTGACAAAACAATAAATAACTAAATCAAACAAAATATCTACAACCAGACATTTATGCCTCCAAATCATTCAAAATCCCTTTAATGAGACCAGCTACCTAAGCTATAACTTTTTTTTTTAATTATGAGGGAGCAGCCAATTTAAATGCCTTTTTCCTTAGATCAGTGTGCACTACTGAAACAGATAGAAAGCAAAAATTTTGGCACTGAAGACAATAACTACTAACACTTTTTCTTTTTTTCGTTTTTATTTTTCTTTTACAGATACTGGATCTGAAGATTTGAAGGGAACAGTCACAAGATGGATTTGTATATTTACAAAATACCAATGTTTTAGTCTACAAATGGACAAAGAAGGCCATCCAACAAAAGAATACAACACACAATGATGAGTAAAAGGTTTAAGATTAG
The DNA here is from genome assembly GCA_032359235.1 of Enteromius mattozi. Lineage (NCBI taxonomy): Eukaryota > Metazoa > Chordata > Actinopteri > Cypriniformes > Cyprinidae > Enteromius > Enteromius mattozi. Next base: position 3,264,064 of record JAUMHE010000082.1, read on the forward strand.
GGCTGGTTATCGTTCAAAAAATGTTGATACCGATACCCATACCGATACCAAAACCTTGAGTACTGTCATAAGCCAGACCTCCGTGGCTCTCTCCGACCATCATCAGCGGGAACCCTCACCGGAATATTAGTTCCTACCCGGACCCATTTCTCCCGAACACTCCCCTGATTTCCGCACCAGGTGTCGCTCATTTCAACCACTATTTAAGCGAGTTTTTTTTTGCCACGGCGACAATCCTGAGCATTTTCTCTTGTATTTTGGACTGCCTTGTTGATATTCGGACTGCCTATTGGATATACGACTTTTGCTTGATACCCTGACCCTTGCCTGGAGTATTGTTATTGAATTCGGCCTGATACCCTGAACTTCTGCCTGGACTCTGACTCTGCCTTGTCTTCTCTCCGCTGCCCCTGTCTGCCGGTATTGAACTTTGCCTGTTATTACTCTGTTTTTCTAAATAAAGCTTGATTATGGATCTAACAATGTCTGAACCTGAGTCACAGCAAACTTCGCCTCACCAAGATCCAGCGGCTTTTTATCAACTGGCTCACGAGGTTACACGCCTAGGGACCCAGCTAACGGCTCATCAGACACAGTTTGAAAGATTAAACCACCACATCGAAGAGATCTCTCAAACACTTACAACCCTCACGGCTTCTGTCGCCTCACTGGCTCAACCAGCTGCCGCTGCAGCACCCGCACCACTGCCGCCCCCTTCAGCCAGCCATGGGAGGATATCACTTCCAGAAAAATTTGACGGTGCAGCAGGTAAGTGCCGGGGTTTTCTGCTTCAGTGCACCATATATATCAATCAGCAGCCACAGTTGTTCCCTACTGATGATAGCAAAGTCTCGTTAATTTGTTCTTTGCTCACTGGAAGAGCCCTTGAATGGGCGACTGCACTGTGGGAGGGCAGGCAGATGGATTTTCCCAGCTATCAGCGTTTCCTCGGACTGTTTCGGGATGTTTTTGACCATTCTCCCGGAGGTAGAGAGCCCAGCGAGGAACTGCTAGCGCTCCGGCAGGGCAATCTGACAGCGGCAGACTACACCCTGAGATTTCGAACCCTGGCGGCACAAACTGGCTGGCCCTCAGACCCCCTCAAAGTGATGTATCGCAAAGGCCTGAGAGATGATTTACAGGGGGAGCTCGCCTGTAAAGACGAGGGCAAGTCCCTGGACCAATTTATGGAGTTGGCCATCCAAATTGATAACCTTATACGCTCACGTCGGGGTCGGCGCACCCTCCTTCCTGTTGCCTCAACCTCGTACCACACTGAGGTGGAGCCCATGCAGATTGGTTATACGCAGCTCAGTAATGAGGAACGAGAGAGGAGACTGCGAGCCAACCTCTGCTTATACTGTGGTTTGCCTGGTCATATCTGAGCCAACTGTCCTACGAGACCTCCACGCCAGTCTACCTCCCGGGTGAGTGTGAATTCTGCCAATTCTCTTCTAATCTCTGTTAAACTGATAGCCAGGGGGCAAGAGCATGTTACCACCGCATTTATTGACTCAGGGGCTGAGGGAAACTTCATAGATGAGAAATTCGCTAAGCTCTGTGATTTCCTTCTCCTTGCATGTGACTCTCGGGTGGCCGTGGCAGCCTTAGACGGTCGACCTCTGGGCTCCGGACATGTAAAATCCACCACTGAGGACATCACACTGCACGTTGGACCACTGCACCAAGAAACCATCCGCTTCTTCCTCATAAACTCCCCAGAGCACCCAATCATCCTCGGTCTGCCATGGCTGGAGCGCCACAACCCAATTATCTCCTGGACTGAAAGGGAGATCATTCAATGGTCCAGCTATTGCCACAATCACTGCCTGAAGGGTCTGCAGGAGACATACACAAGAGCACCCAAGCACCTCACCGAGAATGAACTTCACGAGTACCTACCATCACAGCATCACGACCTGCAGGAGGCCATCAGCAAGGAAAAGGCCACAAGATTACCTCCCCACCGGGAGACAGACTGTTCCATCAATCTTCTGCCTGGCACCACTCCTCCCAAGGGAAGAATCTTCCCACTATCACAACCAGAGACTGCTAGCATGCAGAACTATATACAGGAGGAACTGCAGAAGGAGTTCATCAGGCCATCCACTTCTCTGGCCTCAGCAGGCTTTTTCTTTGTAAAGAAGAAAGATGGCAGCCTCCGACCATACATTGACTACCGTGGTCTCAACGAGATCACTGTGAAATATAGATATCCCCTGCCATTAGTACCCTCTGCTCTGGAACAGCTTTGTAAGGCCAAGTATTTCACCAAATTGGACCTGAGGAGCGCGTGCAATCTGATTCGTATCAAGGAGGGAGACGAGTGGAAGACGGCCTTTTCTACCACCACCAGGCATTATGAATACCGGGTGATGCCCTTCGGGTTAGCCAACAGCCCCTCCCTCTTCCAGACCATGATCAACGATGTCTTCAGAGACATGTTGAACCGCCAAGTGATCATCTACATTGATGACATCTTGATCTATTCTGATGACTTCCCCTCTCATGTCCGCCATGTCCGAGCAGTCCTGAAACGCTTGATCCAGCATCAGTTGTATGCCAAACTACCGAAGTGTGAATTCCATCAAACACGCATCACCTTCCTGGGCTATATTATCAGTGCGGAGGGGGTCACCATGGATGAACAAAAGGTCAATGCAGTCCTTAACTGGCCCAAACCCCGAACTATTAAGGACCTCCAACGATTCCTTGGATTCGCTAATTTCTACTGACACTTCATCCGTAACTTCAGTCAGGTAGCAGGTCCACTCACCGCTATGACTCGCAAGGGTCCCAACACACTTCGATGGACACCACCGAGTGAGCAGGCTTTTGAGGCACTCAAGGAACGTTTCACCTCTGCACCCATCCTCTGTCACCCAGATCCTGCACTAGAGTTTATTGTAGAGGTAGATGCCTCTAACTTGGGGATTGGAGCGGTACTCTCCCAACGACATGGCAGTCCACCCAAGCTGTTCCCCTGCGCCTACTATTCACGGAAACTAACCTCAGCCGAGCAAAATTACAATGTAGGAGACAAAGAACTGCTCGCTATGAAACTTCCCTTCGTGGTACTCACCGATCACAAGAACCTAGAATACATCCAGTCAGCCAAGAGACTCAATTCCAGGCAAGCTCGTTGGGCATTGTTCTTCACCCGCTTCAATTTTAAAATCACCTACCGCCCAGGTTCAAAAAATTGCAAGGCAGATGCCCTCTCACGTCAATTTGATCCTCAAGTGTCCTCCACTGATCCAGAATTCATAATTCCTCCCTCATTGATTGTAGCACCAGTCCGATGGGACATAATGGCTGAGATCGCTGAAGCACAGATAGCTGATCCTACACCTCCCGAATGCCCTCCAGACAAAGAATACGTGCCAGAACCCCTTCATGCTCGGGTCTCGCATCTAGTTCACGATACCCCAAGCTCAGGACATCCTGGAATCCAAGCATCTATCGACTTGCTAACTAACCGCTTCTGGTGGCCATCACTTACCCCAGACACCACAAGATTTGGTCAACGATGTTCAACCTGCAACCTAACCAAAACCCCCCATCTGAAACCTGCTGGATTACTCCATCCTCTTCCCATACCAGAACGACCCTGGTCACATCTCGCTCTGGACTTTGTAACCGACTTACCCCCATCCGACAACCATACCACAATACTCACTATCATAGACCGTTTCTCGAAAGCATGCCGCCTCATACCACTCCCCAAACTGCCCACAGCATGGGAGACCGCTGAGGTCCTTATGAACCAGGTTTTCCGCTTCTATGGCCTTCCCGATGACATCGTCTCGGACAGGGGACCCCAGTTCACTTCACGCCTGTGGGAGGCATTCTGCAGACAAATGAATATAAACATCAGCTTGACTTCATGGTATCATCCACAATCCAACGGACAGGTGGAGAGGTTAAATCAAGAACTCACCCGATTCCTACGCACTTACTGCTATCAAAACCAGCAGGTTTGGAGCCGCTACCTTCTCTGGGCTGAATACGCCCAGAATTCCTTCCGCAAACCTGCTACTGGTATGACACCCTTTCAATGTGTGTTAGGTTTCCAACCCCCTCTGTACCCCTGGTTGGGCGAACCTTCTAATTTACCTGCCCTGCATCATTGGCTCCGCCGAAGCGAGGAGACTTGGAATCAGTCCCATGTCCATCTACAAAGAGCGGTACGACGATTCACTGAGCAGGCAGATCGCCATCGCCGTCCCAGTCCACCCTACGAGCCAGGTCAATGGGTATGGCTCTCCACTAAGAACCTCCGCCTGAGGCAGCCTTGCCGGAAATTAACTCAAAGGTACGTGGGTCCTTTCCAAATAATCAAGCAAATAACACCAGTGTCATACCGTCTTGACTTACCCGCTCAGTATAAAATCTCATCAACTTTCCATGTATCTCTGTTCAAGCCCGCTGATGCTCCAGGAGGAGAGAGGGACCAGGACGAGGTCAACCGCCCAGAGCTACCCCCCCGATCATCGACGGCGAGGAGGCTTACCAGGTCCGCGAAATCCTGGACTCTCGGCGCCGGGGGCGAATACTACAATACCTCATTGACTGGGAGGGTTACGGTCCCGAAGAAAGATCGTGGGTCAACTCCCAGGACATTCTGGACCCCACAATGATCGCCGAATTCCACCGGGATCACCCTAAACGACCAGCTCCCAGACCATGTGGTAGACCCCGGCGCCAGCAACCCGCTCACTTCAGGAGCCGTTCGCGGGGGGGGGCTCTGTCATAAGCCAGACCTCCGTGGCTCTCTCCGACCGTCATCAGCGGGAACCCTCACCGGAATATTAGTTCCTACCTGGACCCATTTCTCCCGAACACTCCCCTGATTTCCGCACCAGGTGTCGCTCATTTCAACCACTATTTAAGCGATCTCTTCAGCGAAGCAAGACGCAAAGTTTTGTTTTGCCACGGCGACAATCCTGAGCGTTTTCTCTTGTATTTTGGACTGCCTTGTTGATATTCGGACTGCCTATTGGATTTACGACTTTTGCTTGATACCCTGACCCTTGCCTGGACTATTGTTATTGAATTCGGCCTGATACCCTGAACTTCTGCCTGGACTCTGACTCTGCCTTGTCTTCTCTCCGCTGCCCCTGTCTGCCGGTATTGAACTTTGCCTGTTATTACTCTGTTTTTTTAAATAAAGCCTGCTTATGGATCTAACAATGTCTGAACCTGAGTTACAAGTTCGATACCGGTTCCTGAACGATACCTTCTTCGATACAAATTTTATGAAATCAGTTTTAACAAAATCACATTATCTCAAAAAACATTTTTTTCAGCTTGTTGACATTTATACAGACTCAAAACCTCATCTCCTATATAAAAATATATCCAACACAATGAATCTGTCACAATGTCTGTCTGTCTTTTTTTGTTTCATTCTTAGTTCTCACATGTTTAGCCCTTATTTGGATTTCCTGTTGTCAATGTGATTATTAGTTAATTTGTTCCCAGCCGTGTCCCACAGGTGTTTTGAGTTTCCCTATTGTTTTATCTTGTATTTATACTGTGTCTTTTGAGTTCTCCCTGGTCGGTCGTTGTATGGATTGTGTTCCCTGTAACAGTTCTTTTGTTCTGAGTTTATTTCCGTGTTCTAGTTGTTTTGATTTCATTAAATGTTTTCACTTACTTACCCCATGTCTCCGTCAATCTTCTTGTACAACCACGCCACCACGCTACAGAATCAGTGCAAATTAGTTTTAATAAAGTCCAAATAGTTTTCAGTTTACACATCTGTTATGCTACCTTTACACTAGTGCATTATTATTAATTCTTACATTAGCCTTATAATTTTTTCCCCTCTGAACATTTTGTGTATTTAATTTTTTTTAAGGCATAAAACATTTGTCTTTTAATTAATGAAGATTTAATTTTATTGTTGGACCATAAAGGGGATTTTATATTACAGTTTAAAACATTGAAGAAATACTGTTTTAATAATTTTTGTAGTAGCCTATTATGTACAATCTACTGAACAATAGTAATATATTTCTGCTGCCATGTCCAAACCGAACTTTAATTTTGAAGGCTTTCCATGAATACCTTTACAGTTCTGTGTGTACATGATATGACAATAGATTTACTCAAATGAAACGGTCAAATGCTCTTGAAGTAACCCTCAGAGCAGTTCTGGTGATGTTATTCATGTAGTCTACTGTATTTATGTCCTCATTTAGTGAGACACAAGACGTTAATATCACAGGAGGCGTCACACATAGGTCAGTATGCTAGTAAACAAAACCGCGCATCTAAACCATACATTAACACAGAGACATGCAGAATTCATCTTTTTGCGGTTAAATATTGACAAATACTATTGAAAGCAGGAGTGTGCTAACTTGTGTGTGTGGTGCGCACATGTTTATGCGTAAGTGTGGCGGAACTGCGCCGTGCGTGATACAGAAAGTGCAACTTAATGTAGGGACAGAAATGACAGCTTAAATTTTGGTCAAAGTTTCTTAAAATTCAGTTAAATAAGAATGTATATTAGTCTAAGGTAAATATAAAAAGTAAAACTAATTACACTAAACTAGCTCTTAAGACACTGTCTTCACATGAAGGCTAAGTTTATGCAACTGGCCCCTGGTCAAACACACTGGCTAGTGCTGCAGTCTTATTGGCTTACTGACGTTGATGAGAATAACCCCTTTAAGTATCGAAATTGGGTACCGAACGACGAGACGTTTTTTGATACTCGATTGTATCAAGGCAATTTGGTCGGTACCTAAAAAGTATCAAACTCGATACCAGCCCTGTTTAAGATTTTTTTAAATCCCAGTGCACCTTAATAAACAGCATCTAAAGAAGATGCATGCATATATATGACATCAACATAGTCAATTATAGACATGAAAGTGGCAGCAACAAAGGTGTAATGAAGCGGACATGAGCATTCGGATCCATTCGCAAAATCTCTTTATTCCTAATGACAGGCAGGGTCGAAAACAATGGGCAAACAGGTACAGTGGAGGCAATGCAAAATCATGGTCAATAAACAGGCAGGAGGGTCGAGGCAGGCAGTAAACAATCACCAAGAGGAGAAACAGGCCGAGGTCAGAAACACAGAACAATCCCATAATAAATGTAGGGACGAATGCTAGGGAAGACAAATTGAGTCCATAATAGAATTGAGTCCAGGGGAGGTGAAGTGATGTGAGCTCCACTAGAGGCCACTCTTGACAAAAGGAAAGAGAGTCATCAATTAAAAACCCGAGATATTGTAAGACAAATTCAGTCTCAGAACCTTTGAAAGTTAAAAAAAAAAAAAAATGGTAATAAACTGGCAGTTGTGGTTGCCAGAATTCGACCTCAAAAGATGTAACAACATGTAATTTTTAAGTTAAGTTTACAGTTAAATACCGTAATTTCATTAACTGATATAATGTTAATATACCAACCTTTTAAAGTACTGAAATCTGTTTTGTACCTTTGAAATACACTGATTCACGAGTTCGCGCTTCCTCATAATTGTAAAGAATAAAGGATAAAGCAAATTTGGCGTGCTGTCCGGGGGGGGGGCGAGCCGGGAGAACGGCGGACCCCGAACCCTAGAGGTATGAACCCTAGCTAGGGCAAGAGCTCGGTGTCCGGCTCGGTCCCCGCATGCCCCCCCCGGAGGAAGACGCGAAGGAAGGAAGAAGAGGGTGGAGGAGGGATGCACAAAAGACGAGATGCAGAAGTGGAGGAAACGGGGTTATTCATAGTAGGTAGGAAGGATTTGATTGGGCAGGTGTAACGAGGGGATTGATTAGATGATGCGATTTCAGCCATGATCAATTTGTCCAGCGCTTCCTCCCGAAACTTGTTATTTGCAAAACATCACTAAGCACCAAATGCAGGTGGTGATAAGAATGTCCAACCAACACCCATCACAAGCAGCTTTTAAATATGAACAGGTGCTCAGTGTCATTCACACAAACACTAAACACCATCATGGTGACTCATTAAACTGAAATATACAATAAACACTAATTTAACAACATTACATGTAACATACAACCCTAACAAACATAAGAAAGAAAAAAAAACTAAGAAGAAACATAGTTATTTCAAAGAAAAAACTCAAATTCAAACTAAATTTGAAATCCAATGCAGGGAATTCTGGGAATGTCCGTTTGTGGTTTCTCCCTGTAAATTTACTTAACAAATTTTACCGTAGGATTTTCACTTCTTTTTTTTTACCGGTAAAATCAAAGTAATTTTTTTTTACAGTGTGGCGATTGCCCTAAGCAATCTGCAGCCGGGAAAGAGCTTGCTTAGGTGTAGATACCAAACTATATGACTGTATCATCAGCATAATAATGAAAACATGAATATTGAACTCATCAATATTATTAATATATAGAGAGAATAGTGGTCCAAAAACTGAGTCCTGTGGCACATCTTTAGTTACACCAAGTGAACATGATAAAAGACCTTCTGCCTGAACACACTGAGTTCTATTTAAGAAATAGTTATTATAAGCAGATCTCAAAGAACAGTAAAAAATAAAAATGAATAAATAAATAATAATAAAAAAACGCAAAAAAAAACAAAGGCAGTTCATGACCCATATAAGATGTCTATAGTGAAAAATATGTGATGAAACGGCTGAAAATTGCCTTTGAAAATTAAAATTGCTCATTTGTCTTTCGGACGAGAGGAAGGTATTTAAATTAATTATGAATCATGATTTACTACGGATTGTGGAAGTCAATTTATTGGTATCTGTGCCACAAAATAAATAAATAAATACAAATAAAGTAAATACATAAATAAAAGTTGAGCAAAAATGTTGTTACAGTATATGCTCCGATAGTGTCACACGACAGTTCTTTATATAAAGTCTATGCTTTTACATGAATATGACACTTTACTGGTATTGAGTAATATAAATGCCAACTTTGAATTTCATTAGATATATATTTTCTGGAATATAACTTAATGTGTAAATTCTGTGAATTTTAATTTGGGCCACACTGTGTGTCATTTCCGAAACTGGTTTCATTCTTAATTATTTCCCCGCAGAAGAGTTAGATTACTGAATAGTGCTCAAAGGGGACATAAGCTTCTTCTATTTGCTAAAATAATTTGAAGGTGCCATCTCTGGTCTTTTGTTTTCTCTAAATGTCAATGATGTAATTTTAGCTTTCACTTATATGTGAAAATCATGTCACCTAATTGTCTAACAGGAGTCTGAGCTTAGTACCAAGATCCAAATCCCCCATAAAGCAGTTGACCAGCCATAAAACCTTTAACTTTAAGAGGCTTTCTGATTACTTGCTATCTTTATAACAGATGCACCCATTTCTGTCTGTGCTCGTCTATTTTAGTGTTAGACACATAGTTTATAATTATATATATATATATATATATATATATATATACAGCTCTGGAAAAAAATAAGAGACCACTGCAATTTACTCCTAAAT
>JAUMHE010000082.1:3279112-3289848 GCA_032359235.1 Enteromius mattozi
TTTATATGTGTGTGTGTGTGTTGCCCTCCATAAGCAGGTTGGACACTTCTAGTCTAGAGTGCTGACTGCTGCCATCTAGTGGTTATTAAAGGGTGGGAATGGCTGGAGTTCTTACTGCAGTCAATATGAAACACCTTCATAAGCATTTATAAAACATTTTACAAAGTCTTTTATGATGTATTAATATGTTGTATAGGCCACCATTTTGCCAAGTTCGATGTGTCCCTTGGTCAACATGTTTTGTTGACCCTGGAACAACATTTTTAATGCAAAAATATAGTCTTGACCATATCTCTACACCAAAACCTAACCTTACCCATGAGTAATGCATAAAAATCAGAGGAAATGATAGATGCCTGACACTGATGTACAAGCACCAAACACTGACTGTAAGCCTAAACTTCACACAAAAACTGTAAGTTGTTTCTTCAAATCTCATTGGTTAATCACAATGTTGTTCCAGGGACATGTTACACTTGGTAAAATCAGGTTAGAGGGTCAGCCACAGTGTTGAAACTATAGTAGCTAGATTTCTACATTTTATGAGCAAAATGTTGGGATGCTACAGCATTGCTATGTGGTTTCTGAGGTATTTTCTAACATTTATGTATGGTTGTTATGGTGGTTGCTTACTGGTACAAGCTAAAGGGCCAACTCATGAGTCGCATATGCTGTTTCCTAAATGGGCATCCTCTACAATGCAAGTCCATGGTCCTATGTTTACCAGATAAAAACGGTAAGTGGTAAGTACTTTTTATAATTACAGTTTGAGATATCATTCAAGTCTCTGCTGCTAGAGGACAAAATACATGCCAAAATTGAACATTTAGGATTGAACACCCTAACATTAATTATGAGCAATAGCAATATTGATGCTTGTCTTAGCAACACCACTAATTAGCAAGTGAAAAGAATACTTCCTCAAACAGACATTAACTCCGTTTGAGTGTGTGTGCGCTCTCATCACGGTGTTGGCCTTGGGCAAAGCAAGTGTTCCATCCCAGACAGTTTGCATTTCTAATGCTTGACTGAAACGGTAGCCCAGCGGTAACACGCAGCATTTTAATTCTTTATTTATTTAGTTTTGTGCTGCATCTGATCTCCTGTTCTAGAATTAATTACTTAATTAGCATAGTGAATTAGGAAACAATTATGATGCATGGAAAAGTTCCAGCAACACCCGGCACAGTTTGGGCATGAGCAACCAAACACCCAAGCGCACATACTCACACACACACACACACACACACACTAGCTGGGTGGCTTGCAGGCTTGTCGCCAGTAAATTAGAGGGGCTGTAATAAAATAGAACATTTTAACAAACAGCCGCTCCAAAGTGCATGTGATATTGTGCCCTCTTCGCGAGACGTAATAAAATCTCAGTGCTAATTTATTAGCCAAGTTGTATTGTGCTAATGAATTAATTCTTCACACCATCACCACCAACTACCCCATCAATCTATTATTTGTTTAATCTCTGCATGCGTTACATTTCATATTAAATATGGGCATTATACTGATCTATAAAACATGATTAGCATTAGAGATTTGTTTAAATCTGTAATCATAATTTGAGCTATTACAATAGTGATGATGGCATAAACATACCTGGGTGCACTTTTTAGCGTGACACGAAATAGGCAGTAAAACTGATACCTTTAATTAATTTTTTTTTTATTTACAGTGTTTCAATTAATAAAGCGTAATTTTGCACAATTACTTGAAGAATATCATGTTACAACTTCAAAACAAAATTAATATGTCGAGAGATTTGAAAACGGATGCTTTTGAACGTTTTTGAACATATCCAGCTTCATATCTATGGGTTTTTAGAGAAGTACAGAGATGTACTTGAGAGGCGAGGACCTACGGTTCGACAAAACAGTTCAAATCTGCCTAAAAGGTAGTTGAAATAGCATGGTTGCTTCAACAAAGTCCTTTTTTATCAGTTAACACTATTGGGTAGGTGTAGGGTTGGATTTGGATATTTCTCTTTGAAACTGCAGCGAAACGTGCAGTAAGGTACGTAAAAACAGTGCTGCACAAAAAGTGCACAGAGGTAATTTTTTTATTTTTAAGGTAGGATGATTGCCTAGAAAATGGCCATAATTTTAGAACACTACTATTGTGTAGTTGTACATGACAGCCGATTAGCAACAGCATACAGTAGGTATGAATTCAAACTCAGTCCTGTATGAACATCATAAGTGACATCAGCACACCTCTGAGCGTTATCTGCATGTGTAATTGCAGTAATTAGTGATGTCTACAGAGACCAGCCAAGGGAATGTGCCGAGATGCTGAGGAGTTCCTCTGAGAGCTACCACATGCCCATCAGAGCCGTGCTGACGTGACTGACAGCTCCTCTGTCTGCGGTGAAGACCAGAGAGACCACAATGAAAGCACAGCTTCTGGTAAACTCAGGTGACTTGCAATGAGACTGAATTTAATTTGCAAGAGGCTTACACTTCCTTTACCATTCATTATAAAATTCAGCACTGGAAGTCAAGATTTAGATGTACTAAATTTGAATTTTGAATTTACATATTGAAACAACTTTTTTAGGCTATGCTATGTGCGGTAAGTATGTTGCTAATTTAAAGTTTCACACATTTAGAAATAAATAACATTTTTGTGAAAGGTCATCTGAATGGCATACGCTCTCATCACATAAACTGTAGTCTTCTGTGTAGTTTTGTGTAAAAAGTGTGTAGTTATAGGATATATGGCGCACATTTTGAAATCACATGACCTGTATTTCACACGTCGGACAGAATCGTTGCGCTCAGTGGTTGCCGCCGATTTCTGTAGAAACGCTAGTAGTGTTGTTTCATGATTCTTCTAGAGAAAATTAGACAGTGTAACTTGCTTGTTATCACATTTTACCACCAGAGATAACAGGAGAATCAATGCATGTACGGAGAAGAAGCAGAAAAGGTATGAAGCCAGAAGAAAACCAACGTAACATCGGCACAGTGAAGAAGAAAGAGATTGTGTGAGTAGTAATAAGTTGTTTCTTTTGTGTTGTACCAACCTAGTCAATATAGGAATTAATTACTGTGTAAGACATTTTCTGAAACTCACAAGCAGTGTAGTTAAATCATAAAACTCTGACATTATGCTAAACAACATCGATAGATGGCAATGAAGCCTTCTGATACCATTGTGTTATAGGTAGAAACAGGAAGACTATAACGCTAGCTTAAAGAACAACTGAATATTCATTTTAATTAATAAATATAGCATTTTATAAATATTTTAATGTATACATTTGGAAATGCTAAAAATATTAGTTAGCACAAAATGTGTCAAATGTGTAAAAACTAGCTAAAAGGCCAGTTAAAGAACTATTAAATATTTGTTTTATTCAGTTAATATAGCATTTTGTACAAAAGTTTTAATTTATACATTTTGAAATGTTAAAAAATATTTTAGTGTAAAATTAAATTGAACCCCGATTGATAAATTATGTAAACGCATTGTTGTGTTAGTTTGTGATACCTTATGCGGTAGCTTACATAAGAAACTTACAAAAAATATCTAATAGATTTAATGTCACATAGTACTAAACAGTTTCACTGAATATGAACATTTGAGACATCTGGTAAATAAAATATAATTTTATCATGACAGTGGGCTAGATATAAAAATTAAATGAAAAGCATCCTTATTTCAAGACGCATGCAGGTAGCGACGTTTTGTCATGCAGCTCACAGCTGTAACAAGGAAATTAAAATCAAAGTTTCCCACTGACTTCCTGGCAGGCCAATCAAACGCCTCCAACCTGCACACGACTGCGCTCCACCTCCCCGAATGACTGCGTCTCATCCGACGGCCACTAGGAACCGCATCACCAACAGCACACCAAAAAAAATACAAATCAGCTTTATTTTGGAAATGTAGATATTGTAACAATGGGGGAGCGTTCACAGATTTTGTCAGTCTAAAGTTGCTTCACACACAACCGAGGTTAACAGCTCTGAAATATTAACCAGCCATGGCGATAGGCAAATCTCACTATGAGCAATCTGCTCGCTGTCATGCCGTGCTGTAAATAGGTTGTCTATTTGCCTCTAATTTGAAACTCATCTATTTCTGTAAACTGTGTTTTCAATAGCAAATTGGAAATATATTGCCTCTCTCTCTCTATCATGCCCTCCTCCTGATTGTGAAGACAGGAAACTGCTGAGGCTATAACATTCTTTGCCTGTCAGGAATGACGCAGCTGGACACCGTGGCATTCTAGATTAAGTAAGAAGAAGATTGGCCTAATTAAATGACAGCTTTCTCTCTTTTGATTTTTCTAGTTCATTTAGAAATGTGACACTAGACTACAGGCTACTGTTTGCGGGAATTGCCTCGTGTGCTTATGTTGATGCTGCTATGAAGATTTTCATAATTAAAAGTTGTACTTGTTAAACTTAAGTTAGTCAAGCTACTCAAGAGTAGTTAGCTATCCAAGATACTCACAACAAAAGCTAGCGATAATGTTTAAGGGGTAATATATTTGTAAAGAGAACATTAAAATGTTACTGTAAAAACTACAGTACAATACATTATAGATTAAAAAAAAGGCTTTGTGGCATGTGCACTTTTTTAATGTTTTAATGTACTGTATCATGTATCAGCAGTATGTAAAATTTTATTTTGTGATTTTATTTCTCTTTTTTATTTGATAATATTCTCTGTTTTATGCCCTTTTCCTGCCCTGTGGGAGATAGCAAATGTTTTCAGCCCTTCACTGTATTTCTGCTGCTTTTGCCGAGGCGAGCAGGTAAAACGTTCAGCGAGATTTCTGTTTGTTTTACGAGGAGAGCTCAGACCGCCCGCTGAAGCTGAGAGCTCTCTTTAGAGGTGAGCGTGTGTGCCTGTGTGTGTGTATGTGCAAGACACGGCTAGCGTTTCCACAGATCACAGTTGTTTTTGGACATGAGAGAGACCTAGAAGACAGACGTGTCCAGAGTGGGTGGAGTCAGGCAGTAAAACACAGACTGTGGTTGGCTCAAGTATGTCACATGATTGGTAAAGTGGCAGTGATTGACATAACTGTGACTAACCTTCATCCAGCTTAACAACAACACTCGCGTACCAAAAAAGCCAATATTTTGATTATTTTTATTTTTTATATGTTTGGTCCATTCTCATCAGCAAAGAAAAAACTATGAATATAAAAAGTGTATTTGCTGAAAAGTTAACATTTGGGATTACACTAGTAAATCAATGTTCTCTAAGCTAACAGACAAAGCCTAAAACACACTTGAATTATTGAATTATAAGTCTTAAATCACTTATAAAGTCTGTTATCAAACATTTTTTTTGATTGCGGAATAAAATAATCATGTATGACAAGTATGAATACGAACTCTACACTAATAGGTTTGAGTACTTTAAGTAGCTTTAAACCAGAATTAACTTTAAGCTTCGAAAAATAACTACACCAGAACAAATTAAGTAACAGTTAAATATTAAAAACCTGTTAATACATAAAGACTGTAATGACAGAATGTTACTAAGTGGCTAATTTCTGACATGTAGTAGGACAGTTTTTTATCACTCATTGAGATGATTACCAACAATTTTATTAAATGTTTTAATGAAACACATCTTCACAGCCAACAAACACTGTACTAATTTACAAAGAACATGTATATTAAGTATTTAATATGATTGTATACATGGCAAATGTTGTATTCAAACAGTTCTTGTATTCTGTTGTGATATACATATATATATATAAAGTAGCTGATTTTCATTGGTTTGTTGCAATTTGCTGTAATTTTAACATCTCATGATATGAGGGCTTCATTTTTTAAGACTCGATGCCAAGATTAAAGTATTTTCCACATTTATGCCACAATGAAAACATACTCACATTCAACTACATGCTATGTAGAGAGTCTTGTTGATATGATAAGCGTCATATTGCTACTTTGAGAACACAGAAAAATAAAAATGACACATGACACTGTCAGATTTGCCCTTTGTACGTTAAACTCTCCATCTTCTGTAACTGCAGGCGGCTTATATGCTGGGGTCAAAGGTCATTGCTGGTACAGCACTCATTTTCTCCTTGCGTACGAATGATTTTCACACTTAAAGAGCTTGGCCTCACTTTTCATTTCATAATGATCATTAATGTCAACATAGTAAATTTTAAAGCAGGTGCAGACTGGAATATACTTCATGTGCACAGCATTTTCAAAGCAGAGCAATAGTTGCCATAGTGACATCAGCAATTGGTGTGTTGTAATAAAATGAAGTGCTTTTTTTAGCAAGAAAATATTGCATCGTCGTTGGATCAATGAATAATTAGATTTAATGGAAAATAAATAGCGGTCCTTTTATGTCTTTATTGTTACACAGTGGGTCATCGTTGCGTTATGGACACATGCAACACACAAATCCCAGTTCTTTCTTGTGCTCTCAGAAACGAGCAGAAAAACAACCCCTGATATTGACACAGCATCACTCAACTGCAATCAAAACAAAAGGGCATATTTTGCCGCTATAAATCCAGTCTATTGATTGTGGGTACAAAAGTGATGCTTGGAAAAAAAAATATTGTGTGAAAGCAGAAGAGAATGGCTAAAAGCGATGAGGATTTTCGTCTCTATCCACACAGCATAAATAAACGAGGTCATAGTGAATAGAGGCCCCTCCAAGTTAATGAGAGCTTTGTGTGGCCGTGAGGTTTTACGGGCTTAATTCTTTTGCATATATTGCCAACATAAATATGGACTCGCACCATAGGAGGCCCTACAGAGAATCGTTAAGGCCGGCCGTAGATACAGCGAACTGGGATGCTCAGGTTTTACTGCGGCTCGTTCAGATTTCTCTCAACCATTTCACCCCGTTTGTAGAGGAAAGAGGGGCTGTAGCATCAATGACCGGGTTAGAAACACACAACAGCGCTGACGCTAACATCTAGCTCAAGAATGAGCAAGTGATTTGGGGCTTCTGGAACAGTGATGTTTCAGCTGGGCTTTTCCAACACTTAAGCTGCTGGATACTGCAAGATCTTTTTTCCGCCACACGTCCTGTGGTCTCTATTTAAAGTTTTCATTGAGTGTGACATGTAATTTACACCAGCGAACAGATGTCTTCACTAAGACACCAGTCTGGACAATAAGTCTACTCCATTCAAATCGGTGATTTAGACCACGCACCAGTACACTGACGGGTTTGTTCTTGCAATATTTAATTAGCCAATACTCGATTATGCCTAGCTACAAAAACAGAGCTGCTTCTTGTGTCAGATCGGATATCAATTTCCCTATCCATATCATGTACAAAATGCATAGGTGTACCAATGTTTTGTCATCACAGATCTTAAAAGCGTGGACGAGGAATTTACCAAGTATGTACCAAGTTTGTTTGTTTGTAGTTACCCTCATATAACCACAACGATCCCAGTCATTGATTACTCCATTCAAGCAATCAATCGATTAATCAATAGTAAATGAATAATTTAGTTGAAATGCAAAAAAGCAAACATAAAAATTATTTATGGAATATATACAACTATTTTTGCAAAAATAATCAATCACAACTATTTGTTTTAAATAAATAATAAATGAAAACAGTGAAATATTTTTGAAATATTATGCTTTTTTTTTTTCATTAAAAGCAAAACAAGGTTTGTTTATCATTTTAATTTTCCCTCAGTCTTAAAAAAATAATAATAATAGTAAATAAAAATCTAAACCACTTTTTCTTTTCTTTTTTTTGGCAAAACAACAGTACAAACACCAGGTATTAGGAGGGGATTTACAAAATTGATTACAGTTGTTAATGTACTTTTACTTAGTTAAGTATAATACTTTAAATGGATATTTATAAATGTATTTTTACTTACTAATGTTTACTATAAAAGCGCAGCCTTACACAAAAACATCAGTAATATGGCAAAGCATAATTCATTCCCAGCATTCCCGCTGATTGTGGTATGTCTGTTTTCCATGAACCAACCGATAATGTACAAACACATCGAATTATCAAGATCCATGTCTCAGCTTAGACCGCCAAGGATAGCTGGAGCGATCTGGCTGGAAGAATCTCATTTGTGGAAACTTGGGCATCTACAACAATATTTATCTTCTTCCTCACGCACAGTAATGACTTTGGCAGAATGAATGAGACAGTTGTCTTCTTGCCTTCAGGTGAAGAACGACGGAGAGAGCATAGAGTCCTGGCCTACAGCCAGCTCATGACAACATGGAAGTGAAACGCCTCCGTTCCCCGAGTCGACATATCACCACGCGAGAACAATTGAGCATTAGCATAATTAGCTAACATATTGTTAATTTTTTCTGTGCCATTGTTGATGTTCCACAGCAACTAAACAAATTTAATTTCAGGGTGAGCTAACAGACTGCCTGAGCTATGGAAAACCTTCGGGGTGAGAAAAACTTTGAAAAGAATACGTCCTCTGTGGCATTAACTCTTTTGCCTGATGGTGCTTGCTAATTATGGCACTTCCTGAGAATGAAAGTAATAGGCTGGTGTCAGTGCCTGAAGCTTATCAAGAAACATGCAGGCAGCCATAACTGGATGTTGCCTTTTTGTCACCATGTTCCTTTGAGGCAGAGAAAGAAAAAGTCTGAAACAAAACACGAAAAAGACCAAGACAGGAGAATGAGCGAGATAAACGCCCGGCGAACCAAAGACATGGGGTCCGATTGCAAATTAAGACGTCCGTTTCAGATATAATTAACCTTTTGATTCAGGACGAACTGTCTTGTAAACAAGCGTAGCAATTAGCTAGCTGTTTTTGCTATCGGCTGATAGCGATGATTCTCATTAGCATGGCATGACCTCCTCTAATCTATGCGGACACAGATATGAGACTTGGCCTGATCTGAAGCTTGCCTTTGCTTCATTGAGCATGCCATACGCTGGAGGTAGAGTGGGGGGTCTCTAATAAATACAACACCAAGGAGTCCTTGATTCTGGTATGTCTTTTGCTCTTATCTGTGGAAAGAACCCGGTCTGTTGGTCCTCCTCAGTTTCTCCTGTTTTTTATGCATTGGCTTCACTAGGCAATTTTAGCAGCTCATTTACGCAGCTTGGCAAAAGCCATTGAATGCCTGCTTGATCATACACCACCAAGTCCGAGCGGCTTGTAGATACCAGTCGTTCTGTTAAACACTGGCTTGTGAAGATGTAAGTATTATTGCACTGTTATTCTTGAATACGAATGAACATCTCATCTGGTATTGAGAGTTGTTGACAGTCATTCTTATTTAAACAAAAAAAAAAAAAGTATAATTTAGGAGAAATTTACCAATGGAGCAGAAAGACACAGTACAGACTTGAATTAATGAGGCAGTACACACACACACACACACACAGAGGAAACAGTCAACAGGAACCCTTGGGAGCAACTGTTGGAAAAGTGAACATAATATTACAATTAACTTTTTTGTGCCATTTTTTATTAAACCTGAATGAATGAATGATGCATGTTACCTGAATTAGAACGTTTGACTCAAATGTCCTTGTTTCATCGAAAAGAATAGATGCTTTTCACAGGGTCTTCTGTGAAGATAAAACAGCAATCTTCTTGTAGAACCATCAAACATACACAGTATTGCAAATATTTATTATCAATACATATGCGTTCAGAATATCTAAATAGTGAATTCTGAAATCTACCCCAGCTTTAGTTATATCTGCAAGTGAAACACTGAATACATTGTAGATATAAGGAGTGAAACTCTAAAGTTGGAAAAACCTACCAGCATAAGCAATACATCAACAAATGCTTTGGGTGACAAGTTGCAATTAACCGTGAAGACAGTAGACATTTGTATGCATTTCATATCTCATTAAATATAGTTATTTATTTTACAGGGAAGGGTGTTCGCAGAGGAAACCGAAGCTATTTAAACTGGAGTAAAAACCTAAAGCTTAACGATATGTCAAATGTACCAGGACTTACTACCAGGTAATGAATCATATATCTGGGAAACCAGAAACATCACGCAAGGCTCTGTGTCATGCATCGCGTCACTTTTGGATATTGAACAAATCACTTTGCCTCAACATATCAGATTAATCCATGCAATAAAAGAGATTTGTGACTGCAAGTAACAAAGACAGAAAGAGAACAGGCACAGAATTAAAATACATGCAGTTTTCAGTCGTACTTAAGCCACTTTTTTTTTTTTGTTATGTCTTCTAAATGCTTAAGTCTAATTGAAATTATACAGTCATGCAAATACATTAATCAGACTACAGTTATCCTAGCTGTTAAGTCCAATGTGAAGAAAGCAACACAAACAGAACATCACAGCAGTCCATATCAAACATTTGATTACACATTGCGTCACATACATTCAGACAGAGAGATGGAGACTGCGCTTCATTTACACAAAACCTGCTGTTCCTTGACTATAACTGCTAATGTAAACAGGCTTAACAATGTGGCTACTTCTGCAACACTTTTTTTTACAGTGTCCTTACATACTATCTCTTGTAATAACAGTACATTATGCATACTTACAAGCAAATAACCCTAAATCAAAACTTTTAGTAACCCACATACATGTTGTTAAATAATATTACTCTGTACTTATTTCTATAATTCAACTAACAAGGATACCTTAAAATAAAACTATACTATGATTACACGATGATCACGATATTCTTATTGAATGTTTGGAACATGTAGTGGGGCTGAGAGGGACGGTTTTAAAATGGTTCTCCTCATATCTAAAGGGGCGCTCATGTTCTGT
>JAUMHE010000082.1:3289948-3313800 GCA_032359235.1 Enteromius mattozi
CTGCATCCTCAGTTGAGGTTTTTAAATCTCGTGTCAAAACGTATCTTTATTCTGTCGCTTTTAATTCTTGACTTTGCTATTGTATGTCATTTATTTTATGTATTTTAATTTATTTTATTTTATAATCCCTTGGATGTTCAGTCCTTTGGCCTACACAGTAGCATAAAGGGCTATATAAATAAACGAGACTTGAGACTTGAGACTTGAGACTTGATTTATATGCTACTTTTTATGGAAAATAAAAGTAAACACACTGAATAAACAGCAAGCAGATACACACACACACACACACGCAACAAAAATGATGATTCGCATGAAAGCAACAGTTGGGGAAAAGCAATGGGTTAAAATGGAAAATGCCTTGATGGATTAGTATCTTAACAAGATATTAATTTCTGGACTGGAGTGGTATGGTTACTTGTGAATTATTGAAACATTTTTATCAGCTGTTTGAACTCTCATTCTGACGGCACCCAATCACTGCAGAAGTTCCACTGGTGAGAAACACACTCGGATCAGGCCGAGTCGCATACACCTTGGGTGGCCTGAGTGAGTACATTTTCAGCCAATTTTCATTTTGGGGTGAACTACTGTATTCTTTTAACTGAAATATGGGGTTTTATAAAGTAAATATAAAGAGTACCACTAAATTTATGGGTCTTTTTTAAAATTACATCAAAACAGTAATGTTTTTTACTATTTTGAAGAACAGTTCAATTAGAAAGAAAGAGATCTAACCCACATAAAAAGTGACGAACCACAGTTATTCTTGTTTTTAAATTTCATTTTAATAGTTTCTGAAATTGTTCACAATTATAGACCCGTAAGGTCAAAACTTACGATTAAAATAGCCTTTAGAACAGTGTCAGTATTTTAGAAAAGTAGAAATTAAGCTGATTATAATTTACTGATTATAATAAGTGTTTGGGGGAGGCCCGTTAATTGACTTTTTCAAAACACAAACTACCGCAAGAAACAGTGATGTCGAGAACATGCTTACTAAATCTTAACCATCAACTGATTCTATGTGTAAAAATTCTATGCTTAGCCATACATAAAGGTGTCAGGATCCATATGCGTTCCATATTTTAAAACTTTTGTGGGCACACTAGGCCTGAAGGGGTTTTAATAGCCAAGGGAATTACAGCGTCTTCTCCCGCAACTAAATACGCCTGAGACTCAATATGAGCAAACTAGCCCTCTAAGGCATAACTAGACCTATGAGATAATCTTTCTTAGACTCTGATAGACAGGTGTAAATACTCCCTCGAGGACCTTCAAGTGAATCCAACAACCCCAGAGACCTACATCTGATGTCTGTAGAAACTCTGAGAGTGAACTTTGTCGCTACGCCCAGCTTGAATTCTGAGCACTGTAAAAGCAAAGGAGAAATGCCGTAAGATGAAGCAGAGAAACAGAAATGTGAGAATCATGGAAGACCAGCATGAGAGAAACGACTAGTAAATGTCACCTCTGTCAAACAAGGCTGCAGTTACGGTCTTGGCCCGCTGTGCGTGAAGCCCATATAAAAAAATCAGTCGTGCTGGCTAAAGAGGATTCCACATCCTTTGGATGGCCATCACGGTGATCTTATCGTCATGGTGTTCCCACATCCACTTCTCATTTTCCATCCAAACCTCAGCCCAAACCAACACCACAAAATGAGATATGATTGATCACTGCACCGCTACAATTATTTCATCTGTCTCCACGATTCCATTTTCAGATCATGTCATTAAGAGTGGCTCCAACAGGTCTCTCAAGATGTGCCAAAACAGATTCGGTTCAAGAGGCCACGCGTTCACCTACTCTCAAACGCACCCCGTTGTGTACTTTGGTGTGTTTACAGGTTACCACAAATCCAAAAACTTGTGTCGGTGGTTTTTGAGTCTCCAAGTTATTCAGAACAAACAAACCGATCCCAGTTCTCTTGGATGGAAAGGTCTGAACAAAAGAAGGCCTCTAGGCGGTTATGGAACCATCTTGTACCGGTTAACATCAAGAGGGTTCAGTTCATCTCCATGAGCTAACTAAATAAACAGCCCATGTGTTTGATCACAGATGTAATTCTATGTGTAACCTCAAAATATCCTACAATGGAGTGTTTGCCTTGGCCATGCGTGCTGTGTCTATTAAGCAAGACCATCACGACACTTCAAAGCCTCATAGGCCTTGTATTCCTGGACCTTGAACCTCCCTGAGATGTTTATCTGCCCTTCTGAGATCTTAAGAACCATAAAGCCCTGGGCCAACGACGTGGTCTTCTCTGTCTTAGACCGTCCCACATGCACTCTCGGCCCAAACACTCCATATGCAGGAGTTCATAACGAGTGCAGCCATTTTTACACCCTCCCGCTTTGAGACAAACCACTCTGTTGAGGACGAGAAGAAAACATTGCTGTCTTCCATAAAAGGTTTTGAAGAAAAGCAAAGAAAACATCCTCATCTTCTGGACTCCAACTAAGTTTCCAGATGTGCCCGGGGTCGAAGGTCGTAGATAAAAGTACCAGGATGTGGCAGAACCCTAACTAGAAGCTAGTTTCTAGAGTGAGCATTCCTCGCCAGAGGGGAGCGGCGCGAGGAGGGTCGCGCTGTTTCTTCCCTCCGGCATGCCCAGCGAGCGGTCTCATTTTGCACTAGTGAGTTATTACACTGCAACTTCGTCCTCTCTACCTTTGCAGTGTTTACAGATGCCGGCTGGGCGAAATGTCAAGCCTGTTAAGCATCACTAAGGGTCAGAAAAAAAGTTTGAAGGTTTCGTTCAAGAGGCCCTAGGATCCAGGGGTCCGATGGTGATGTCTTTTACCTTGGTGTAATGAAATTCGAGATTTCTTTACTAGTCTAGTGTGCTCACGTCATCGTCACTTTTGCAATAGTTTGTTTGTGGACCCGTGCTGTGGCGCGACGCAGGCGTCTTTTTAAGATGAGGGGAAGGTGATGAGTAATTTTATGATTGACTAAGTCCAGAGGTCTGTGCTTATTTTTGTTCCCCGCCATGTCATTTTCTTCCTCAGAATACAGATGATAGAGACATCATGCATTGGGTAAAGACGGCCTTCCATTACCCTGAAGTGCACACATGCACAAAGTACTAATACGATTACTTCAAGTGTGTCAGAACCTTAATAAGTGTGGAAATTGCCCTGTCAAAGAGAGGGGGTCAATTACACGATTATGACGGAAAATCTTCCAGATTGTTTCTTTACATAAAGTAATCTGCTCGATTAACGGAGATGGAGGCAACTTCATTCTAATTTTGAAAAGTAGAGAAAATCGGAATGACAGCGACAACTTTATTTTTTTGTGAATTAGGATAATACCAAGATTTGGAGGATGGGCTAAGCTCACATGTTCATGTAGATAGCCCATCAATTTCATCACAAGGCTAACCTCCTAAAATAGTTTTGATCCCTTCTCTGTTTTTTTTTTCCCAAAACCGAAGGTCTTCTGTAAATCTCTAAGTATATAATTTACTCTTAATTGGTTTTTAATTGGAACTTACTGTAGATGTTTAACACAGGATTACAGCATACAAAGGGCATTATGTTCTTGTGAGCGTGTGTCAATGATGGCATGTGTGCTCTGTGAAGGCCTGCTGGTCATGGAGTTACTCAGGACTGAAGGAAGCTCAGTGAACCACTAGATGGAGTCAAACCCTAGTTAAGAGCCGCTGGGAGGTGGACATTACCCTTGTTGTGAAGAAGTGAACCGGTGCATTTGTATAACTAACAACCTGACTGTGCAACCCCGACTGTTTAGACCACACTTGCCCTCTGCTAACCTGCTCCCTGTGTCATGTTCCAGAGAATTAATAAGCATAAGAGATGAATCTAATTGCTTGTATATTACAAAGCATGAATTCCTGACAGTGTATTTAATCAAGTTAACAACACGGATGCAATAACAAAATAATAATGTAGTTGAATTTTAATTTAAAATGTGGAGTTCACTTTAATTATATCTCCAGCACTGTTGCCAATAAAATAAATTATAATATAAATCAAATATATACATATCATTTCTGAATAAAAAAAATTGCTTAAAAGCAACAAAAATGTATAGAATGCCACACTATTTTTCTTTTTTTTTTTTTTTATTGCAACAAGACATGAAAGTGTCTCTTTATTCATACATAATCCCAGACGATCCCACACATCCCAGAGGGAAAAAGAAGAAGAACAGATGTCTTGGGCCTAACATGACAGGTCATATACGTTCTGCAGTCAGGAGACGGGAACAATTGTCAGAGAATCTACTGCATGTGGAAAGACGAGGACTACATGCTTGACTGCTTGATATGATAACCCTGATAGCATGTGCCATACCCTAATGGAATGAAAATAATAGCCGATATGATGACGCTTGAAAAGTGACATGCTATTCTGTTCCTATGGCCTGTACTCAAAGCCTGTGTTTTTTATTTTGCTGGTGCCTCTACGCACAGTTCCAGGAAAAGCACTACGGTTGCAATTATATCATTTAAATACAGCCTTTCCCCTCATTTGTGATAAATTACAGATCATTTGTGGTATAAAAAAAAACACAACAGCACATTCATATTCCTCCATTTTTCTTAATAATATCGCTCAGTGGAGTACAGATTTGAGTCTTTACACTTACCACATTATTTCTTACTTAAAGACAACACTTCCTTCTTGGAGAATGCACTTCGCTCTGTCAACAGATGTTTGACACAGGGAAAACAGCTAAAAATTACACACGACTCTTGATATAGCGCTCTCACGTGAATTGCACCATTTAGCATTTGCCGTTTGACAGGTAATTGACTTTACCCTCTGACAAAGTGAAATGTGTGTGTTGTCATAAATAATGCAGAGTTTAAGAAGCTCACATTTACACAGGCATGAATATTCATCAGTAAACAGAGTTGGAAGAAACAACACCCACCACTTAATGTATATGGGCTGTTTTTTCGTCTTGTAACAAGATACAGTTTTAACTGGTAGCATTAGCTAACATCAGTTACTCTAAAACAAAGATAAAATCAGTTAAATTTTGCACTAGCTTCTTATACAATGCATTTCCTCTGAGGTCAAAACATGTATATTGATCCCAGACTCTGTTTTGCCATTTGCTAGCGTTATTGTCTAATATGACCTAAAAGCCCTGAGTATGTAAAGCTTTAGACAGCTGAGCTGATTAAAAACTTGCCTTTTGAACATTAAATTATTCCAAGCCATCATTTCGTCAAGGATACAATTGTTTCGTTTGAGTTTTTTCCCCCTTCTCTCCCCCATCACCCTCAGATGGATGTAGGCCTAATTCTGCCGCCTTTTAGAGAAGCTCTTTAGTCTTGTGAAATATGATTAATCTGATTAGTCATTCAGGCCGGTCTGCCTTTATGCTTACATTAACTAGCACAAAGAGCCCCCCTACAGGTTAAAGTTTAAATGTGGATTACCAGATAAAGCCAGCCCTGATTAGGTTACTAAGGGCCATGCAAGACGGAGAGAGAAAGAGAGAAAAAAAAAATTAGATATGCTTCGCTACTAATTTCACAAACATCTTCATTTTATTTTTTTCCCTTTTCTTCTGTTGTTTTACGCTTTAATTCAATCCAGTGAAATTCACTTGGATATCAGTTTTAGACAAAAATCTTTCAGCAATTATGTAAATGGCTAAAGGGTTCCACACAATACTGTATGGAAATGGAAAACAGGAAGTAATTCTCTCATAAAGGACAGATGGTAACAGTGCTGTAAAGTTACAGTGAGAGGGCAGCACTTCAGAAAACACCAAGATTTTGTGTTTACAACGTAATGCCTTTATTTAGTGTGATGGTGTCTGTGATTAAAAGCACTTTTATAAAATGTAGTCTACAAAAACAACCAACTTTACCAAATTGAAAGAATAATTTAGAATATTTTTGGTGAAGACTTCATTCATTCATTCAGCATTCTGTAATAATGCACTATTGTGATTTATGAGCACATTTATGCCATGAGAATAATTCATAAAACGAGCTTTGTGATTTATTTATTTTTTTTGGCAGAAGTGTAAATGTTATGCTTGTGCTAAGATAGCGTAGAAATTAAAATGTGTTTCCTGCATACAAAATACTGAGGGCAAACAAAAAGAAATCAAAACCACAAAACAAGCAATTAAAATAATCTTTGATATGTGTGATACATTTTAAAAGCTCTATTTCACCTAAGACGTGACAATAGCATATCACACGCAAGCCTTCAAAGGGCTGCTATGGCAAACCTAAACTCTCTTGAAGACTCCAGCATGCAAAAACGAACAAAGGAATATGTGGGCGCTGACAATTAATAATAATAAAGCCGTGTAACAACACAGGCGTCTGTTGTGCCCAGCTCAGATAAGAGGGGATGTTAGTTTATCACCCTGGCCTGTGTTAACCAAGGGTGGCTGAAAACTCTTTGCCCAGTGGATTACGTTACAATCTCATAGGTGGTGGCACACCGGCTTGAGCGTTGGGAAGTAAAACCCACATACATAAATCTGAGCTTCCGCCTTTGGACTCACCTGGTAACTGCAGACCATCCAACCAGAGGAAGGATGTTGGGGGAAATCGGGTGGAGGGGGTGTTATGCAGCTTGATATAGAGCTCCAAGGTTTATTTTTTTCCCCCCACCGCCCACCAAGGCCTGCTCCAATACCACCGTCTGGGACTTTGATGTGACCATGTTTATTGTTGTCTATTCTTGCTCGTCCACCCTGTTGTTCTGACGTACCTCTCCCGGGTACAGCGAGACAGCGATGGGATGAGAAAGAGAGCCCCATTTATTTCTGCTAATTTTCCTCTCTTTGTGATGGATGGCTTTCTTATTGTGCCATTTGGGCCTTTGAAAAATGTTCTACGAAGCAGAAGAAATTGCCAGTTTCCATATCATACAAATCTGCTGCCATTCAAATATCCAGCAATGAACTGTCTGAATACTCGGCTCTCTATCACCAAATCTGTATTCAGTTAAGATACTACTAAAAAAAGCAAGTCCATAAATAAAAAATTAAATATCACATAAGTCTGGCAAGCGCCCAATTTTGTCTCACAGATGCCAGGTTTCAATGGCGCTGGCCATTTTGTATATTCGAAACACTTGAAGCCAGAAACTGAAACATACAGTAGTTCTGTAAGTTTCACATAGTTATGTCTAATATGAGAGACATGCAATATAAACACACAAGCAAATAAAATAAATGCTAATGGACATACCTTTAGAAAATATCAAAATATTTTTTCTTTGGCTTTAAGTTTGAATACAGTAGTTAACTATAAGTATAATGATTTATAATGGTTTATCATATGCTGTCCCTGTACTGCCTATTTTTGCTAGAAATATTGGTGAAAACTAATTAATTTTCTCTTTTTTTCAAAATGAATAAATATGTAGTATAATAGTAAAAACAGTAGTAATTTAATTACAAATGAAAACATACACACACTCACATACTATAGATAAATAGTTAGACTTGTTAAATATAGAACTGTTAAATATTTCTTGTCGACCACATCTCTTCTCTGATCAAAATATTTATATGCAAAGTGTGTCGAAAACAAAAACCTACAAAAAGTTGCCCGACAAACAAAGAAGGGGTGTCATGAAAAGAAAGAAGCAAAAAACTTTCATCTTAAAGGCTTTATTCTCTGAGTTCCCTTTTATCCTTTCTTTTCGGATTACTCCGTGTCTCGGAGGCTCTCAGAGGGCCCCAGTTCTTATTAAATTATTTCTGGGTGAAATGGACACAACTTGAATGGAATCATTAAACTTCGCTAGTTATAAGAATGCGTCAGAGCCGCCACAAGATGAAAAGTGACGCGGTTTCATGCTCCTCCAAAACATTTAATATGCCATGAAAAGATATGACATCAATCCTCGCAAAAACACAGGGGCGAAATGAATGATGCCATTGTGACTCTAAACATCAATCATGCCCAATACCCTGGAAAACAATGGTGTTTTATTTGCATTTCAGAGGTGACAAACAACATTAGTGACTGGCTTAACATTGTCAATTCCATTACTCAAGACCTGAAGCAAATCAGAATTAAACTGTGGCCCAGTTGCTAGGCAGCTGAGTTCTCTTGACATGGTGGTTAGTTTTTCTTTCATTGCTTGACAAGAGCCAAGTGAAAAGAGTTTTGAAAAAGTTGCTAAAAGCACAGAGAGGAGGGGGATAATTGGTGCCACTGGATTGTAAGGCGTCTCTTGTGTGGAAACAGACTGTGGAGAAAAGAGAGAGAGGGAACCCATCGCACGATAATAAAAAATCAACTCTTGTACACAAACTTGACCTGGGCACTTTCATGGCCTTCAATAATTCAGAGGCCTGTCTCGCTTCCACAAATACCATGAAAGTCCTTCAAATGACAGGTGAGATATTGGATGAACCAAAACAAGACAGGTCTTGCCTTACAGTCTGATTTGATAACTGTTGTCCTTGGATTTGAGTGCACATTAAGAAGCCTTCTAATAAGTTTATTTTAGGACAATTTTAACAGCTGTGCAAAATTGTTGGCCAATTATTATTATTTTTATTTAATGAAAACCTTGCTTGCTTTGTGACTGGGATTTTCCATTTAATTGTCCTCTGTAAAATGTCTGTAATCAATCGGTCTAAAATAGCAATAGCACACCTCTCATCAACAAGCAGCACAGTTTGAGGTGCCATTCATGTCCACAGAACAAATGGCACAAGATGAGTTTTGAATTGACTTTTAGGTCACAGGTTTGTTTAAAGACTTTTAGCATGCAAAATTGTATCAGGCACTGCAGTGGACAAGATATTTAAAATAAATAAATAAATAAATAAATAAACAGCAACATATGTGAACACAAAATGTACCTTAGCTAACACTACCAACAATGAAAAAGATTTCCAATAAGCTGACCAATTATCAACTTTCAAGCAAAAAACTAAAATAAATAAAATAAAATAAACAGCTTTTTTTATCTAAACAAAAGAGGCAGAGGGTATTCTTCCAGGAACCTGCAGCAGTCCCAAAAAACTTTCCAAAAAGTGCACACCCAGTCTAAGAGAGGACCAATTAATGCTGGATTAAGACTCATGCTTATTTACAGTCGCCTTTGTGCTCTTTCCTGCAATTTGACTTCCTCAATGGAAGAAAGACTGGAGGAATAGAGGGAGAGGAAAAGGGAGAGAATGAGAGAAAAAAGAAAGGAACCTGAGGGAGGGGGGCCAGAGTCTTGAGAGAGAGCGGGAATGGGGGGTTGTTTAGACGCAAGAGGTGTAGTGAGGTGGCTGGCTCCATTGTGAGGACACCACCTCTCTCATTATACCCTCTCAATCAACACTCCTGCTCACAGGAAGCCCCTGGAAAGCCCATCTGCCATGGCTAATCTGCAGGCAAAGTCGTGGCCGCACCGTCTAAGGCCCCGCTACCCTCAGCTGTATTATTCTCTCCCACCGCCACTGCGCCAGGGATCAGCCAAAGCCCATTAAAGTAAATAATAGCCAGAAATGACAGGCTTAATGCGGATTGGGGAGGAAGTTGAAGACCAGTTTGAACTGTGAGCTCTGATTAATAGAGAATAGCATTTGAAAGTAGACGGAGAGAGAGAAAGCCCAAGAGCGAGCCAGAGAGAGCAAGAAGCTGGGTAGGAAAGGGCAAATTACCTCAGCTCCAAAGGCTTCTGAATCCTTAGATTGATGGTGCTTTCCTAATCTTCCTAGGCACAAGTGAACCATAAACTAGTCTTAATTTCTGTAAGGGAACTTTGTTTTGTGATGCATTGTACCTGTTTGTGAAAATATACTTTATGTTTGTAGGAGATGCTACGGGGATCGGATTTTTGGCCCCAAAAGCAAAGCCGAAAAGTCACTGGTAAAATCTAAGGAAAGAGGAAAAGCTACCCAGCAAGGATCCCGTCTTTCTTACAGATAGCATCAAGGTCACCTACATGTAGTAGTACTTTATGCTTAGCCTAATCTTCATAGAACCATTTCTGAGGTCTTAAGGTTTTTCCATACATTTCGGACCGTTTATATCCAGCTGCAAAAGATTCTTTGAGCCCTAATCCAAAAAGGGAACATACTGGCTGTGCTTTATAAATTCGATTTTAGGGTGCCAGGCATCTTTTAGACACAAGGTAAGACTCGTAGAAAGACTGTGTATAGTGAATGTGATATGCTTTGAGTTACTCATATATAAATAAAGTAACATATAAACCAAATTCCATTTTACAATAAATAACCTATAACCAAACCACAAAACAACCTGGACTACAGTGAATTTCCTCAGAAATTCAATAGACATTGGTCTGAAAAGGAAAGTCACACTTCTGAGGATTACTACTGATTACTACTACATTCTTTTATCTGCTACATTGGACCTAAAAATACGACTGTGATTTCTATATCAGGAGTAGTCTTACTAGGGAATGTCTGCAAAGGTTGGTACTACAGTATGTAGTAATTATCTCAGTAAATGTACCGTAGTCAGTATGCTAGAACAATGTGGAACTAAATGCAGTTTTATTCCAAGTTAATCACATTCTCCTCTGCCTACTTTCATTGCCTTCAGGCCAGGAATGGTGACTGAATAAGACTGCCTGACAAAACTGTGGAGTCTTGCTTGTTTTGTGGTCGTACTTGAGGTGAGCTCTCTTGTGCCTGAGTTCAACTGGAGGACTTAATATGACCTGTCACCTGGCCGACGGTGGAGTCTGTTTCCGCAAGATTATGTCAAGCACTTCCACCTCTGCCTAACAAAGGTTAAAAATTGCTTATACATCTGTGAATGAATTGGAATGCTCGCAGGAAACAAAGGCTAAGGCAAATGGTTAGCGACTGAGAAAGCGTCTGATTGGCTGCTCACCCTTTGCCCTGTTCCATGAAGAGCAGATTATGTTAATGTTATGGAGATAATACTCAATATGATCTATGATAGACCTCACAATGGTGCGATCCTTGGGTTTTAAAATGTACGTTGTGGGATGGAGGGGCTAAGGAACAAAAGGTTTTGTGGAAGGGTTTGAGCGAGGAAAACATGAGAGAATTTTGAGCTTTGAGACATAATGAAGTATTTAAGATCTCCAGAATGTGTTATTGACAGAACTGTAAAATATATATATTTATATAAAAAAACATAGGAGTTCACGGGGTCTCATGAGAGGCGCTTACGTTTGGTTCTGAGAAGTGTTTAATGGTATCGATTTTTATTGTTCAATGAAGTGTGTGAAGTCTTTGACAGGCTTATTGAACTGTTCCGAAAAAGTGTTGTTGAAGTTGACTGTTTGGGGAACATCCTTTTAGTGTCATAAAAGAATTACAGTTAGAAAAAAAAAAAGGAAGAGAGAGAAAGGAATGGCATGGAAAAAGGCTCTCCCGGTTCTCGAGGTCTAATTCTAATAAATACTCAGGCTTGTGCAAGGAATTTTTAATAGGACCAAATAGCATTGGTGCTGACAAGACTTAGACTTGATTAGCACATGTCCTTTCTAGGATATCTACTGTACCATTATCCTATTCGTAGATATTCCCATAAAAACCGCCAGCTGTTGGTGATCTCATAAAGATTCCTATTCCCCTGGCTAAGTCATACATGTGAGGACTCTGTTGGCCAGTAGAGGCCTCCCATGCTTTGTGCAACTTTTCCACACTCTCTTGACATGTTTGAGACTTACAAATAGATGCCTGTAGCCATTGCATTTGTATGGCTCTCACAACACAGCATCTTTGGAATACTAAGAAGTTCTTGATAAGGTTGGCGCCTGGTATGACAAGTGTTTTGGTTGAAACCATTAGAAACCATTAGTTTTTATCCAAAGCACTTACGTTTGTGCTTAATGTATGCATTTTATCAGTAGGTGTGTTCCCTGGGAATCTTGGCAGTGCAAGTCGCACGCTTTACAAGTTGAGCTACAAACTTGGTAGACTATGATGTTCTTCAAAACCTTTGTTCAAAGAGCGAAGAGCACCAAACACATTGACGCAGAACACATTGTTTACTCACCAACGTCACTGAAACAGTTTGAGCACTGCTTTATCTTTTTATTTACCCATCCACTTCATCTTTCCCAAAGCCCACACAAGAATCGCATGCATCTGTGCCAGCGTGTGTCACTAGGTCTGTTTTCCTTCCTGGCCGAGTCTCTTCTGTGATTTCTATATCCGTTGTCATGGTGACACAGCAACAGGGAGGAAAATGGCAGCCTAACCTCTGGCATTCATGCAGACCAGGCCAGGCCTGAGGGCAAGGGGGGGATTGCAGCCATGGGCTGCAGGACCCTGCTGGGTCTCCCGGCCCTCAATCAAATTCTTTTGACCTCAGAGAAAAATGAGAACATTCTAATACCCTCCGCTACTGTTTTAGTGAGATTAATGTCCCAGATCGTTGTGCTAACTCCGCTTTTCAAAGACGGTTGGTTAAAATACTGAACGCGGGGCCTTGTGTATGCTTCCAGAAACAACTCTGATGATTTACAATTGGCACAATACGCCCTCAAAGAGGCAATTGCACGACAAAGAGGTTGTTTCTTGCCTAATTTGGGGGCAAAGAATGGCCCTTCGATCCAGATCCAACGTTACTGTAAGGGAGCAGTCGTTTTTGTGCGCAATGTGCCACAAACACCTGATTGCTCTTGAGTGGTGAATAGAACAGAAGGGAGGGATTTTCATGACAATCTCACAATGCTGAGGAAGTACATTATCACCCGACTGCAAGGCACCAAGGCTGTCGTAATGAAGACATCTACGTTATTAAAATCAAATTCGGAATCTTCAGCATGCCTTGTCTAATGATGAGCGAACAGCTCGGCTGTCATAGGGGGAGAGAATGAGAAAGAAATAGACGAAGAAGATTTTTCCCTTCGTTTGGCGCCATGCCCAGATCTCATTCAAGCAGAACTCTTCCCACAGCAAACTTCTGCCCTACCAATTAAAGGACAGATCCACCCTCCCCTTCCTCAGCGCGAGAGGATATTTCAAACTATATTTGTTTTTATGACACACAATATTTGGATTAACATGTTGATTTGACATACTGATTCGCATCACAAATCTGCCAAACCTCAGAGGATTCGCATCCTTAAATTTACATTGTACATTTACACAAACAAATCAACCCAAATTTCTGTCTATAACACGCCTTATTGATTTAAATTAGCACCGGGCTTGCCTGCTGCACTTGCGCTTGGTTTGATCGATCTGTGGGAAAATAAATATCTGTTCACTCAAAGTGCCGTGTTTAGTATTGTTTCCTGCTCCCCTATGGAGCGAGTGTAAAATCTAATAAAGAAGATCTGAGAGAAGGCACTTTGATCAGGGACTCCTCAAACAAGAAAGATCACATGGGACAGAATGAGGAAATCTTTGAGGACTATAATACTAATGCGAACAGGTTCTGGCTTTACACCATAAAAAGATCCATACAACACATTTTATCTGTGCTATCTCTATACACTCACCAAAAACATTGCGCATTAGAAAGAGCTGCAGTTAAAATTACCAATACACAAAGTAACATTTGATTTCTTAAAAATATATCATTCCTGAGATATGCAGTGCCTTTTTTAACGTGACTGTAAATTAATGGGAAGAAAACAAACAGAAAGGAAATACCAAGTCAATGTTTAGAGTTAACAATTAGTTTACAATGCGGTTAACTTAAACTTTACTTCAAAAATAAAGTGAATATTGTACATTGATCAAACATAGAATGTTTTACATTGACAAATCAAGGTAATGTCACAAAATATCAGACAATTTCATTAAATACATTACTAATACTTACTGATGTTTGTGCTGTTGCTCTCTCACCAACAATCCTGTCAATTGGTGGATGATGTCACAGAGGATCTGGATTTTTAAGCTTTCTTTCTTAAACAAATGCATATAACCATGTAACATGAACAAAATCTCAGCATTTTTTGTGTGTGAGTTTATAATTATGTCTGTTTTCAAGCATGGAACATATTTTATCTCTGTTCAAAAGTTCCCCAGACGCAGAACCATATGTATCAAATTCAGTTGTAGGGAGTTATCAAAAAGAAGTGAGAGTCCTTGGAGGCAGTGTTGAGAACTGATAACCCATCAATGCTGTTTTATTATGGTTAACAAATCTAACAGTGTAGATCTGTATCTTCACACCCCAGATGTTTCTAGAACGCTTAAAATTTTCAAGTGTCTGTACAGCTTCTGACTTTAAATATATTGCGCCATATGTCATGCAAGCTTAAAGCACTTTCTAAACACTTTCTGGGCAATGATATCACAGCTCATATTCCGGGTTCAATACAAGTTATGCTCTATCCACAGCATCTGTGGCTCTCTGTCAATTACCACAGACAATAATACCAACTCACATCCTCAAAAAAGCAAACCAGAAATATGTACAATAGTGTATTACACTATTCAAATCTCCCACCGTTAATGTGCCTTAGATGAAGATTCTAGATCATTCTAAGTTCTACTTGTGACCAGTGGAAAAGATTATCTTGAGCGCAGCATGCACCACGTATTGCAGCAGATGATAATATACAACCTTTACGTTGCGCTGAAAACCAATTTTCGACAGTCTTTCAAACCCAGCGGCTTTAGAGTAGTAGGATCAGCAGGTGGACTGTATGATGTGGTGTAATAATAGATTGTAAAGCCCTGACCGGTGGCTGCTTAGCTGTGGTCAGTAATATGCAGCGCTCGTGTCATGGCTCAGAGGACCAGGTCCGCTGCTGATTCGCTCTCTAGAGATGACATTCATGCTGCATTATTATAACAGCAGTCAGTGACTATAGTGTGAGTCACCTCCGCCCCTTCACGCCATGAACAAAGACGTGCACAAATAGAAGAACATGGATATGGAAAGAAAGAAGATTATAAGCCCCAGAGATGGTAATTGATTTGTAATTATTACAACCATCATTAGAGCATGTTATGTGGTAGTTATCATTCAAACATTTTGTACAGTTTGTTGACATGATGTTCTGCACATGGGCCAAAAATACTTCAAGATCCTTGGATTTAAAGTCACTGTGAACCACAGCTTACATCCCATTTATGTAATCTGACAAAATTTAGAGGGAAAAGTGTATAAGCTGGGACTTTATCTGTTTGGAAATTAATGGTGATTGTTGAGAGGTGAAGTCAACCAGAAGAGTCATTTTTAGATGCAAAAGATTTACATTTAGTTAATATTTGGAATGAGATCTACCCATAAACCATGTACAATAAAGCCAGAATCGTCATTATCATCATCATTATCCTCATAATTATATATATATATATATATATATATATATACACATATAAATAATGTGTGTGTCTGTATATATTTACAGTAGACAACATTTGAAGTGGCACACACACAAACACACACACACATACATATATGTGTATGTGTGCGTGAGAGTGTGAAATAAGCTACCAATAATTATTTATAATTACTAATTACTCATTAATTATGTTACTAATCTTAAAGTACTTCATTATTTAAACTACATCACAGTCAGTTTGGAATTTATATGCATACAGCTTCACTAGATAATAGACTAAATTGTAGTAATATCATTCAGTTTTGATGTGCCCTTAATCAATTATATATGAAGTATAAGCTTAAGAGCATAAAGCACAAGGCGTAATCCAGTATAGACAGCATTTTATTTAATCATAACACATGGAAACAGATATCCTACAACCCAAAGCACAAAAGACCTGGATGCATTTCAAGCTCAGCAAAAATGCCTAACAAGTTTCCCCTAGACACATTTTGACAAATGGCCCCCACTAGCAGTGCTTAGACCCTGCGCTTTAGCATTAAAGAAAAGACCCTATGGTGCAGGGGCCAGAACGCAACTTGGATAGCTGACGGATAGCTCCATTAGAGAAGGGTCCCTCGTAGAAACCTCGTCTTAGGCTATCTCCTGGTCCGATTGCTGACGACATGGGGAACACACACATACAAACACATGGCCACCTCAACAAAAGCACACACATCCCGCAAGAAATATATTAAAAAGGACTCAGTCAAGCATCCCCTTTTGAGCTCGACTGGAACAATGGCTTGACTACACAAGTACAACACGTGGCTGATCCCATTGCCGTCTCGTTTGGCTTCTTTGGAGACTTGTTCCTGGGACCACCATGAAACAGGAGGCGTTTGAAAGGCCCGGCCCGATAATCAGCTCTGAAGGAGGGCAAGCACAATTCATATTTCAGCCCTCTCTTTTTCTCTGACTGGCGGAGCCAGCGAAGCAGGAAATGACACGGGATGTTTCAATCTAGGAACGGTGAGTACTGTAGCCCCCGAGGCTGGATGGTGCAGCCCACTCAGATGTGACCGAGCAGCCTGCTGTCTGTGACAGCACACGCACACAAATACACACTTTCCCAGCAGTGGAAACTGCAATTCATCAGTGAAATTAATTCACACAACTCCAAACGGGTGCATGTAAGGGCTCAACATCCACTCGAGTGTTTTGCAACGTCGTGAAGTGGCGCATAATGTTTGGCGGTACACTATTTCTGCGCTCGCAGACCCACGTTCCTCCGGAGGGGGATTTGATTGGAATTGTGTGGTAGTAAGCCGCTGAAAGCTTCCAGACAAGTGGGATGAAATGTCTTTACGGGCCTGGGATGGCTAGTCCCAGGGCTGCTGTCATCTACGGCTGTCTGCCTTCCTCCAACAGGACGCCCAGGGACTTAACACGGGGGTGAAATGACGTTACAAACAATTATATTTCAACACTCTATTTATATCGGTGTCCTTTCGCAAGATCGTCCCCTCTCCGCTCTGACACGAAGCCTTAATCCTAGGAATGATTTGGGGTGGGGGGTGAGAGATGGTTGAGTGTGGGGCGAGTGGGGGATAGATGGGGGTGTTGAGTAGTATCACGCACAGCTCGCAGGCAGAGGAAGAACGAGACAGGAAGAGAGACAGGAAAAGCAACCTTCAGAAAAATGAGTGTCTCTGGGATAAATTCCGCTAAGATGAGCTCAATATATCACTGTCAATAACACAAGTGAACACAGGACAAGGGGACATGCATATTAATTGAACAGAATCTGATTAAATCACTACAGTTTGACATTTTGCAAGATGGCCACTTTATCTTAGCGGACGTCATTGCTAGATTGGTTTTGTACGTTGGCTCATTCTCTAATCTGGGAGCACATCTTAATTGCATGTTATCACCGTTTGATTGCTGTGGCATTATTTTAAATAGTCTGGTAATTACTCTGTAGATGATGTGTATATAGCCAATGGCTGTTGCTTGTACGATGAACGTACTGTAAGTGAACCGAGTGCCAGGCCAGAGGTCTAATCATGGTTAGCCACACCGTTGAAGAAAGTGTCAGAAATCTTGGCAAGCTACAATAGCAATTAGTAACCTGCTAGTTGCACTTTAATAGGCTGTTGACACTAAACATGTTATTTATTATTATTACTTTTTGTATTCCACTGCCCTTCTTTTCCATAGTTCTTCTATATAATCATGCAATAGACATGTTTGACCATTGACCATTTGATGGCAAGTGTTTTAACCCTTGTATGGTGTTCAGGTCTGTGGGATCTTTTTACTTTTCATCAAAATATATATATTTTTTTTCAAACTGAGACTCGCTGGCCTCATTTTCTTTGAAGATCATATGTATCAGAACAAATTTGACCATATATATGCATATATTTCTTGTAATTGGGTTGAAGTAAAAATCTGTTGAGTATTTTAACGTATAATTTTTTTTTTGTGTTAAATTAAAAACTGAAAACTGCAGCGTTTGCACCAAACCCTGGCTGAGTAACAAAATATGAACACCACACAAGGGTTAAATAATGCCAATCGCCACTTTATTTATACAAAGAAGCAATGCAAAGAGAACAATATCCAGTTTTTAAAGACAGACCTTTACTATTTCTATTCTTCTGACATAAGCAAATCAAATTATATTTTACAGAAATATGTCATTTGTGTGTCATTTTTATTTTTTTTTATTTTTTTGGTGGTGGTTTAAATGAACGTAACTATGAAAAGAACTGATTGTCAATGCCATT
Organism: Enteromius mattozi; assembly: GCA_032359235.1. Classification (NCBI taxonomy): domain Eukaryota; kingdom Metazoa; phylum Chordata; class Actinopteri; order Cypriniformes; family Cyprinidae; genus Enteromius; species Enteromius mattozi. Next base: position 3,307,944 of record JAUMHE010000082.1, read on the forward strand.
TTATCAATGCAATTTTACCCTCTTACCCCTTTATAATCCTTATTAAAGTGTTTATGAGAACAGCAGTGCTTTGTGTATAGCGAAAACCAATGAAAATATATACTGTATATTATTACTGCTAATCCATAATCACCACCCACCTATGTTGCATAATCTCACAAATCTGAAGTCAGAGCAGACTTCTGTTTCATGGGCGTTAAAAAAAATATATATTTATGTAAATGGTAAATTTTACAAAAATTTTCAAAAAAGCCACTGGCAGGTGTATGGGATCAGAATTAACCAAATAAAGAAAAGTTAACATAGGCACTGTAGCTGCAAACTCGTCACCTTTTGGTAAAATTGGTTGTTATGACATTGAAATAATGTAGGCCTTTTATGTGATTTTTGCAAAACCAAGGAGGGGAATGGGGGTTATATGAATGTACCGCATATCTAAATAGAACTGACTGTCTTCAGAAAAGAAGGCATTTTTCTTTTCACTTTACCACCGAATGATGCTTAAGTGCAGTGATGCTTTGTGTAAGCTTCACATTAAGATAAGCACCACCTACTAAGAGAGTAAGAGAGTTAATTAGCATTTTCAGTTAGCCCATCTTCCGTTTTTGTACAGACCAATTATATATTTTTGTCTTTGTAGTATTTAAACTGTAAAGGTGTTTAAACAATATTTTTATGGTCCTTTAACAGTGTTACCACAGACACTGTTGTTTCAAAACGACATTTGCTACCTAAACAATAATATAGCGTAATATATAATACTTTGCAAAATGATTTCAGTTGCTTGCAAGAACATAGCTTTTTAAGGTGTTGATTTGCAGTTGTTAGACAATTAAAACAATTATCAAGAATCAAGCCTTTTTAAAACAATTTTACTGTTAGATAAAATATTTTTATTCAGTACTGCTACTAATGAAAAGAATAACCACAAAACATTATTATTACTGTTTAATATAGTCATATTGATATACAGCCACAAAAACGTTTGTGCTGTTTGAAAGTCACCTTTTAAATCTCAATCACATTTTTTATCATATACTCTTGGTGCTGTCTACTATAATACTGGTTGGTTAGGAGAATATTCTGATTGCTTGCTTCTATTATATTCTGGGTCATAGATGTGGGTCTATGAACCTCCTTCAAAGCCCTCCTTCAGTGTATTGTAAGTAAATTTATTCAGCTATTTATTATCAGCTATTTATTAAAAAAATGTCTAACCAATTAACAAAATGTGATCACACACACTTATGTTCAATGAGATTTTAGCTAATGGCTAAATCAGTAATAGTGAAGCTTACCTTCACTGATAAATAACCCAAAATAGGAAATGCCAAAAATACATTACCAAAACAGCATAATCACCTTTCGTCATAATAAAGCGTTATGAAAATATATTGACAGCTCCATGTAGCATCAGCTAGACCAGGTGCAGTCTGATAACAGATGCACAGAGAGCCATTAGTTTGTTAACACAGCCTACGGTTTCCGTTTGCCCTGGAGCAGACATGGAGAGAGCAGCCGTCATATGTTCCAGACGTTTGTACACAACCTGATAAATGTTCAGGCGGGCTGCGTGAGAGGGGAGGTCTCAAGGAGTGCTGGTAATAAGAGGCTAATAGAATAAAACAATAACCCACCGCCTCGGGGCTGAGACTTTATACTGACAAATTCATATGATAGATTTTTATTGTTATGGCAACATTAGCATTGTAGTCAGCGATAACTCGGACTCAGTCTGAGGTGTTTTTGTCAGAAAGGCACAATAATGAAATAGATTTCAGGTGGGGTGCTCCTTGTGGGTGCGTAAATTGATTTTGAGTGTATAACACTAAAAATACTGAGAAGTATACAGTATATTTTAAGTAATGATGATAATGAGATATCAGTCGTAAAACAATAAGATGGTGCTGCATTACCTGACATGAGGGAAATAAAAGCTTTACAAATGATGATAAAAGTTTATTTGATTGCCTTGGAAATGGCATTTTGACTGCACAGAGTCTACAACTGGTAATGCTTTACCCATTTTTATTCCTGTTGCTCTGTTCTAAAATCTACTGACCTTCTTACAGAGGCAGCACATCTAATGCGGAGGCTGTCTCCTAAGATTTTGCTTCCTTCTCATTTTGCCCTGTTTCTAAAGTAGCATAGCATGTATTCTTTACGAAAAGACAATAGTGAATAGATAGGAAGATAGTTAAATGTAATTGCTAAAAACTTATTTTACTGAAAATATTCATTTAAAGCAACTGAAGCAATAAAAACATACTATTTTACCAAATATCTATGTGCTTTGTATTTTTATGATTACTGAACATTATATTTTTAAGTGGTCTTGAACACTCATCGGTGTCAAAATGATTGAGTTTTATGCAAGCCTCCAACCAAAAAAAGAATAACGGCTAATTCTAACACTAAATATTTGTGGTACGCAGGGAAGGAAACCAGAGGCCATTAAATGATTGGCTAAGGTGCTTCACATGATCCAAGTTAACCATTAGACTTCTTCAAGTGATAATTAGTAAGACAATCTCTGGTTTACTCTTCACAGAAGCAGAGCATGAATTCCTACCTGAAGCATTAGCTTTAATCTTAATAGAGAACCAGGTAAGATGGAAGTGGTGAAATATTTAATAGTTCACAGATGTTTTATGATAGAAATGTAAAATTTCTGTCAGTATATTCAGCCATTCAGACTATTCAACTTTTTAATTTTGCCTTAAACATATGGTATCTTCATCTTCATCTTCATCTATCATGTTGACCATTTGCAAAGAGCTTGACTGACAGGGGAACTGACCAATAATAACACTGAATCCACCATTTTTCCCGAGAAACAAATCAGGCAGTTTAACTTCAGAGGAATTAAACTTGAAAAAATGTTGTGTATTGAGGTCTTTCTGTGGATGAAATAAAATATGTTCTAATGTTCATTCATGTTTATTTTGTGCTTTAAGTAGATATGAAAAGAAGATCAGTTCACATGCTGCTGGAACTGAGGCACTACTGCGATCTGTCTCAATACATTAAAGAGCCTCAAAACGTTATTTATTGTTTGAATTTCTTACAAAATGTCAAAATTTGAAAATTGAGACTTTGCTTCACGCCAGAAGTCACTTGCTGGGTCTTGTCTGTCGGTGTGTTGTCAATTTCCTTTGTGTTCGACAATGTATTTTTTTACTGCGTGAGAACATGATGTGTAGTATGGGAGCGACATGGCTTGTCAAACATAGCAACAGTAACTAAGGAGGGTGTGTTTTTGTGAAGGGTCAATTCTCAGCTGAATTTAACAAGAAACATTATGTTTTTGACACATTAGGCACACAAAAAAGTGCTTTTTAAGGTTTTTTTGCAAATACTCTAAAATGACTACACTTCCCAGCTAGAATAGAGTACTTCTCACTGCCAAACACACAGCTGACACATTCACTGATTTTTTTTTTTTTTTTTGGCACGTAATGGTTTGTCCACAAGGTGGCAACACTTGCCCTGACTGTTGTTTCACAAGTAATTTCTTGTAATAAGTCAGAATTGCAAGATATAAAGTCGCAATTGCAAGTTATAAAGTCAGAATTGCGAGTTATAAAGTCAGAATTGCGAGATGTAAAGTCGCAATTGCAAGTTATAAAAAGTTGCAATTCCAAGTTTGAAGTCAGAATTGCGAGGCATAAAGTCAGAATTGTGAGATTTAAAGTCACAATTGCGTGTTATGAAGTCAGAATTGTGAAGTATAAAGTCGCAATTGTAAGTTATAAAGTCAGAATTGCGAGATATAAAGTCGCAATTGTGAGATTTAAAGTCGCAATTGCGTGTTATAAAGTCAGAATTGCAAGGTATAAAGTCGCAATTGCGAGTTATAAAGTCAGAACTGCGAGACATAAAGTCGCAATTGCAAGTTATAAAGTTGCAATTCCAAGTTTGAAGTCAGAATTGCGAGATATAAAGTCAGAATTGTGAGATTTAAATTCGCAATTGCGTGTTATAAAGTCAGAATTGTGAAGTATAAAGTCGCAATTGTAAGTTATAAAGTCAGAATTGCGAGATATAAAGTCACAATTGCGTGTTATAAAGTCAGAATTGTGAAGTATAAAGTCGCAATTGTAAGTTATAAAGTCAGAATTGTGAGATTTAAAGTCGCAATTGCGTGTTATAAAGTCAGAATTGTGAGATATAAAGTCGCAATTGTAAGTTATAAAGTCAGAATTGGAAGATATAAAGTCGTAGTTGGGAGTTAAAAAGTCAGAATTGCGAGATATGCAATTCTGAGAACATATCAGTCTTTTTTTCCACTCAAAATTGGACTTTTTTTCTCGTAATTTTGACTTTATATATCGCAATTCTGATTTTATAACTCCCAGTTGTGAGTTTATATCTCGCAGTTCTGACTTTATATCTTCCAATTGCAAGTCCAAATTGAGTTTGTATTTTTTTTTTTATTCAGTGGCGGAAATGGGCTTCCATAGATACCTCTTCAATGTTGCCTTCAAAAGTCTGAAGAAGGCAGATGAAGCTAACATTGGATTCAGACGAGTCTTTGATGCCTTCTTACATTGGAAACCTGGGGATAGGCTGGGGATGGGATGGGGGATAGGCCAGTGCAATTAGATTTTTTTTTTTTTTTGAAGTTTGGCGTACCTCCCATTTGTTTGCATGTAGAGAGCAGGGTTTATGACCTATCCTGCTATGAGACACCAGATGGCGACTAACATTAAGAAGAAAAACACAACAACAACAGACTACCAAATACCTAGACCCCACTTTCATGATCATGTCATGGGTTAAAAGGTAAACACACATCTAATTTAAACGTGTACAAACTCCTAACGTATAATAAAAAGGCACTGCACAAATGTTTGTTGCGAGTGTTGAGCGTCTTCATTCGCACGCGCTTTCAGGTTAAGTATACTTTCAAAAAGTTGTGCGTTGGACTGTGCATATATGTAAAAACTTGATTATACGTTGTGCTTTAGAGGGCAGCTAGCTGCCTATGTAGCTTATTTAGTTTTGGAACCAAGCGTGTAAGTCAACAAGTCAACATATAAGGTGAAAATCTGTGAGCAAGACTGTGAAAACACTGTCTGGAGCATATTTTTGACTAATTTGCCCTATGGTGTATGATGGGAATATTAATTAGCCACATCCATGACCGTCAGATAATAACAATGTCAGTGGGTTGAATGGAAGCTTTGACCTGTAAAAAGCCTATTCATATTCTCCAGTCTGCCATAGTTCTGCAGACACAGGACTTTTTCACACAGTTCCTAAATGTGCCAATTGTCCTTTTGCAAGGCATTGTGACTGAGGTCTGTAAAAAAACACCTACTTTTTTTACGGGACGCAGATTTAACATTCACAGCTCATTTAAGGCATTTTTCTTGAATAGGCCAATTTAGATACCACACTCGTGAAGGTTTCTATCAAGAGGCCACAACAGACATATATGTTCTTTGGCCTTTTCAAGCACTTCTAATGTTTAGGTTATAATTACATGTCATGGACCACAAACAGCAAAGCAGATGATGTGCTGTGATTGGCCAACCCCTGCTAAGCGCTCTCTCTTCGCCCATGGTTTGTACTCTCTTCATCGACAAGTTTCACAGCATGAAATGTAAACATGAAACCTTAGACTGCATCCTTCTAATGTCTGACTTCAAATGGTGAATCTTAAAACACTTCTGCTTGAGGTCAGTTGCTCACCACAGAAACACACATGTTGGTTACGCATGTAAAGCACACATGTGTTAGCGAATATATTCTACATAGTGTATACAGACAAAACACATAAAAAGTTAGTTATAAAAAAGTTACTAGTATATTATTATTATTATTAAAACTGCATTTCTTAAAAAAAATAAAT
>JAUMHE010000082.1:3315030-3340766 GCA_032359235.1 Enteromius mattozi
CTAATGCAAGACAATGCTAGACCTCATGTGGCTGGAGTGTGTCAGCAGTTCCTGCAAGATGAAGGCATTGATGCTATAGACTGGCCCACCCGTTCCCCAGACCTAAATCCAATTGAGCACATCTGGGACATCATATTGTTTTTCCACTTCAATTTTGAGTGTGACTCCAAATTATGCTGTGCTCATCCAGGGTTATAATTGTAACAAATATCAATAATATTAACAATAAAAAATCTATTTTGTTTTTAAATCTTTCAGCTAGCTGCTAAGGTATTTTCTCATTTTAATTTAGTTTTACTTGCTATTCTAAAGTAACTAACCGGCAATTAAAATGAATAAACTAATAAAATGAATTAAACTAAACTAAAAAAAAACTAATAGAAAAAAATCTAAAGTATCTAAATATAAAGTGTATATACATTAAATATGAATTACTGATTTTAAAAATATTAATACATGGTATCTCCAGTCCAATCTCATGGCAAGTCATATGTATTTTATGAGTTGCCAATTCGTATGAATTTGTACAAATGACCTACACCTAACCCCGCCCCTAAACCTACCCGTCACTGGGGTTTTAGAAAAAAATCATTGAAAATTGTACGAGTGAGGTTGTACGAATTTGTACAAATAAGCATAAATTAGCCACCTCATAAAAAACCAAATGCACCAATGCCTGCTTAATAACCTATTTATTAAGTGATATTTGTTACTATAGTAGCAAACTTAACTTAATAAATATGTTATTACTTTTGTCACTTTCACATGGAAACAATACTTCTTGTCCATAAACAGTGGTATAAAATGTATAGCAAACTACCACTCTACTGACTGACACATTTATACCGTCACACTGTAAATACATCACATCTCTGCTGTAGCCTTCAAATAATGAATAAAATGCCTTTTATAATGCAAGGCTTGTTAGCTACTCCCAGAGTTTCATTCCAATCACATACAGTTGACTTGCTAACTAATGCACCGCCCAGCAGAAACACATCAATACATGCCCATAGCTAGCGGCTAGTCTGGCCATGATAATATTAAACCTTCCTCGGAGAGGATTTGTTCTTGTCACAAATGGCCATTACTGACATTAGCAGTGTAATGAGGGAGTCATAGCCGCTGTGGCGGGACAGTCCTGTGGGGCCGAGGTACTGTTGGGGGGGGGGGGGGGGGTTGGACCTCCTCAAATACCACCTGCTTTGCTTGTTCATGCTGTCACTGCTCGGCCTGTTTTGGGCGTGCAGGGGTCTTTTAGAGTTTAGATATGCCTTTGAAGCCCTCTTTGATTTTTAGAATATGCACACGATCAATAAGGAGCTGGGACTTCAAAGAGGTTTGCGGCCCTCACCTGCTGCTGGTCACCGGGGCTGAAGGGTTTTCAGTCTCTCACAGAGACTAAACAAACCAATAGCAAAAACAGACACAGAGCAGCTAATAAACTTAGAACAACACAGAGAATGCTACCTTGTAAAGGTAACTAATAAATGTTTAATTGACAAGACTGTCCCTCACCGACATTAACCATGGGACTCTAGTGTCTGCTAAAATACTACTAAAAACTTCAACTAAAATGCTGAAAAGAATGAATGAATGAATGAATAATGCAAGTTCCAGTCAATGCTCAACAATATTTGTGATGTGCCAAACAAGCATTACTGTATTTTTACTTACTTTCTTCCTCGATTTACTCTGTACACATTCAATAAATAAATAAATGTATACATATTTAGCTAAAATTGCAATGGAAATTTAAATATTAAAAATAAAAACTCAAGATACTAATAAAAACAATGATACATAACATAACACTGTAATAAACTGACATTTTAAATAAAAAAAAAACATCAACATTTAAATCAATGGGAAAAATACATTAAATAAAATATTTATTTATAATTCAATCTTCTGCTTGAGGTAAAATATAACAATGTGAATTATTGTTTCTATTTTGTTTATAGATTGTGATTTTTTTTCTAGACACTATGGTAACTCATTCATTCATTCATCTAATTCTGGAGCTGATTACAAAAAATAAATAAAGAAATAAAGAAATAAAAACAAAACAAAACAAAAGCAAAGCAGAACAGAAAGTTTCATTCATATTGCTTCTTAATACTTTAATGCAACATGAATTATACCTGGTTATCTTTTTCTCTCTCTCTCACATCATATGCTTAATTTACAAAATGAAGAAAGTTCAGTTCAAAACCCATCTTTTTTTTTGGTGCTGAGTTATAGAGAGTTATAGAGTCACGACAGCTTTCCACTCCACTTCAGACAGCCTTTGATTAATGAATAATATTTGACATTCACTTTAATGTCATGAGAAGACACTCAAACGTAATGCCATATATGAAACACTAAATATTCCCGAAGAATGGTTTTATATAGAGCTGAGAAGCCAGTGAAGTGCCAGCGAAGGTTAAAGAAGTGGATTGTAATGCATGATATCTAAATAACCCAAAGAGATGATTATTCTTTAAATCTGCACGACCTATGAAACGTCTGTCAGATTCTTGTGAATGCTCTCTATTACGATTCATCTTAATCTCTTACAGTTTAGGCAAGGGGAGGGTTGTGAATAACAATGACCAAACTCTCCTCCACAAAGCTTCTGTTAGGATGAAGCCGCTAAGCTGCAAATGCAAACGAAGCTTGTCATGTGCTATAATATTTTTCAGTACTTTCCTTTTGTTTGGTGCATCTGAATTGACACGAGGGGCGTGGATCAGAGAGTTTGACACAGCCAGCAGGATCTAAACCAGTTTCTTCCATCTCACCTAGCAGTAATCACTAGACATGCTGCAGGTGCTTTCATAATAAAAGGTGTGGTGGAGGCAGGTTACCTCCTCCGGACCGACACAATGGGCCCCTGTATAGACATTAGGCAGGTAGAGAGGCTGGGATACTCACATAATAGACCAGCAAGCACCCTATTTGCATTTCACCATTCAAGGGCCGAGACTTTGTGCATCGAAACATATGAAAAGGCCCCATTCAAAAATGCTAATGGGATTGTGTATGTCACAATGCGAGTGGGATGACTGCAAACTTCCTGAGTTGTGAAGTCTGTGGTGGCTAGCCTCTAATTGCAGGCCAGTGCTTGTTATCCATACTGTGAGCTCGTTAGCTTTGACTAGAACATGGCTGAGTAATGTCTAGGTTTAGATTCTGTGCTTTGAAAGATGTCTTAAGTCTGACTTAAAGTAAAAATAAAAGTCTAAATTGTATAACTGTTAATAAGGAATTAAAGAATCGCTTTATATATTCCCTAACTGTAAATCGCTTTGAATAAAAGCGTCTGCAAAATGACTAAGTGTAAATGTAATTAAAATGGCCAAAACATTTTAAAATAAAAAATAAATAAACATAAAAAATACACTGTCTTGTAGATGTTCTTGATGATGTGCTAAATTTAGTAAGCTCTTGAAAATAGCAGGTAATTAGGTGAAGGAAACTTCATAATATTTATTGACTGACATAATATTTATATGGGGTTTTTTTTGTACTACCTTTGACTAGTGATTATTTATTTATTTATTTATTTATTTATTTATGTATATATGTTTCTCTTTGTTTGTATGTTTTACATTGTATGTGTACATTCAAGTGTAATAAGTTTCCTTGACATTATAAGAAATTTTGTTTGAATGTTTTTGAAAAAACACTATGACTGCAAAGATTACATTTGTAAGATTTTGGTACATTTTGCTTGACATTTTAGTTTTTTGCTTTTTTTTGGTCTAAATTTGGTCTAAATGTTTTTCAAAAATGCAAAATATGACATTCCTAGGAGCTTAGTTTGTAAGTTTTAAACTACATTTTTTCCTTTTCATCGTCTCAAACATCTTTATTTCGCCAACAAATAATTACATTTAGAATAAAAGGCAGAATTAAAATTAAAATGACCCCTGAAAGAAACAAACCATTGTTTCATTTGTCTGAGTAAATTGCGACCGACCCTTTCTTATGGTCTTTTCACAGTTGTTATTTTTTTCCCCCTTTATCCTTTTCTTCCTCCTCTTCCTCCGTTTAGTGAGAGGCAATTACGTCCTCTCAGAAATCGGATGTGAGAGCTTCTATAAAGACACATGTTTTAAAGGAGCAAATACTCCAGTGCAAATTCAAAATTAGAGCAAATTACGCACCAAGTGATTATGAAACTGTTGGTAGAATAGAAATCAGTCCTATAAAGGGGAGGAGAAAATGGCTGGGCAATTTGTAGCGACCGGCCACAAGAAGTGACAGCAAAGTCAAGTCCCGAAGCCAGGATAAGGGGGGGTGGGGGGTTGCATGTGGAAGTGGCCTGTGGTAAAAATAATTTCAGTTAATGGTCAGAGCATGGACCTCGGCTAACACACTAACTGACACTGGAGGTGCAGGTAATCAAACTGACATTAATGCAGGCCCCGAATGTGACATCTCGTCACCAGGAATTTTCTTCATTGGCACAGAAAATGCCAGGCTGCTCACCTCTGACTGCGTGGCCCCCACATCTATTAACCTTATTGATTTGGAGCCCTGCTGATACCCTCCAGATCTCCAGCACCCCCACTGAGCCGGTGAAGTGGATCAATCCGTCGCCGGGGGCCACAGCTCTAACAACGATGCGCATGGAGACCACTGTTTGTGGCATGAAATTAATATCCAGATATGGCTTTGAAAGTGCATTGCTCCATTTACACAAACCTCAGTTTTGCTTTTTCAGACATCCCTTCACCCTTCTCTCCTTTTTTCTCATTTCAGGAAGCTGAATGGAGTTTATGCAAAGAGCACCAGTGGGTGTTATGATATTGGTATTTCGAGAAAGCACATAATTTCACAGCCCCTTAATATCATAAAACAAGCATTACCATCATTACAAGTATCAAATCAATAATGGGATAATACAGTACAATATATGTGTTTCTCTAATTCTTTGATTGCCTTTTGATAAATTAATGTTTGTGCTGAACTGATTTCCTCTGGCAAAGACAAAAAAAAAAACTACTGCTCCAGATAGCATTTACATTTAATTTGCAGTTTCTATGAGCAAATACCACTCCAGATTATGAGTTTTACAAATAACACATTTAGATTAATAAAACATTGGATGAAGTAGCCGTTCTTGATAAAGAAACACCAGTAATCAGTATAATCCATGCACAACCAACTGGAAAGTTAAAGTTTAATACATGCAAAGAGCACGGCTTAGCCATTGGCATTTAAATTTCGTACACGTGGTCTCTCTCTTTTGTGGGCTACGTTCTTCTTGATTAATCGACATCATTTACATAGCTGATTTTTCATATTTGCTATGCTCTGATTGTGTGAGCCTCATATTTGATGAACCCTCTGATGGACTATGGAGACACATTAGATATTATTTTCAATCAATGATTCTGTTTCTGAAGCAGGCCAGTCAATGTCCAATAAGACGAATGCGCTTGTGAAATTACACACAGCATAGACTTGAGAGTTATGGCGTAGATCAAGACTTTCAGTAAATAATGTCTTTGGTTTTGTTGAGTTAGCGTAGAAATAGCACAGGGTGCACAAGTGCTCTTTGTCCACTTTCAAGCTTGACTGCCTCTGATCACAAAATGTTTTTATTGCAGGAACTAAGATGGTAACACCCCCCCCCCCCCCCCCCCCCCCAAAAAAAAACACTACCATTCAAACATTTGGGGTCGTAAGATACTTAAGTCCACTTAAAATAAGTCTCTTATGTTCAAAACCCCGTCTTTCTTTATCAGAATACAATAATAGTGTTAAATATTATTAGAATGTAAGATGACTGTTTTCTTTTTAAATATATTTTAAAATGTAATTTATTCCTGTGATGCAAAGCTGAATTTTCAGCATCATTACTTCAGTGTCTTCAGTGTCACATGATCCTTCAGAAATTACTCTAATATGCTGATTTGAAATGTTTCTTATTGCCAGTGTGGAAAACAATTGTGTTCTTTAATATTTGTGTGAGAAAAAAAAAAAAAAAACTTTCTAAAAGAAAAAAAAAAACATGAAGCTTTCAAACAATAGTGATTAATTTCTTAGTTTGATGAATGAGATAACCTAACTAACAAGACCAAGTAAGATATAAAGAATGTCAATAAACATCATAAATTAATGTAATTTGACACATTGTTGAAAATTGTTCATAGATATGTATTTCGGAAGAGTACTACAGCATCAGAGAAACATATTACTATAAGTGATACAAGAGGAGTCAGATTTCAAACAGTGGCTCCCATGGGACATGTTTTTGTCCCTGAAGTTCCTCAACTGTTCCCAGCGACTGTCCATGAGACATTCAGCTTTCAACAGGTGGCATGCGTGGGATCAGAGCGGATGGACTGAGAATCTAGACCTGCTATTATAAGCCTAATCACACTCTGGAGGTCAAAGGTTAACTGCCCCTTCTGCATGACCTCCCTTTGTTCTACGGAACTAGACAAGATGGAAAATGTTCCACTTTTTTGTCTATTTGTTCTCTTTTTTGGAAGTAAAATATTATGTTCAGCTGATTCTCATTGATTCGCTCACACTGCCAAACGCAAGTCAAAATTCCATTCCTTTTTGAAGTCAACCCAAGGAAAAAAAAAGCATCTGCAAAAACAATCTTCAGTAGCCTTACACACACACACTCTCTTTTTCAAACAGCCCAGCTGTAACAACCTTGTCTGGACAAACGCAGGGTAAAGAATAATCATTATATAGAAGATAGTATATTTTGTGATTGTGATTAGTTACATATATTTAGTCAGCATAGTCATTTGATAGCTTTCATTTGCATTTGTATAATAATAATAATAATTTTGCATCTACTTTAATCTGTTACATATAACTTTTTAATAGCTCCTAAAAAAAAAATAATAAAGTCAGAGATTAGGAACTCATTGATTGATAATCAAAAATGAGAGAATATTAACATTTCAAATTAATTAATTGCATAGCATATAAAAGATGCTACGTATGCAGGTTCAGCAATCTTAGGATTCACCAATCAGCTAATGCTGGAGGTCATAAAACAATGTGACTGCAATTAATGGAGAGCATTAAATTACCAGGCCTGTCTTAATCACATGCATGCGTGCACTGGCCGCTCTGGAAGCCGAACTGACAACGCTGGATAGAGACAAGCCTCTCAATGGCAGCTTCCTTGATGGCCATAATAGCTTAATGTCGGGATTTGACAGCAATATTGGGGGGGAGTGACTCTTTGTGCGGCTGTGTGGCCCAGAGGCTTTTGCTGTCACTGCTGATGACAGTAACTTTCTCCATGCAGATTAAATTGGTGTTTACAGATTTGCCCTGGGTGTAAGTCCCCTCTCCCACTGGGATGCAGTGACACGGGCTGATGAGGAATCCTAGACAGGACAAGCCACTGTAGACGGCGAAGCTTCTGTCTCCATCACACCAGGACCTCTCATCTGCTAGAGCTGATGGGACTTCACTGGGACTGACTGAGTACAGAATAAACCGAGTATAGGCTGGATCCGCAGTAGCTTCTGATACAAGCAAAATGTGTATTGTTTGGCCCAGTGGAAATGTTCTTGCTCAGGTTGCTTTTTCACGGCTCAAGAGATTAGTTGGGATTCATTCACTAATATCAACTTTGTCTCAGATGTTTCTCATAACTTTGTTAGGATTATAGAGTGGGTTGTATATGGCTGTTATATTATATAATCATTTGTTCCTTATTCATGTAATAGACAACACTTTGGCAATACTGTGCAAGTCATGCCAATAAAGCTCATTTAAATTGAATTGAATTGAGTGGGTTGCAGTTCAAATAATATTCTTCAAATGTCAGGGTTTTTTGTTTTGTTTTGTTTTGAGATCTCTAATAAAACATTAGATGAAAAATGCAAGACTACTAAGGTCTTATGCTAACGAGAAAAATCAAAAAAGCAGGAAGCTTGTAAAAAAAAAAAAAACAATTCTCAATTTGATCTCTTTAAATTCTGTGTGAACCTGATATTGCTACTTATTTTACAATAGTATTGTGAAGTATTTCCAGCTGAAACTGAACGTATCATACTGACAGCAAATGATTGTAAGGGAGTAGAGGGTTAGTTCACCCAAAAATGAAAATAAGCCTGTGTTTTACTTACCCTCGAACCATCCTAGGTGTAAAAGACAAATCCAAATTGTCCTGACTATTCCAAGCGTCATCATTGCAGTGGCTGGGTGTTTCTCTTTACCAGTCCAAAACACAAATAAATAAAGTGCATGTATCTATAATAAACACCCCCCTTTATTCACCTCCCAGAGCCGTGTGAGGGACATTTTATTATGGATGCGCACACTATCCACCTTTTTCATGGGTGCAGCGATTTGTAAATTCTATTTTTAGCTGTACAAAACAGTTAGTTTTGCTGCTTGATATTGAAAATCTGTGTGCTGTATCATGCTATTTTACTGTTTTATCGTAATTATGAACATACTGGTTTGTAGTACAGTTTTACAGTTTAATGCATGTTGTTAAGGAAACACTTTACTTTGATACTTCACTTTAGACATTCTACCAATTATAAGCAACAATAAGTTATCTACCAGTTATTAAAGGATTAGTAGACTGCCTACTTAATATTTAGCACTTTATTTTGTCATCCAATAGACATTCAACTAAGCAACTTAACAATAACAAAACTTAACTTAATAAGTAATAAGTACATTTCAATTTGTACTACTAACCCTAACTTAACTGTCTACTAATACTCCAATAAGAGTTAGGGGATATGTGGTTGCAGATACTTATAATTAAAATTGTCTAAAGTGTACTGTCAAAATAAAGTGTAAACCTATTTTTAGTTTCTACTGTTAAAATAGAAATGGAAATGAACAAAATTATATGGATCTAATCATTATAGTGAAGAGCCATCCATTGTTTTACCTGTGGTCACTATGGTCCTAGATCAATGACAGCATCTTGAACTAAACCCCAAATCAATGGCAAACTCAGTAACGCCCAGCAGTTTCAGAACATTTGCAGGGAGGCCCATCTGTATGGTGGTTGCCTGTTCGTCGCTTAAAGTCAAAAAGTGGCCTTAAGTTGCAGGGCGGATGATGAGAACTTAACAATAATGACAATTACTTTCGGTTCCTCCCCTTTTTTTCACACCCTAACATCTTGATTTCATGGGTGACACTTAGGACTCCCCAGTGTACATTAATGGGAGCTATGGGACCCCTTTCTCTGTCACCCTCTCCCTTTGCTCACAGAGCTCCAGTAGAGGATAAAATCAATTTCCTTCTTATAAGAAACAAGTTCAAATTGCATTATGGCCTGGCAAATGACAGCCGCTGCTATGAATTTCATTTGCATGATGCGCAAAACAGTTTCCATTGCAAAATAGGTCAATAAAGTCATCCTTACTAACCATTACCTGAAGCGGTACATAACTGCGGAACCACTTTCGTGGCCAACAAGTCATACATTTTTATTGGCTGTTGCTGATTTTTATAAACCCTTAAAATACTTAATAAATATGCCCTTTGGGAAATAAATGACCATCACAATGATCAAGGCTAATCTTTAACACTCGAGGCCAACCAAAGGCCGTGGGGATTAAAAGACTGAAATACAGACTGATCAGATATTGTCCTCTTGTTTTGGCTCACGCTGCCAAAACACGGCAATTTGGGGCTCGCCCTATTCATGCCAGCAGTGCGTTACAACCAGTAGAGACTGATCCTGGCTGACTGGTGGCCAGGGCATCCACGGTCTGCGATCTGTCAATCTGGGTTCCGCTTTAGCCAGTGTGATATTGTCGAGGCGAGAGGTCTCCATGGTTCAGTTGGCTTTGAGCCCAAATGAGGGATCACTGTGTGTCCAGGGACCGTAGGCCCTGGGGCACGCAGCGACAGACCAGAAGCATCAGGACAGATTTGGGAAAGTGCTATCAGCAGGGGTTCCTCAATGCGGCTAGGGCCCGGTAAATAGAGAGCATGGCGGCAGCGGTGGGCAATTTTCCCAGAATGCATTTTGCAAAGCTCATTTCCAGAGCAGGGAGGACCGGGCACACTGTGGGCAGGCCTCCACATCGAAACCACTTCATTTCCTCCTTTCTTCCAGCTTTTGGTTTGATAGTCTTTAAATCTCAGTTTTCTTTGGGCCGTTCGATGTGGAACTGATCATCAGGAACTCTCCCCCTTTGATCTCTGGAGTAGATAGAGGGATCGCTTTCTCCATTGCACACTGCGCTGTGTATCTTGGCTGGCTTTCAACAACAGTGGTAGGTAGGTTTTGAAAAGTGGGAAACCACACTAGCTACAGATGACAGAGTGCTATGTGACCTTTACAGTGACTGGTTCACTAGCGTTCGTGCACCAACACGTCCAATTCTTCCCACTTTATTTGATTTATATTTCATAGCGTGGAACTATATCTAATCCAAATGCAACCCTGCAGATCTGTGATTCACTTTAAAGATGGCAGAGGTTGAATTACATCACCAGGTGAGGGAAATATTGTATCAATCCCGCTGATTTAACCCATTTACTATGTACCACTGGTTCAAGAGCTGCGTAGGAAATCCAAGTGCATGAAACGCTCTGCGATGTGCCCTCTAAAATAATTACGATGACACCTCCAATTGTCTCGTCAGCTATTTGGAGACTAGCTCTCAGAGGCGGTAATTAAATGAAGCGCAGGAGAAGAAAGCTGCAACAATTCCACCGCCTCATAAATCTTCCAGAAACATTATTTGTTCTAAAATCGTGCTATGGGTTTGGGGGGGGGGGGGCGTTTCATTTCTTAATTCTGCTGCTGTCTTTGGAGGACGCTCTGTTGGATGTCTCATTCCTGTTGAAAGTGGTCAGTGTCCTGGCTGTCTTCAGAATAACATATAAGAGAGAGCAGCATTTTTATTATAGACCACATTACATAGACATGTTAAACAGATAATGTCGGCATTAAAACGATGTAGTTGTTCTTCAATAGGTCTGTTTTTCTTCATAAGTACTAAATTGTTGTGCTAGCTTTGGCGCGTTACGGGTATTAGTGCAACATTGCAACTCTTATTCAAAGCAAAAATAAACAACATCTGACCTTTAAAATGTAAATAGACTTTTCTAGCACGTGCTGCCTGAAGATGCTTATTAAATTACATGGGGATGAAGCATAATTAGGAATCATTTAAAAGTAGATGGGGTAATTATTGCAGAAGCAGCTTAACTTATTTTGGTCCTAAATTGAAGACCATCATGAATGCAGCGTGGATCTGCCCAGACATGCTAAAACCCAATCTAAATCTTAATTAAATTTTGCTCAAAAAAGTGCAAAGAAGAGCTTAATCCATTTACGAGAGGCTGTTGAAGGGTTATTAGCAGACATTAATTCGTTAAGAGGAACTGTGCATAGGCCTTGTCTATGTTGTAAAAGAAGAGGCTTGCGAGGTGTACAAAGGGCTCCTGACTTAGAAATGAAAGCTTAGCGTGAATAGATACGTCAAGGCCGCTAATGTGTTTTCTCTGCGTGTTTCTGTTTTGAATAACATGACTTTGTCCTATTCTCATGTCTAATTAAGACGAGAACCTCCTGAAACAAGCACCTAAGCCAGGTAGGCTTGGTCCTGCCCTGACTACAACTCCACAGGGGTCAAGTTCTCCGCTATGGTGCTGCTAATAACATCATACGAGACAAAGCTGGATCGCCAAAGTACAAACCCAACTTCAAAGAAGCTGATAGTACGGAAAAGAAAAGAAGCTTAGAAGATGCGAAACCCCTATTTGAAGAGGTTTTCTAAAAGCAGGGCCATCCACAGTGTCGAAACAGCATGGCCTCTTGGTTTCAATCAGCCAAACTGCAACACAAATATATGCAGAGAAATGCACAACAAAGGCTACAGCTTTTAAGCTAGCAATTGAGTTTCCTAATACTGCTCCAGAGTAGAAAAGGTGCCATTCATGACGCTTACCACTACGAAAAGGAGAAAGATGGAAGAAGAAAAAAAAAAAAACGTTGAGGGTACATCCTTGACTAAATCCTCTTTTCAAGCATAATCCACCTTGCACTCTTTCTCTGAGAACTAGAGTGTGTAGCATCTGAACTCATCCCAGAAGCTCATTCAACAGCCAGCTCAGCCGACTTGATTATGTCCCTGTTGTGGCAGACCTATTCACCCCTTTGAGCCTTTCCAACACACCTGGGATAAAAAGGGGGATTTAAACAAGCCTGAATGGTTTAACCAGGTGTTGAAACAAATAATGGTTTAACATTGTAATTAAAATAGCATGAATAGCACGTTGCTCCTGGTTAAAGGTCCCCCGTTTGAATGACTTTTGGTATGCAAAAGGAAATGATGCTGAAAGGTCCTTTTTTGTCGCACTCGTTGAAGAAAATATCGTGCTAATGGTGAATCAGATCCATTAAACTATATGTCGCTATAATGGCAGCTGGTAAAGTAGCCTGCGTACTGTCACTGTTCTTTATCTGAATTGGGAGATTAGCTCATTTTCTCTTAAAAAATGTTAATGGATTTGGGTTTGATTAGAGTATTGTTTAAATCTTGAAAACAACTCCATAAATTTGGGTGCCACCAAAAAATGTTCAAAATGAAGAACATTAAACATGACTGCTGAAATACTGAAAATCCGTCAAGTAGGCAGATCTAACTTTATTGACTCTGGCTGGGCAGTATACAGTTTACAAAGTTGCAATCTGCCATTCTATCAATATACAGAGGTGTATGACAGCTAAATGCAATAGAGGAATGTTAGATGAATGGAAAGTACAAGACTGGGAGGACAGGATAATCATGGTCTAAGACCACCACTGAAATCTTTCACATCAGTATAGACGTCTCACCTTGCATGTTGCATTTGGCTGATTATGAAGTACAGTACATCCCACAGCTGTATTGGTGTATCAGCAGAGCGTTGACTCCACTCAGCTGTGTTTAAAAGGATGCTGGGAAAGCTGAGGGAACCCGAATGGAGAAGTTTCCAAACAGGAGAGGTAAAACTTCCTAGCAGACCCTCATTTCTCCTGAGTGCCGCACGGCTCCCTGCGGAGAGGGTCCTAATCTCCACACATCAAGCGATGAGGAAACGAGAGCAGCAGAAAAAAAAGGCTGATTGCGTGTGATTGGCAGTACATGCAGTTACCACCGTTACTCCATTTTGGTTTTCTCTGAGAAAAATTTGATTCATTGTCAGAAAAAGGCAGTTGGAGGAGGATCTATTAAAATGGAGGCCAGATTAAGAAGTGCCTCAACGGAAAAAAGAATCAATGTAATTGGATGGCTCAGAGGTCAGTGTAGACTGTGTATATATGGAGTCATTCATGTTAATTGGCAACCTGTGGACACTATTCTATATAAGTTTCATGGCTTGTTACTCTTTAATATGCAATCTGTATATGCAGAAAGTCTCATTACACTTTTACATGTAGGACTTGAGACCTCTCATGAAATATGGTATGTTTATACTGAAGTGGTGTGTTTTAATGGAAAAAAAAGTATTAAAATTTACCCCTTGCAAAAAGCAGCATAAATGTATTACATGAATTATATGTTAATCACAGTTGCAAGAAACAGTGTAACACACACAAGTTAGTTGTTGTTTGTTAATTAAATACTTTATATATACTTTCAGCAACCAATAAAACTGTAGCACTCTTTACATGCACTGTTCCAAGTTTTACCATATTTAATAGCATAGATTTTGTCTTTGACTTATTTGAAATTTAATTTGACCAGTTTAACTATGGACATTAAAGACAAATGAATAAGCGATTTTAAGCACTTATGCCTAGGTCCTTTTTTTTTTTTTTTACTATATATTTCCCCCCCAAATAATGTACAAAGATAATGCGTTTTTTTCTTATTCCTTTGGATTGACTGTGCTCTCATGGGTGTGTGTTTGCGTGTGTATGAGAGTCCGAGAGAGCGAGGGCTCGGGTCATCAGTGCTCCATAGCGTGCAGCGTGTGGCAGCAGACAGCGGGAGACTCTGCACACATGCGTACTTCACATCAGCGCCAGTGGAAGGATGAGTCGGGGAGACAGCACAGCGGCCCACTCCGAACTTACTTAAGGTAATTAAACTTGAGAAAGGTTACGGTTTGATGCTGAACTGAGGAGAAAGGCCTTTCTTCTGGGCATGGGCCAGGAAGGGCCACCTCGTCAAAGCAGCTAAATGGTGACGCATCTACTCTTTTTGGTAAGCGGAGAGGACACAGGAAGGCCTTCGATGCTGACTGAATAAGGATGAGGCACAACAGGGCAAAGATAGTGGTGATTCAATTAGAAAACCAACCTTTTGTTTATTTTTTTTTTTAAGTCTATTGTTAAAAAAAGAGAGGCTGTTCAGGATACATGGCACAACAAATGTGTCTTGAAAGGAATCTCTGAAACTCACAACATAAGGAGGGAAAAAAAGCTCACTTTCAATATTAATAAAGGTAGGTGGAGTTGAAAAGTGAACCAGAGCAAGGTCCATGTGTGTTGTGGACAGTTGCCACAATGTTTATATGTAGATAAGGTATTCTGGGAAGATTCTCAAGTCAAAAGAAACCATTCCCAAATTTCTAAATACAGCTTGGATTCTAACTTGAAAGCTTGTTTCTGCTTAAGGGTGAAACAAAGATTGCAACTTTATTTAACTTTCCCTCATGCACAGAAAATATCTTTGTATATTAACAATACATATATGAAATTATTTAATGTATACTGAAAACATACAAAATAATATATTGTGTCAATATTTTGAATAATGCATGAGAGATTGTCTTATATACTATATATATATATATATATATATATATATTTAGAGATAGATATAAAGATGCATATGCGTGTATATATATGTATATCTACAGACACACATACTATATATATATATATATAGAAATGTGACAATATATTGACTTGTATATTGTAATGTATGAGATTGTATATTCAGTTATAAACTATGTAATAAAATGTTGTACTGTTTGAGCATGAATACATTTGAAGATGTCTAATATCACTTAATCCATTGTATAAATGTTTAATGTATAAATTACTTTATTAGTTATTCTAGGGCAGAAACAGGCACAATATGGGTTCCATCTTCAAAATAAATCTATATATTTTCTATCAACCACAAATATATATATGAATATATATAATGTATTTGCATTTATTCATTTTTATTCAAATATGCAATGTAGCTATTTAATTAAAGGCTATTTATAATTTAATTGACATACACCAAGGTTATCAAAATTGCGTGCAATGCCAATGAAATACTCAACGAGTCTATGGGGTTGGTTTACTTGTTAAGAGCCACATCTCATCTCATGATTTGAGATATGTATACTGTAGCACAACTTAAATTACACAGAGTGACAGATCTACCAAAGCTTCATAACACTGGGAATGAGCAACAAGAGTAATGTTTTTAATCTAAGAAGCATGATAAAGTGTACTAACCCCCACAACTGAAAAATCTTCCTCTGTTAGCAACTCAGCAACATGTGACATGTCTCCAAAAGGCCATTACCTCCGCCATTATTTAAGTACTCTTGTCCTCTTGCGCTACAAGAGGGCCGTTTCAAAGTTGAGCACATGTCCTCGGCTTTGTGGTCATCAGCAATTGATCCAAGCAATGCGCTTCTCCAAGCTTTTTGTTGACGTGTCAGTTGCACACTCCGGTGTCTCGTGAGAGTGGGGCACATACGCTGTGGATGATAGTCCTCTTTGTCTGCTGTCACAAGGCCTGCTTCCATCTCAATGGCCTCTGAATAGGTCTCGCCAGCTGTCATGCAAAATGAGTGCATTTCATTACAAATTAATTTATCTGATCTTGATGCTATTACTTTTGGTTTCCCCCCTTCTTTCACGTCTCACCCCTCCCTAATCATAATTATTTAACGCTCCAGGCAACAATCTATAGCTCACCAAAAACAAATAAACAGTGGGTGTCCTCGATCATTTGTGAGAGGGCAGAGATTTTTTTAATAGAAACATTAATATCATGCATTCTTAATGCAGGCTTTAATGTAGTTAGAGAAGTCTGTCTAACCATCTAAAATGTAAAAGGATACACTTGATTACCTGTCATTATATGACAACTGGAAATTTGATTACAGAAGGAATTATATATTTAACAGCCGTAAGAGGACCCCATCCGGATTAGGCTTGCGGAAAAAATGCGCAATATCATTTGCGTCTTTTAATCAAGCCTTCGGATTGTTTGTTTGTCTGGCTCTGTCAATGAACGTGAAGCTTTGAATGAGAGCCTTCTAATAAATCACATCTGACGAGTTGATTATTTTCTGTCAGTGACGTGCACAATTCTTTTTGCCAGGTTCGACATAGCCTCATAATAGTCAAAGCTCCAATCAACCATCAGAAATCTTGCGGTGGTAACATTAGCACACCATTTCTTCAAATGTTCTTTGATTTCCAGGTGAACAGAAAGTAAGGTCGCCATTTACACCCACGTCCGTCTGTTCCTTAAGAGTCTTACTTAAAGAGTACTTCAACATCTCAGCAGCCAAAAAGGGCAACCTGAAGTGGAGCTCAATGCGGATCACACCGTTCAAGAGCCAAGACTCCTCTCAACTCTCTGAGCACACTATTGTTCGTTTCAAATCCTACATAAAATGGAAAGAAGCCCGTCAACTATCCAAATCTAGTCAAGAGTGCCTCCTTGATCAAGGTATGGAGAACATTAGTATTAACAAAAGCTCCGGCTAATACAAACACCAGTTCAATTTTGCACAAACATGCTACAATCAAATATTTCACAGCAGATCTTTTCGCAAGCATCTTCTGTTAATGCATATAGATTAAGCGCTCTCGTGGTTTGCTAGGGCCCTCATCACTTTAAAGCTGCTAATCTCTGGTTCCCAACTGCAGCAAATCCTATTAAAATCACCTTCAGTTTAACATTCACATTGTTACAAAATGCAAAACACGCAGCTTTCGCCTTACTCTGTTAATTGAGGGTAGCGCATCCCTGTAAAAGCATGCCTGCGAGCGTGTTAAATAAGTCGCGTGAATTTCTCAACGTCTGTCAGGAGGACCTAACACATCTCGGAGTTTGGCAATACAGATCTCCGTCTAGTTCTCCCTTGGGTGCTCCCTAGGGTCTCGAACGAGGGGAAGGAAGTCTCGTCAGCCCTTCTGTGTGAAGGTGTCAGCTTCTGAGGATTTGACTGATTAGGTAATATTCCGACATGTTCTTGTGTAAGCAACATTTTAAAAACTCATTTGAAGGAATCTATCCCCCCATAATTCTTCTTCCATCCGTCACTCCTTTTCACGCAACTTTCATCTCTAAGACCCCTTGTCATCGCTTAAGAGTCACTGGCGTTGATGGCGTTGGCAGGCGTCAGCTTTAGCAAAGCCACTTACTGAAGGGAGCGCGCCCCCGGTGGATGTGATGATGTTTAAATTGCCTGCACCTCTACCATAGCAACCGAGCATCAGTTATAGAGTATGTCCTTGACAGGGCTACTCTGTCAATCACAAGGTAAAAATACTCTAAGAACTACTGTCACACTAAAGACACAATATACAGGAGTTCAATTCCATTTTAACCTTGGTGGCAAATGTATACTTGGAAAACAGTTGATGTAGACTGTTATGATTTCATTGACTTCATTGACAAATTTCCTTTAAAGTTATTTAATGCGAGAAAGGGTTCTTTATATTATTGAAATGTTGTTCACACTAAGAAAACATGGTTCTCTAACTGCTCACTTAAAGGTTCTTTGGGGAACTGAAAATGCAAAGCAGTCCAAAACCACGGTTTGCCACACCTGCTAAGGCAAGTACATTGAGAAAAAGTATTGGTCATAAATATTTCTGGCTATGAAACATTATTTTGCATTATTATATTTAAGTAAAAGTTGAAGACACGCAAGTCTCAAATTTATTTGTTAGTTTATATGTAACATCTTTAAATCACCCATGTCACTACAGCAGGGTTATACCTATTGTTATTCAAATAGTTGCTATTAAAAATTATCTTAAACCATGTGACATTTTGCAGTTTTTAATAAGTAATCAGTCAACTGGCAATTAAGTCCCAAAGCCAATATTTTGGAGCTTACTGAGTATTAATTGCACCCTTATTATAGCATAAACTGACTTTTCATTGGAAAGCTTTGATGAACAATTAGCGGCGTAACTCCTTCCACAAGACCAGTGGTCTTGTAAAAACACAGGCTCATAAAAGCAGTTAAAATTTAATGACCACAACATCAAACAAGTTCCCTCCCCTTCTCTCTGATGGCCCCTGACAACCTTCTGATGGCAATTTCTAGCCAAGTATTCCAGTCTTATTAAATAAATATGGATCGAAAGATTATACGAGCTCTCTATAACTGCCCTCCACCCCCATCATCTACCTCCCAAGACACAGTTTTATTAAGGTAGAATTACACGCCCCATCTCATATGCAATACCCAATCCACTTTCCACTGCCATTCACCCACTGCCTGCCACTATCAAAATTAGATCATTTTTTGATGACTGTACATGTGAACGCTAAATCTGTGGGGATTTATAGACCAGTGAGCCTTCATAATTGAACAATAATCAGATTAGTAGATTATCTGCACTGTATTCTTGTGATGTGGGAATAACGTTACAGAAACATTATGTAAAGAAGCAGGTTGCAGACATGGGTATTATGAAAAGAGGCTTTAGATTCCCGCCCTTAGGCTCTATGGAAGGCAAGTGCTTTGTTAACCTATACAAGCGGTTGCTTTTTTATTTCCGATGATTTGCAATTCATCGGTTTCAAGAGAAGAATCATCCAACGGCGAATCGCTCTTTCAAATAAGCGCATGTTGACATAAACAGCACAGTGGTCAACCATCTGTTTTAAAGATAAACGAATGATCAAAGGGCATAACCAAACGTGTAAGGGCTCTCCCCCTACTGTCTCTCTCTACCCTTTCCCTTTTTTTCTCTCCTCTTTTTTTTTTTTTTTTTGAAGGGGAGTTTAAAGAATGCAGAGCGGTTTCCAGGGGATACGAATGAAAAGCTCTCGGAAATGCGGGGAGGAATTGAGCTGAAGGGGTAGGTTCTGAGAGAAATTCCCCCATAGTGTTGGGACCCATGCTAGGAATCACTGGGGTTCTTCTGATCACAAAAAGGAAGGAAGAGACAGAGGAATTACCTGTCAGGACGTTCTAGGAGACCCTTTTAATGAATTTTGTTTATTAAAAAAAGAGCAAGCGAGAGATAGACAGAGAGGCAGCGAGCAACAAAAGCTTGACGCCTCCAACTGACCTCTAACCTTAAAAAGCCCTCTCTCTGACTCTGGTGTTGTCTCTGTCTGATCTAATAAACTCTGACATGTTGTTTAGATGTCTGCAGGGAATTTTGAGATAAAATGTATTTTCTATCCCTTGTTGGAGACCGTACTGAAACAGCTTACTTTATGGTTTGCACAAAAGTAACTCAAGCTGTTCACAATGACATAAACACTCTATTTCATATTGCTATGCTGTATAAAAATAGCCTTGTTCAGACTGTCAGTCCAAGTCTGATTTTGCATATCTGAGTGAAATCAGATAATATTTTGTAAATGTGAACACAGTAAGGAAAAAAAATAATATACATACAAATCATATTTTTACTGTTAAGATACATTATCCATTTGTACATTCACATTGTTTATAAATATGCTTCCAGCTATATGTTTTCAACAGAATTTGACATTTGCATGTTGCTAATGCATTCCACACACACAAAATGTAATTTGATTTATTTATCCCATTGCATTTTTAGATTGCTTTCACCATTAAAAATAAAGCATCGCTTGATATGTATATGTATTTTTACTGTCATAAATTTACTGTCACCATTAATGGTGAACAGTATGACAGTATGCACGGTACAACAACAGAAATGTGGCAATGATCAGATATTTTGCGCTACACCAAGCTGGTCACAAATAGCCACTTTAATACAGAATTACATACAGTTAATGTATATAATTTACACTATTATTGTTGTGGTAAATACTAGCCAAACTGATACGTAATATTCTTAATACACTTTGGAAATGTACAAGCTTGTAAAATATTTGAAATATAACCTTTAGCACAGACTTTTCAGTCTGCAGATGAGATATTCAAAAATTACTAATGATTACACTGTGCAAAATAACAAGTATGAATGCTACAAGATCCTTTCTTTGTGAAGAAAAAGAAAAGCAACAAAACAACCATGAGATGGGTAAACGTGTAAATTTGCTCAACTCTTGCTTGAGTGCCCATAAATGCACTTATGATGCTGCTACTAAAATAGTCTCTTCTTTTCTCTTCTAGAAGAGATGGAGTTATTTTTCTCATTTCTGTGGTCTGGGTAAACGCAGTCATTACTCAGTGCTGTAAAAAGCTTCTGAAGTAAAGAGTAAATGAAATAGCTTTGTAGCTGGAAGACATACTGATGAGCAGAATGCACTTCCTTTCCCTTCTGTATTTTATATACTGCTCCTCACCAGTATGTCTACCAGATACAAAACTATCTCAGATTGAGTGAAACTCAAGAGTCAGTAAAAACACATGATAGGTTGCACTGTTTATTTAGCACCCTCCAGCAAATATTCAGTAATTACATTAAACAAAAACATTTACAAAATACTTCTGTTTTAAATAAATGTTCTTCTTTTGATCTTTCCATTCATCAAAAAAGTATGATGGTTTCACTAAAATATACAGCAACACAATTGTTTTCAAAACTGAAAATAATAATTCTTGAACAGCAAATCAGCATGTTAGAGTGACTGAAGAATCATGTGAGTAATACAACCTGATACAACCAAAGCAATTCGTACATATTTTATTAGTTGGCTAATTAATACTAATAACAAGTTGTTAGTATTTTACAAGTTGCATAATTCGTATGAATTTGTATGAATAACAATCACCTAACCCCGTCCCTAAACCTACACTGTAAAAAATTACCATGATTGTAATGGCAAAACTGTGAAAATGCTATGGTAAAAACCTTTTAAATGGTTAATGGTAAATTCATGTAAACGGCCATTCCCAGAATTCCCTGCATTGCATTTCAAATTTTGTTTGAATTTGATGTTTTTTCTTTGAAATAACTATGTTTCTTCTTAGTTTTTTTCTCATCAGTTATGTTTATTAGGTTTGTATGTTACATGTAATGTTGTTCAATTAATGTTTATTGCATATTTCAGTTTAACGAGTCTCACTATGATGGTGTTTAGTGTTTGTGTGAATGACACTGAGTGCCTTCTATATATGTTCATATTTAAAAGCTGCTTGTGATGGGCTTTGGTTCATCATGTGACTTTCTTATCACCACCTGCATTTGGTGCTTTTCAGTGTATTTCAAAGGTACAAAACAGATTTCAGTACTTTAATAGGTTGGTATATGAAGATTATATCAGTTAAGGAAATTACAGTATTTAATTGTACATTTAATGTAAAACCTAAAATGTTGTTACCATATTTTGTACGGTCAAATTCCAGCAACCACAGCTGCCATTTTTTTACTGTACATTTTACAGATTTGTTTTTACAGTGTACCCTTCACTGCAGTCTAGACAAATTGTACAAAATTATATGAGTGAGGTTGTCCGAATTTTTACAAATTAGCCACCTTGTAAAATACATACAAATTGGTCATGAAGTATATTGGACTGCTGAAATCCAGCTTTGCAAATTTTGATTGTTAGTGTATATTAGTTAAATATTCATATTTAATCAGTGTTATTGTTAGAATTTAGAGAGGTGATGCATTTCCCAGAAATCTTTGCAGTGCATGTAGACACTCAACTGGATCTGCTGTACACCTTTAAATGACATAAACACCACTGACATCCTGGAAGAGTGAAAAATGAGGCATTAATGGGCCTTTTCCCACTGCCCATGTTTTAATGCAACACATGGCAATGGCTTGAGCGCATTTTGGCCATCCATTTTTCGCCTCTCGTTTTCTTTTAAGGCCTGATGAAATGGCGGTGCCATTATTGTTTGAGCAGCGAATTTGGTGAACCATTCAAACGCGATTGCCTCATGAGGCTATTATTGCGTGAGATGGTTTCAGGGAGAACATTCAGCATGTGAAGTGCATCAGACGATGGCCGGATCCATTCGCATCCGTGTGAAAGTCTGTGGAAGACCCAAAATGACCCTTTCTTCTGCCATCTAACACAAATTATATAACCTAAACAGAGTAAAAGGCATTTCTCATCATTAGGTCAGATGGTGTGAAAAGAAGAGCTTTGGAAAAAAACGTCAGAAACAGGAAATAATTGGCAGCTTGTGACACCCTCATTATTGGTATGCTGATAATTCTGTGCCTGCTGCCCTCATTAAAGCTGACAAGTCACGCAGCGAGTATAAATCGGAATGCTGCAACAACAGTGTAAGCATTAGGATCAGTGACTGCTTTAACTCCCAGTGACAAGGAAAGCCTGGCCAACGACTTCTCTCCAGTCGGTGGGGAAGCTTCAGCCTCACTGCGTACCAGCGATCTAAACTGACAGCTCTCTCAAATCGCAGAAAGAGGGGCCGCAGGTCCGGCAAGGGGCTGCGGGGGCCAGGGGGTGTTTCTCTGTGTCCATGCTATCGTTTTGGCCCGGACCGAACCTGCCGCTCTGAGAAGAAGGAGGGGGGCGGCGAAAAAAGACAAGAGATTTGGCAAGCGAGGCTACAGACCCTACTGAAGGACGCCATACCGACAACCTTGAGTGGAAAATACGAATATTTATGCCATATGTTGTTTTCTCAATCTGCTTCTTAACAAATATTAATGCAGACAGTGGAAAACAAGCCAGAAACAGCTTGGGAACATCACAGTTTTCTAAGCACCACCAGCCCTGCCTGGCAAAGTCACGGAAAAGAGACATTAAGGGTTTACCGAAGTGATAAATGTCCAAGAAGAAAGGACTTAAATGAATCATCTTTGAAGGTGACATGGTCTGGAAAGCATCACGGATGCGGAAAATCAGTAAATTCAGACGCCTAGCGTTTGGAAAAACCAATCCAATTACTATTAAACGCCTCTAAAAAAGCCTGTCACAGCACTCGAAAAGTGGTATCCAAAAGTGGCAAATGAAATACATCAAGGGTGACTCAGGCAGTACGTGCCACCTCACCGTGACAGCCTGAGTATTTCTTTTTTGTGTTTGTTTTCCGTGAGATGATAAACTGAGGGCTCGTCTCCTCTTTCCCCGTCACTCACAGTAAATCCTGATGGATCGGAGTCAGCGTGGTGCCAGGGCTGGAGTGCTGGGCACGTGGACCGAGGTGATGGATGGCTGGGGGAGCGCCAGTGGAGAGCAATCTCTCTGCCCATATGGGCCGGTGGCGGTAGCAGGAGGCGACAGGGCGATGGCACTTCGAACGCCAGCCGTGCTTTGGCCGGCCACCAGGCCCTGTCATCACCCTCGCACGCTGAGCCTCATAAACCTCCACACCCGCTAGAGAAAAAGAGCAACCAACTGCCATCCTCCACTAACAAGGGCAATCAGTGCTGTTCTAAAAATATGAAATACGTTCAACAAATAAATAGATAGATACAGTATAGACTGTTTTATAACATCTGTTTCCTGGCCAGGCAGACATCACGCATTAAAGCAGAGGCCAGAGGGTTATGCGTCAGTTTGACGCCACTGCTCAGGTCTGATATAACGTGAAACAAAAATAGAATGACGGCTTGGCTCTATTCTGTTAAGAGATTTATGATTCCAGACTTGACTCTGAGCTGCTTGTGCGCAGATGATTCATTAGTTCGATTTACATCTGTGTTCACACAAAGGCACTGGCATTCAAACTGTAAAACAGAAAATAGACAAAAACACAAAACCTCGACTTGCACAGTATATCACAATTTCAGCCATTGATTTTACCGATACGGATGCCACGGTCCTGAAGACATCACTGAAACATCACAGTCCTTGAGGAAGCGATTTGGAAAAGGACTGAACAATTTTACTTGAGGACTGAAAACTGAAGTGTACAATTCTGTACCACTAGCATTGCCAAAAGTAATCGTGAAAATAATGACTGAACACTCCAACTGTCAACCATTGGCTGGACAAAAAGAAAAAACAGCATTTTCTGATTAAGGTCCATATTCTGGTTAGGTTTATCTTTGACAAAACATTTTGACAAAACATATATATATATATATATATAATTTAATCAGAACATACACATTTATCAATATCTTAAAAAACAGAAACACCTAGGTTAAATTTAATTTTTAGTTACTACTGATATTCTGAATAAGGTGTTTACATGACCTGAAATTCTGATTATGATAATTGGGCATTATGTCAGTTGTCTTTTTCAAATTCCACTACAAAAAAAAAAGTTTTCAGGGGAATAAACCAACAAACAGTGGTCTGTGAATGTTTAACTAGGACACAAAAAAGCATTTACCAAAAATGTATTCCAGTACTAATATTTAAAAAAAAATGCTTACATAAATTTGTCAGTTTTAGTCACCTGACTTTTGCTGATCTGCTGTATTTGTGATACATTTTACATTACCCAGAAATATATGTAAAGTCAAGGAAAAAAATGCTGTTAAATGTTATGGCATATCCATTTTCAATCGTTGTTCTATTATAGGAACATTATAGGGACACTGTGCATTATTTTTACTCTGCGTGTCATAATTTTTAATTATATTTTAGGGAAGAGCTCAATATCTCATTAAATTGGTGATTTCATTTTGACAGTTTGAGAGATGGCTTACTGTCAGTTCCCTTGTGACGTTATAATACATCTTATGTTGTATAAGCCTGTGATTTTTAACTCGTTTTCCGAAGCACAGATTCCAATTCCTAAACCATATATTCTTCTTCTTATTATTATTATTTTTTCCTTTTTCAGCTGTGCCACAATAAAGAGCAAAGTAGGCAAATAGTGTTTTTACAAGAGAGAAAGCTGCATCAATGTTCTCTAAAAAAAAAAACACCATTTTAGTGTTATATTTTTACTTCCCCAGGGGTTGTGCTCAGCTGGAGCAAGGTGTGTTGTATTCCCTAATTATATTCAAAGAGTCTGTCAACAATGAAGTACTGTAAATGAAAACATAAACAAAATATTAAGTGTATGAACATTTTTATACAGTAAACCACAAAGGGATTTGAGTGCAAAAGCGGAAAATAAGAGAAAAAGCAATTAAAAGAATCAAAGCAGATCCCACAACATCTGTCTGCCCTTATTAAAGCATTTAGCAGCTCTGTACTTGAGGGACTGCCGGAGATTAAAGGGTTCAACTCATCAGGCCAAATTGAGTGTTCACCCTGAAATGACTGAGCACATTCAACAGCAAATTAGTTCACCTGCTATCGGCAATGAGCATTGATTCGCTCTGGCTGACCGGACTGCTGTAACAATATATTCCCTCAGTTTTGAACCAGACCAAACAATCAAAGTGGTAATCATGATGCCTTGCGAGAGGTAAATAAAGCAGGATTAGGCCTTGTTAAGATGCTGCAATTAGTAATTTAAGATTACCTCTGCAGTTACAGATTCAGAGAGGATGGTTGGTTCTGATGTTGAATATTCTCGAAAAACATAAGAAAAGGGACCACAGAAATATCATTGCTACAGTCCAGCACATTTTCATACATCCATCATATACGTTAATATACGGAATAAAATGTTTTTATTGTGACATGAAGTCACATTAAGAGATATTAAGTCCATTTTTAAATAAATTAAGTCAAATATGAGGTCATAATTAACTATTTCTTAATACATACTGTGTGTGTTTATAAATTAATAAACAGTTAATTATTAATTAA
>JAUMHE010000082.1:3357086-3411300 GCA_032359235.1 Enteromius mattozi
ATATTAGTGCAAAACATAATTTCATGCTGACCTTCGTCTACTCTAGATATTGACCCTAAATAATTTCATTACATGTTCTTGGAATAATTTGTGATTCATTGGTGGACTATTCCAAATAACTTTAAAAGTTGGCAATCTTCATAATAATATTTTATCATTATAATGTAATAATAACATAATATTATGTTATATGATAGTGTAATAATTGTACCACCTGAAATTCCTTTCTGATATGTAACATCCACTTTTCAAGATCCAGTCAGTTTCAATGGATAAACTTAAGTATTTGCGATGCTTTTCCATTTAACTCAGAAAGGTCATATTTCAGTAAAATGAACCGAAATAGTTATTTCATATGGACTTGTCACCATACTACTACTACATAACAAAATAAAAATCACTAAACAAGCCAAAAAAATATTAATAATAACAAGATAGCATCATTACAGAACATCAAACTTTACATAGTAGGTCTGACTGTTAACTATCCAAGATACTTAATGCGTTTCCTCCCAGTGAAGCACAGTCAACCGATCCAACCTGAGCAATGAGTATCGTCACGTGACCTAGTCACCCTTCAGTGGTTATGAAAGGAAACTTAGCTTTCTCCACTGCCTGTTGGAAAAATTCCTGGACCTTGTAACTGCCAAAGTCTTGAGCTTATCATGGGTATGTTCCCAAGTTACAGAGAATAAATTAAAGACTAAAAAAAAGTTTGTAGTTTCTGAAATTGTACATATGTTTGCCTTGGTTGTGGATACACCAGATCGCTCCCTTAGACGCGTCTGAATCTTGAGATGTCAGGGAGGAATGATGGACTTGAATTAAACAGGGAATGCTGTCAAACGTGAAGGACACGCTTATTGTTTTCTCAGAGACAGATTGAAGCAGAGAGAAAGCACTCAACACCTCCAAGATTTTTTTTTTATTTTTATTTTTTGATTTATTTATTTATTTATTTATTTTTACACAAGCAATGTTCTTGTTTTAAAAAATATATTTATAGCAAAACCGAACAGCTACCTTGTGAAAAGAAGACTGTATATATGCTTGTGATATATGAAACCTAATACTTCAAATATAATGCTAATATATCTTTAAAAATGCAGTAAAAAATCTGCAATTATGTACTCAGGTGGACAGAGACACAACAAGCAAGACTGTAGTTTCAAGTGTTAAATAATGCCTATTTGAGACCAACCCCCCCCCAAACAAAAAACAGAAAGGTCTGCCTTGCCAATGCAGGTGCTAAAATCAATTAGTAATTAATTAGAGCAAAGAAAAGAAGCGTAATAAATGGCAGCCACCTGGACCAAGCCAAGGTATTTGGGCTGATAATTATCAATCATGAGAAGGTAGCTGACTCCGAACGACTAAGCTCCGGTCTGCTCGCACAAATGGTGTTATCTGCATAACTGTAGTCGCATCTGGCATGAAGGATCATCTTTCCTGCCTAATACAATACATGTGTCTTTTCTGGTTTATGTATACATAACATGTGTATGTTTCTATTCATTCATTCTTTTCAACATAGCAACCTCTAACAATTACTTAAAGAAAATATTTGATGTTATAATCCCTTATGGTGTCATATAAAAATGCTGTTCTGTGGTAGTTACTTTTAGAGGGGGAAAAAATAAATATAAATATATAAAATGAATACATTAACGTAAAATTTTATGTTGTTTACGGTGAATGTCAACAGTTATGTTACCACCAGCAGTTTGTGTGCGTTTATAATTTTACAAAGTCTATTATCTAGTTATAACATAGTAATTATTATGTTATTACTAGATTTTTTTTTTTATTTAAAAAATTAACAGTTGGACAACCTGGGGCTTTCCTTTGTCCAGGATAAACAGGAAAAAAACAAAAAAAACAAAGACAAAATAGCACTAGTTAGTATGGCTGCCATGTAATGCAGACTATGAATTGTGAAATTTCAACTCTTGCTATGTCAAATTATGGAGAAGTGTTGTGACATGTGCAGCAAGCAAAATTAAAACATCTCTATCCAGCTTGTCCTCTAGTCCTAGAATATGAGGAATATATACAGTGAAATAAGACGAACAGAGCATTTCATGAACACCTGTGATAAACAGCAGAACTCCGGAATGGGTTCATTGCACTTATATGTACAGTTTGCCAAAATAATGTTTTCTCTCCGGCTTGAAAGATACGGCATATTATTTTTTGTCTAATGTTACAAAAAGTTTGTATTACAACACAACACTTTGAAGACAATGGTTAGGGAATGTCAGTAGATCCAAAGAATACAGAGCCATGCCGAAATGATTTATTGAGATTTTTGACTTACCTTATTAGTCTTGTTTACATAGTCTGTGGTAACTTCGATATATGAGGTCATCAGAGGAACAGATTATTACATTTTACTAGCTACTCTGGAATTTCAATCACTGATGGTGATTTGTGTGTGTACTGCTCTGAAGTTATTTTTCGTCCAACACTGACTTGAGTGATTGTTGCTCTTTCAAAGCCAAGGTTGTAACTTTTGTGGCCAAAACAAAAGCTCAATGTAGATACATCTGTATTATTAGTTGTTTAAAACAAAATTTTGCCAGAGCATATTACATAAATGTTTTAATTTTTGCGATGTACACTATATGTCTATATATCTTACCTTACATTTTGTCAACAAAGTTGAAATGCACGAGGCAGCCATCAAACGCTATTGTTATCAGCATATCTAATCAGTGGTAAACCAATAGCAAACTATTATATTCCGGTCATCTCTAGGTCATGACAACAGAGGGTTGCACACTTCATTTCTGACCGCTAACATTCATCAAGTATACACTGAGATAATGTGAGATTACATAGCTATTTCAATAACTTTTGTCTACAAACATTTTCCCTCCGAAATGAGCTTCTCTCTGTTATCTTTATGCCAAGGTGTGTTTGATGTTCTGAACAACTGTTTCCGAGATGCAAACATATCTTTGTATCTAATTACAAAGAGCCCAAAACTTCCCTTCTCTGGTTCAATGCACAATATTAATGAGGTCAATGATTATGTTAATTGGGGAGCATTCTACAGCATGTTTTAATTAGTTCTCTGTATTCTGATTTAATGAAGAGCCTGGAAACTTCATTGGATGCTTGAAATGCATACAGTTCTCAGCATAGACTCTTTTGAAAGGACATTTAAAGAACTTTGCAACTCTGTAAAGCCATGCATACTTATTTGAGATATTATTTTTTAACTTTGCTAGAAAACAACCCCCACCCCCCACCCCCCCACAGAAATTTTCCCGGATGTTATGTTGTAGGTCTGGCCGTCTAGTTTTTAATTTGGAAACATGAACTCCCTTATTATCTGCCTTTAATGTCTGGCCCATGAAATGCAAAATGACCCAATATTGAGCTATTTTATAAGTGCATTAAGTTTACAAATTACTTCTTTAATGAATAACCTTCTGAGACTCCATTTGAAGGGCCATTATCTGAGTGTTCCAATCTATTGCCTCACCTCCAGACTTTAACATTTATTATACTGATGAGATGCAATTAAAAGAGCAGATGTCCACAAGCTGCTTTCATCTGAGACGAGTAAATAAAATACCAATCCCCCCAATAACATAACTCATAAAAAGACTTTGCTTAGCCGCACGACAGGTAAGCAAAGAAAAAACCTGATTTGTTTATTCTGCAAACGTGCAGTCTACTGATTTAATATTTTTTTTTATTAATATTTAAACTATTGTTAAAAATGTATAAGTTTCATACATTTAGTATTTGCATATCATGTATATAGCCACAGTCTTTTAATTTAAATTTGAATGTTTTTTGCGATAGAAACACATGTCATAGTGCAATAATGCTTTTTAAATTAAATACATTGATTTTTATGGATTTCCTATTTTGTTATTTTTCCCCTAGACACAGAGACAGTGTTTGAACATCCCTGAAGAAGTCCAGCCCTGTCCCAAACAACTAATTGGAATGACCCCATTTAGCAACGTGTCAGGGGAACACAACAACATAGACAATGTCAGCGCCTCCACAAATCTTCTGTGGTCCAAACTTAATAGCGTGTCATGGTGTCCACAACTAATGCTGGAGGGGTCACAAAAACCCTTATGACTCATGTTAGTTGACGGCTCTTTCTTTAGCAGTGTGAATCCAAGCTGTGGGCAGAGTGAAAACACAGTATGGCGTGTACGTGGGGAAATATACTCAATAAACATTTAGCTAAGTTACCCAGACATCTCTTGTTGGATATCAAAAATATGCCTTTTTTTCTAAAAGTGCCCAGGTTACACGTGTAAATATAGACTAATTAAAATAGTAATAATAATGATAACAGTAAATTACTAATATATATATATATATATATACATATATAACATTGTAATAACACATGTAATTACATGTAAGTACAAAATGAACAATGTAAATTATTTATTTAGCTACATATAAGTCTGTATTGCAAGGAGACTAAAAATATTATTATTTTTAAATTTGAATTTGTAGAGACAAGTGTGCGGTCGCTTATACAATATTGCATATTACGGTAAAAGATGTATTATTTCTCTGCATGCGCCCCTGACCTATGAAAACAAGAAGAATGACCTATTTGCACGTCTTTGCACTAACGATCTATACTTCTTTCTTTACAAAGCAATGATAAATACTCTGAAAATAATCATCCATCTCAATGCAAAATAACAGTCACACTTCACAGACTCTCTGGCGCACTGTTGTCAATTTGCACTCTGCGTTCAAGTTTAAATGTCTTTTTTTCTCATCCTGCTCTCTTTGCAACGTGTTCATCCGAACAAGACAAGCGCTGAAGTCAGAGAGAGGTCAAGCGCATACGAATGAGAGGAGAAAACTGTCAGCTACTTTTACATTACAGAGAAAGAACAGCGATGCATCCATCTCTAGACAACAGCTGTGCAACAATCACTGAAAGTTCAGCAGTGAATTTAAATGCAGCTCAATATCTGCCTATGAAAAATATACTGAGATGCTTAAAAATATAAAACTAACCGTTATTTAGGGCTGCATAAGTGCAGGTTAAGGTTAATAGTTACGTAAGGCTCGCGTTTTGTAACTTGTTGGAAAGTACGTTGTCATGTTTCGTTCTCAAGCGAGACGCTTAGGAAAATAAATCCGGCTAACGACGAAATAAAGGTTCACTCCCTGAAGAAATTTACAACAAGTAATCTGATTTTTGTTTAATGTTCAACTGTCGAAAAAGCTTTGAGTTACTGATGTGAATCGCACTTTTGCGTTTAGACTGTATTTCAGAATTAAACGAAACGCGCTAGTCTTGATCATATTAATTCTCTGCTTAACTGGATGATGGCGTTAAAAAAAGCGGATTATTATCAAAATATTGTCTTTTTCTGTGAGAGTTCACGGAGAAACACTTTTGGTTTCCAAGCAGTCGCCAGGGCCTACGATTTATATTTAATATGTTTTAAATGTATATATAGTTTTGTTCTGTCCATGTGGTAAAATTCTGTTTTTTTTTTTCGTAAAACATATTTATTCCTTTGTGGCAATTCATACGTATTATCGGTTTGTACAGTTTTAATAAAAACTTATGTATTGTGTGGGTTAAAGTTGTCCTAAAGTATGTGTGTGCTTATCCAAAAAGAAAAGAATGCAAAAAGATATTTCCGGCTGTATCATTTTATGTTCTCTGTGCGCCTTTAATGTGGTGTTATTAGACATATTACGTGTGCAACACATAAATGGATTTAGCCTTTTTTTATCTTAAATTGAATTTGAATATTGGGGTTACCACAACGGGCAAACTGACAAAAACAGGCACGGATATCTTAGTTAAGAGTCATATCCATCAAAATAATCTAACGTAGCCACATTGTAATGGCGTTTGTCCATGGATATGATTGTCGTGCTTTTATTTTTCTGGGGGAAATAGGAGTAATGAGGATAACAGGCGAGCGAAACGACTTCCTTCAAAAATGTGCATTCCATTGTACGGATCAATACATAACACTTTCTACTACTACTCTAACGGTGCATGAATGAAAATGTACCAGAACGTTTGAATAGATAGAGTGTTAAATAGAGTCGAACAATTCATTTTATTACCATCATTCACATATCTCAAAACCTAATAACCCGTGGAAGGAGAATATGAACATATTTCGAAAAAAAATCACCTCCGACATAATGCATTCCGTATTCGCCCCTACTGTTTGATGTGCCAATATGTTTATATTTTCCCGAAGTCAGTATCTCCTCCTGTCGGTGGGCTATTTCTCACGCGCATGCACGCGCACGGCAGTCTGCCCTCGCGCCTGCACTTGTGCACACCCCCAAGAGGAACATGTAAACATTGTAGCGTATATCGCATTTTCCTTTAAGCGACTAAGCACCGCTTTGCGACTAGCATGTCGTCGGATCACATCTAAAAACAAAAATACATCCAAATGGCCACGAATTAGAAACACTGCAATGCTCGATTCATTAGTTTCATAGCCTTGGGGCACAGTTTAAATTTGCACATGCTAATGATCTTGTGTTATCTGAGACACACACACAAAGTTGCACGCATGCATAGTAGGCTACTCCTAATAGTACAGACCGCGTGCTTGCCTGGACTTACGAGCGCTCAGATTGCCCCCCTCCCCTCCATAGGTAGACGTTTCCTCTCTTATTCTGGAAAACTTTGCACTTTCTGACCAATGGTTAAACGATTTATCATTTTGTAGATTTTAATACCCAAACTGCATCTTTTGCAGTTGGCAAAATCGCTCAGTGAGAATTGCGCACTGGCGATATTAAGCACGCTCATGATCTTGATGTGCCTAATGGGGCGATCAAGCAAGTTGCAACCAAGAACAAAAGCCCAACAGTGACTCTCTTCTTGGACTGAAGTCCTTCACTCCAACCATATACTGGTCCCAAACAAGCATAATTATATAAGGCCGTGACGAGAGTTAAGTAATGCAAACTATTTAAATAAGACCACGTAGAGAAGTGAATTCGTCACGATTTGACATTTTAATGCATTAAAACGTTACTCTGGGGACTTGGCTAATTTTAATTTCTGACAATAATGAGGGGTACAAAAGTGAAATTAAATTACTTAGAAAAGAATTGGTCCTGCTGAATTAGTGGGGCAAAATAGACAAGCAGGCGCTGAAATGTCATTTTGATTTGTGTAATTCACATTTCCTTATTTAAGCGTTAAATCCTAGCTCTTGTTAACACCAGGGGTTATTGTTGCTGTAGTTATGTAATGATTTAGGTTAGACTCCGTTTATTTCGAAATGATAAATAAGTAGAAATAGGTTAACTTGTGGAGTTTCCTCGTTGGTATTTCTCAACCTCCAATTCAATTGTTTAAAGCACAGTCGAGAAATAAAGTATTGAAGGCATTTTTTTTTGTTGTACGTTTAATTCTTTAATATTGTACGAAAAGTAACCAAACATTATTTTGTAAACTAAATTTTACATACCCTACGAACGCATTTTCCATAAATACCGATTATCTCTAACATGTGTTACCGGTCCTTTACATGCGGATAAATATGGAAAATTGAGTTATATACAAGTAATAATTTCTTGCAATTGCCAATGCAGTAGACAGATAGTTTTATATTTTATCACTTACATAAACAAGATTGACACGGAGCTTCAGGCTTTCACTACACGGTTTATCGACATGACATTAAATAACAACAACTGTGTGCTACTCAGACTGGACTGGAGACGAAATGTTGCACTGGATACAAAAGCACATTAATACTAATCGGTTAGGTAAACGTGTAGACTGTGGTAATACTGGGTAATTCACATTTGGTACACATAAACTATAACATTCTTTTCAGTCAAGACTATTCATCGCAATATTCGTAAAACCATCTCATTTTCCATATATCTAGGGACCACATTTTTTCACAAATTCCCTTAAACTGTATTATGACTATTTACAAAATAAAATATTACATTTTAAACTAGGTGAATCTTTATGTACAAAAAGAAGAAGAAGAAAAAACAAAACAGGCTGTGACCTGCTGGTAGCATGCAATTGGAGTTCTCTGTGCAGTCTTCCGAAAATATGAAGGAAAAAAAAAAAAAAGAAAGGAAGAAGAAAAGAGCAAAATAAATGGAGGACAAAAATCGGAAAAAAGCTGTCAAGAGCGTTGCACACCCCGTCCATGCACTGCTCTCTCTAGACAGCGGTTTCAGAAAACCTTTCAGATTCTTCACATTGTGTATGTATGTAGGTCCACGCGAGAATAGGCTGACTTTTGAGTCTTGGTTCCAAAGCAGTCTTAATTCTGCAGTCTTTTGAAAATATTTACACGTACCATTCATTAAAATTTGACGAAAGGGTGCTGTGGCTGCTCGTGTGGTGAACTGTGGATGATGCTGGTGATATGGAACTGCTGCTCTGGTTTTCTGTGGAAGGGGACACGATGGTGGGCGGCGTGGAGGACTCGTAGCCGGAGCTGGCTGCCGGGGAGGGTTGGGATCCTTGAGACGACGCCTCGTGAACCTGAGCCCAAGACAAACGTAAATCAGTGTACATAAAACTATACTTTCACACGTGTCTCGTAATTTCGACTCTCAAACTGTACCAACCGACAGTATTCTTTCAGATTGTATTTAGCTTTATGTTTACATTTATGGCGGTATTTAGCGATAGCTGTTATACCAAAATCATATATCATTTTGATGCATATAACAACATTATTCAACAACTTAAAAACATTGCATAATAGGCCATAAATAAAAGTAAACTGTAAAAAGCGATATTTTTGAATAAGCGCAGAAATCAAAAAAGACAAAACAAAAAAATTGAAGAGAAAATAAAAATAAAAAAAATATGTAAGTGAAAAAAAAATTGTGCGCTGTAATGTTATTGTTACCTTCATATGTTTCCGGAGGGAGCTGGGATGTGTGTAGGATTTGTCACACATTTTGCAGAGATATGGTTTGTCAGAAGTATGGACGTGCATGTGTTTCTTGCGATCACTGCTGTTCGCAAAGCGTCTGTCACAGCCTTCATACTCACACTTGAAAGGTTTTTCACCTAACAAAAACAGAACAAACATCTCTCAAAATACGCATTTTAGAAGGCCAGCACATGTTTATTTTTTATTTTCATTCAAATACAGCAAATAAATATGAGCAAATATAAACGAGTTAAAAAAAACAAAAAAAAAGTTCATGTCCATATTCCACACGGCTCACAAAAAATATCTTTTTAAATTTCACCCAAACTGTTTACGTTATTTTGCAAAGGTGCTGTACTCCTACATGTTTAATCAGCCAGATATTATATAACCTATATCGAATAGAAATACTAATTCGCGTACCGGAATTGTGCTTGGCATGAAAATTCTCGATAGGACAAAGAAGAAATAATGAAATACTTACAAATATAATATTGGCATTATTTGCTTCCCATTTTAAGTCCCATAATTTCAACATGTACACACAAAAATGTAATCAGTAACAGAGCAATGAATATGCATGGAGGAAAATGCATTTCTTACCGGTGTGTGTTCTTTTATGGATTTTCAGATTTTCCGATCGGGCAAATACTTTTCCACAGCCGGGGAACGGACAAGGGAACGGTTTCTCTCCGGTGTGCACTCTGATGTGATTCACAAGTTTATACTTTGCTTTAAACGGTTTCCCTTCCCGGGCACATTCTTCCCAAAAGCAAATGTGATTCGACTGCTCCGGTCCCCCAACGTGCTCCACCGTTAGGTGGGTCACGAGCTCGTGCATGGTGCTGAAAGTTTTGTTGCAGGACTTTTTCGGATTCGTCAGCTGCTCTGGTTCGACCCATTTGCAGATGAGCTCTTGCTTTATGGGCTGTCTCATGTAGCGAAAGAAGGCCCCTGCCCCGTGATGGGCAGCCATATTCATGTTCATGGGGCCATAGCCGTGCAACTGCGTCGAGGCGTAGTGTTCGGACCTGGGGCTCGCGACGTGACCGTATTGCTCGGCCCTGCCGTACATGTCCCCGGAAAAGCCCAGGCGCATCTGACTGTTCACCACGTTGGAGGACGCGTGCGTGGCCGCTTGCTCGTGCAGTCCCGGGAAGAGCAGGTGCCCAGCGGCGTCAGAGTGTCCATGTGGTCCGGCGAAACTTCCAGCGGCGGAGGCGAACAGACTGTGCTGCGCGCTCGTGGCGTCTCCGAAGCCTCGATTGCGAAACAGAAAGTCCCGAGTGGAGTTGAAGGCGGCGGTGGAGTATGAGCTGACATGAGTGGGGTGATGATGGTGTCCCAGGGCAGCGGCGGCGGCGTAGCCGGGCGCTTGCGAGGAAAACGCCGTTTGCCCAGAGCCGAGGTCGTGGGAGCTGTGGTTGATTTTAAAAGCGCCCATACCGTCGGCGAACGGATTGATACCCAAAGCCACTTCTCTGTCTGTAACTTCGCCTGTTGAGTGATGTCTGGTGGAGCCGAAAGTAGTCACTCCAATGGTGGGATACTGTGGTCCTGCGTCCAAGAGCATCTTCAGTCTGCAGCGGAGGAGACTGAGAGAGGAAGAATCTCTAGCAACTGTCTCTGCTTGCTATTTCTCTGACTTGAGTCTGTGCGAGGCGAACTCCGATCCCCTATTCCTATTTACTTTTAGTGGAGAGGAATTTCCCTCTCCTGCTCATCCGATGCGCACGCAAATCATGTGCAATATTGTCTTTTGCGGTTTATCTTCCTGTGGCGCAACTTTCACCTCCTCAGTCAGGCGGTGAGCTTCAGACTGATAGTCGCAATCATTCCTGCAGATAAATGAATTGAAAAGACAACACAGTCCACCCCTGATGAATGGGGAAGGAGGGGGGCAGCACGTGACCCCGTGCTTGGACCATCATTGGAGAGGGCGCTCTCCCCCTACTAACATTCACTCACCAAATAACAGCCCGCCATGCCTCAGCATCAGTGCGATTGGTCGGTTTACATCATCAATCTATGGGATTGTCGGGAGGTTGCTGACTGTGATTTTGCTCTGGATGTTGAAATTCAGAAAACAGAGTTTAGTGAATGCATGGCCGAA
This sequence comes from Enteromius mattozi, assembly GCA_032359235.1. NCBI lineage: Eukaryota > Metazoa > Chordata > Actinopteri > Cypriniformes > Cyprinidae > Enteromius > Enteromius mattozi. Next base: position 3,368,103 of record JAUMHE010000082.1, read on the forward strand.
TAATAGCTTTTGTCCTAGACGGAGTACTTCCACGTTTGGCCTACTTATGTGGAAGCCTGATGCTCTGAGAAGAACCTGGCGCGCATCTAGTAAACACTGGCTGAAATGTGATGTGTAGCCTGTTCTTGCAAGGCATGGAACTCGTGCGTTTCATCCTGAAAAAATAAAGGCCATGCTTCACATGATTTTTCCATAAACGTGTGCGATTAAAGATTACACCATATTCCTGCCTTAAATTGAAGTCGTACATTTCTTTAGCACTGGCATGCTATTTGCATCTTTAAAAAATGAATGTACAACATTATCAACGGTACAAAAAAAATAAACATGAAGATAATTATAAACATACTAATTGCAACGTAGGGTCGGGCCGCGCACTAATGCATAAAGTTTTTGCCTACTTTAGAAATGGGCATTTCATGTTTGGTTGACTTTCTTCACATGCATAATTTAGTTTTCACTTTGAGAGATGTTTGAGAAGGTTATGCAAAACACTTGTATTGTACTGTTGCTGGAATTTAATAATTGCATTGACATTCACATTAAATGTTTTAAACGAGAAACCCAGTGCCTTCCAAGTTTTTTTTCTTCTTCTTCTTTCTTTTAAACTCGCCACATGCTCTGCGCACTCAGTAGGCCTTCCGTAGATGCCTTCAAACTTCAAATAATAGATTCAAACCTGCGAACGAGGTGTCTCTTTCCGTTATTCATATTTTTAACCTATGTTTTTGAAAGATTGAGGCCGTAATGTATCACCCTTGTGTGTGTAAAAGTTGTGGGTTGTGGAAGTTGTGAAGTGGGATTTCTCTCTGCAGGAAACTCCGGCGGCTGGAGTTCAAAGCCGCATGAACAGACGAACCATTAAAATATCATCCAGACTGCAGCCTTCAGCTCCATACACTCCCAAACTCCTTCCAGAGAGAGAAAGAGAAAGAGAGAGAGAGGGAGAGCGAGGGCCAGGCGAAGCTGTTGAGTTGCATGTTTTGTCTGAAGGACGTTATCTTTATAAAAGAAATCTGGACGATATCTTCAACAGGTGAAAAACGGTAAGAAGACTCGTAGCGTGGGGACAAAATAAGTTTTGGAGGCTAGAATCATTGGAAAATATTTACTGAACAGTATTTTTAATACACAACAATTAAATACCTTAAAAACTGGACACATTTGAAGGGGTTGATGTAATAAGGAATAATGTATTATTATTATTATTATTAATATTTTAATAAATTAATACTTTTAGTATTAATACTTTAAGAGACATTTTATTTAATTAAATACATAATTCATTTCTATTAACTTTTAATAATGCCAAGAAATGTCCCTAAGACTGTAAAATAGTCATTGTAACTGTCTATTAAGTCTGTGTGTTTGAATTGGCGACAAAGAGTATGTCTTAGAAATTAACTTTTTTTCTTCATTGGAATTTTTAATCAATGTCAGTGACTTTTCATTTCCGAGTGTTATATTCCATTGCATTACTTATAAAATTAAACTCGCTTTATATCGTATCATACGTTTCCCCTCTACCCAGCAAAAAAGTAGCTGAAAATAAACTTTACTTTAGCGTTACGCGCTAAAGAAATGCCTCAAAAATGCAACTGCAACCCATTCGACCCCGAGCCCCAGCCATTTGACTAACATCTTCACTATTCGTCATAGCTCACACGACGTTTACTTATTTATGACACGGATGGTGTGGTTTTGTCACTAGAGGTCTGACAGATCAATTCATGGCCTTTCTCAAGGGAATACCAATTTATTTGCATCAATAATTGAATGCATCTTGACCCTGATTAAAATGAAGCCGGCTAAAGTTGAAGGAATGTCCAAGGTCATGCCTTTATTATTTTAATAGAGTGCAGTTGTGGATTTTAGACTAAGTTTTGTGTTCACATGTGATCGTAATACATGAACATAAAACGATCACAGTGGCCTTCAGATGAAGTAGTGTTTCCGTAAGATGCGATTTTGCAGTCTTGCAATCACAAATCTACTACTACTACAATAAAATTCTTTCTGTTTCTGATATGCACTACTATGCTGTATTTGTCAGCGTAAAAATACACTATATACCTTTGAATAAAGTTAGAAAACAAAGTAATCTGGGGTTGGGGGTGTTAACAGTCTCAATTATTCATCGAGACATATGTGCACCAATACAGTCTAAATGTTGTCTCTATACTCTCACGTATAATCCGCCTAATTCCAGTGGAGACTGAACAGATGATTTCTGACACATATCTAATACTAACTGTCTGACCTTTTTAGGTCATTTCACCCAACACTTCCTGTTTGTGTCCGGCTGGTTTGATTACGATAAAGCTTCAAACAACTGCAATTACGGTAATAATTATGTGTTTGAATTCTGTATTTAAACTTCTATTGTGTAAGGAGGAAACATTACATTCACCAAAACTTCTTTCACCTCCTCACCATGATTTAACTGCTTTGACACAGAGCCTGTTTATAGCTTATGTGATTGCATATTGAAAAATTACGTTCAATGCCATACAAAGAAACAAACAATAGCATAAAACTTTTATTTACAAGGTCAAGAAGTTTTAAGTAGCACACTATAATTTATGCTATTTTTGATTAGTCAGTCATATATTTTATAAAACCGTTTGGAGAAAAAAAAGTTTCTCCTTGCGGCAACATGCTCACACACACACACACACACACATATATATAATATTATATATATATATATATCCTTCATTCCTAGCACAAAAAAGACACGATATTACTGTTGAAGATACATCAAAATGCACACTTTATTAGATGTAATTATAAATAGATAGCTAGCCTTTTGTTAACTGTTGTGGAGTACCGTATTAAACTTTTAACGTATGTTAGACCTTGTGGACATATATACCATTTAGATTTACATTCACTGGCCATATATGATAAGCCAGTTTTATTTCTTGCAAGATTAGCATTCGCGTGCAATGCCTTCTTCTAGGCAAAGTTCAAAGAATGTACTAAAACTCTTGAGCCTGTTTTCATGAGGTGGCCACTGTCCATTTGCTTTCAAGCTTTCTATACAAGACGAACGCAACAGCCGGTTGTTGATTCATGACTGTATTTTATTTATAGCAGGTGCACTGTCAACAGTGTGTTTGTTAAAAATCGGTGTGTAATGCGTTGTGATCAACTTTTACGCACGGGAAAGGCTAGATTAGATCTGTATTAGGATTTTTATTTAGCAGCTACTCGAGCTATTTTGCCAAGACTTATTTGCTGCCCTGTACACTTTTGATGAAGCACCACCTCCTGTGTGCCTGACCCGCCGCCGCTGAACAACTGAAGCCGAAAATTACCCCCGATCAAAACAACAGGTCTTTTGCGTTACTTTTTCCCCCTCCGGACAATAGGCGACCTTCGCGCTCTTCACAAGACACCGATCCCATGACGACGTAGAAGCGCAGTTAGAGGAAAAAAAGGAGGTGTGAAACTTTTTTTTTTTTTTTTCTCTCGACAAAGGGTTAAATGCAGAGAAAACTGAGTCTGAGCAAGCTGCATGCAACTGCAAACTTTAACTTTGTACTAACCGCCGTTTTCGATGTTTATTATGGAGCTTCTTCATATATTCTCTGTAACGGACTACTAGACAGAGGCTATGTCGCATTTTTATTGCATGCAAGTCCATTATTGCTATAAGCGGCTAAAACCGCAGTCGCCGATTTTCCACAGCTGCAATATAAAGAAATGCTACTTTGCTTCGATGTAACTTCGAGATTGCAGTTAAAAGTACAATAACCTTTGCATAACAAAAACATTTTTTTTTTCATCCGCTGCCCGAGGCTCGGCGCATGCGCGCTCTCTGTTTGCTGTCACTAAAACATTTTTCTTCGCATTGGAAACTGTCACGAGTGACGTCAATCACAGAGCTCTGACCAATTAGAGCGCTCGGTGATTGTTTGGCTCCACGGGCTGCAGCGCCTACCATGAATCTCTATTCAGTATATCAAAGCGTCCTGCTGCTGCCTCTCAACCGAATGGGATTCCACGTAGGCACTGAGATAGCAACTAAACTTTAGGGGAAGTTTAATTTTTTTTCTTCTGTATTCTTCAAAGCGATTAAAATATATTTGTCATCATCATTATTATTATTTTGCCTGCTGTCAAGTTATTCTAAAATTAGGAGTAATGAGCGTGGATGCTTTGGGAAGCCCTGTGATGGACCCCGCGTTTTCCAAACGGAACACGACGCTGAGATTAGTTGACTTGGCAGGGGCTCACCACCATCACCATCATCACCACCATACCCCTCAGAGCGTGACAGGCTTCCCGGGGTTCAGCAGCCATCCACACTCAATGGCTCACTCGCACCCTGGGGAGATGACTGCGGAACCCCGCCTGGGGCCGAGTCCATTCGGGCCAGAACACATGGGGCACTCCGCGGCCCTCAAAATCAGCCCAACCCATCATTATCCCCACCACCATCACCACCACAATCATCATATTGCAGGCCACAGTGAAGTGGTCTCCAGTCAAACGGGAGCTTTTGGCCCGGTGCAGGCGGCAACGGTCCCGTACTCTATGTCTCACACGGCCCAGGCGCTATCCGCAGGTAGGGACTTCCTCATTCGCCGAGATTTGACAGCTCAAGCCATGCCCGTGCTGACCGATCAGACTTCTGGTTCAGCCTCTCACCACGGAATGTTTGTCTCAACAACAGGTAGCTATCCGGGACACTATGGTCATCACCCCGACCCTGGGAACCATACGCTCTTCCCTGGACTTCATCACGATCAGCCATCTACCGGAGCACCAGGTGGCCAAGCCCTGAACGGACAAATAAGGTTAGGAATACCTGCCGAAATGTACGTTCGGTCTGATCATTTGAGTCAAGTAGCGAGCTCCAGGGCAGACCCGTTTGCTGCTTCTCCTCTGCACGGATACGGCGGGCTCAATCTGAACATGAATCTCAGCGCACATCACCACCACGGAGCCGGCGCTTTTTTCCGATACATGAGGCAGCCGATCAAGCAAGAGCTCATCTGCAAGTGGCTGGAGCCAGAGCACTCGGCGAAAAAACTTTGCTCCAAAACTTACAGCACCATGCACGAGCTAGTGACACATGTGACTGTGGAGCACGTCGGAGGACCGGAGCAAGCGAACCATATCTGTTTTTGGGAAGAGTGCCCGCGAGAGGGAAAGCCGTTTAAAGCAAAGTACAAACTTGTGAATCACATCAGAGTGCACACCGGAGAGAAACCGTTTCCTTGTCCGTTCCCCGGCTGTGGAAAAGTATTTGCCAGATCGGAAAACTTGAAAATACACAAGAGGACGCACACAGGTCAGTGACTTAATTTCCCGTCCCTTAGGACGATTTGGTTCAATGCTAACGGCTCGCAAACCTCCTCCGTCACTATAGACATACTGCAATGAAGCTGAAGTGTAAACGAATCGATGCACAGCAACTGGTTTATTAATGACGTGAGCTAGCTTGCAGGCTAAATACAGGCACAGTTTGGCAAAAAAAAAACAAATCCTTGACTTTTATTGAAAAGAAATTATAATATATGCAGTTGCTCGTAAAGGATTTTCGCAGAACACTTTCACCATTATCATTGTTGTCAAGTGTTATTTGATGAGTTTTAATACAGGCTACTTGGATTTCGTTTAAGCTAACAGAATATTATTTTAACAATAAGTCGTTTAAAAAAAAAGAAGGGGGGAATATAAAGGTGGAGAACTGTGGAGTGTTATTGTTTCTGATTAACTTGCTTTTATAATCATGTGTGTTGTAAAAATAATGTATTCCTTACTCCATCAGATTGCTTACAGCTTTGCAACACATCCATATGTTTGGGGCCTACTGAGTCCAGTTTAGCCGGCTGACGAAAATAATAATATGATAATGATAAATAAAAGATGAAGCGGTAGAGTGCTGCCTTACGTTAAAAAGCTAAAATATTTCTTTTCCACAATAAATCGTTTATGGACATCATCTGTTTATATTACAATAAATCTAAGTTGTACACAAGTATTTATGGTCACATTGCAAACTGCTATACGCTACTCCTTTGCTACATTTTGGAAACCACAAACACTCGTTAAAAAAAAACAGCACATTTGTTCAAGTGCTCAGTTATCCCTTCAGAACGATCTAAAGGGGCATGGTAGCATTTTAGGTAGGCTAGTGTTTTGTTTTGCTTACACTGCAGCTTTTTTGTGTGTGTTCCAGTTAGCCTACCCTTGGTGACTAGCCTTTGCCCCCCTAAAGCTGGCTTTAGAAAGAAACCGTCCAAAACGACTGTCATTAATTGCACCAAGGAACATGATGTAGTTATTTCCATGCATTTCTGAACTGTGAGAACCTACGCATAGACTGTTTCCAAAACTTGCAGGTTGACCGCATGCAACAAGTCGGTATCAAAGTTGTGAAAGACTAAATCCAACGTGACTTCACAGGGTAAACTTTATATGGTACTAAATGCAACGTTATTATTAAAATGCGTTAGGTTTGTATAATTATTTTTTTATTAAATGTGGGTTAGTTAGAGCAACGAGATTTTTAATTTTATTTTTATTTATTTATTTGTATTTTTTGGTTTTCAGGTTTAGTCGATGCTCGCCAGAGAGATTGTTTTTTGTTTTTTTGTTTTGTTTTGTTTTTTTGCTTAATACGTAACTCTGCTACGTGTAACGTTTCACTAGAAACCAAATCTAAGATAGCGGTTTCTTTCAGATTTGATGTGCAACCAACATTATGCATTATTTCTGTGCTACATTCCCGAGGGCAGCCGCGTTATTTTCTTGCTTGGGCGGTATTTGAATCTTTGGTTATGGATATGGTTTCCCAAGGGTCTCTTCCTTGCTGCTTTCTTGTAGTACACTAATATTCTTGATTGGCTTTCTCGGCCCAACAGCTGAAGGTCAAATTGATATTCAGCAAGCAACTGTAATTAGACAGCAGCAATTACGCAGTCTTATAAACTCCTGGAGCTTATGTCCTTCGGAAATACGCGTGATGTGATTAAATGTAATTAATTCAAACATTTCTATTGCCTGGCTGCCTTCTCCAGGAGCTATTATGGTTACAGAGGGACAGGCCTAATAGCAGTTTAGACGGTGGATCAGATGTATTTTATGAGATCTTTCTGCTCCACTTTCCAAAGGTAAATGAAACTACTACGAGAGCACGCGCTTTAAAGAACGAATGCCCAATAATCTGTAATTGTGAAAAGAAATCATTGCTGTCTGAGAGTCCCTGTCACAAGGGGCCTGCCATGAGAGCAGACAGAGCAGTAAAAAGATAATGACGATATCATGGGGCTCATGTGACCTGATTTACCCTGTACAGTCTGACATGCGTTGGACTGATGCTCAGTGTGCAGTAATGTGCTTTACCTGTATTGATCATTGTCACAACTGTTTTGTTGTTTTAGGTGAAAAGCCTTTCAAATGCGAGTTTGACGGCTGTGACAGACGGTTCGCCAACAGCAGTGACCGGAAAAAGCATTCCCACGTACACACTAGTGATAAGCCTTACAACTGCAAAGTCAGAGGTTGTGACAAATCGTACACGCATCCCAGCTCTTTGAGAAAACACATGAAGGTGCACTGCAAGTCTCCACCTCCGAGTTCGGGTTACGAATCATCGACTCCATCTCTTGTCTCTCCTTCATCGGACTTGGGACGGGAGCCAGCTCCCTCTGCGCTCTCCGAGCCTCTCTCATCATCGTCCCAGCCGGCCAATTTAAGCGAATGGTACGTGTGTCACAGCTCCGGTGCCAGTGGCCCTCAGACCCCACCCAGCGGTTCATCCACACCGGGCCACACAGAGGGGCCAACGTACGGCAATCCTGAACGGAGGGACGCCTTCTAGTAAAATGTAATATTCTTTTGGCAAAGTGACTAAAACGACTTTGACATCTTATCTTATTTGGACAGTCCGCCTTGGACTGGATCGTCGCAGGCTGACGCCTGTGGAACTCGGTTCAAAGAGTAGGCTTGTTCACTTTTACTGCCTTACTGAAGGATGCACTGGCCCTTTTGACAGCTAATGTCACTGCCTAACCACCAATCGATAAAAAACACGTCCCGAGTGTCTATGTTTCTAAATAGTGTACCGACCGTACGCATGTCCCTGTATTATTTTGTAAATTCCGCTTTTATTTCAATATCTTTTTAATTTATTTTTTAATCGGTAAAGAATTTCTTTTTGTATTATTGAACCAAAGTGCTTAATTATTAAACTTGTACAGCTGTAAATGATGACGTTTTAATGTCTATGTGTGAACAGTAATTTTGTAAGGTTTTGTCTTTCAGCAATTTTTAAATGTTTGCTACTATACTTTGTACAAAATTAATATTTGGGATGATTTGAATTTCATAAAGACGTAGGCTCTTTCCTCTTTTTGTGCTTTCACCAGCCAAGCCAATTTGATGGAAACAGTGTTATTGTATTTGATATGACGGTTCATTTATGATTAGTCATTAATCAATGTGGTTATTTTGTGATTTTGTAAAACTTGTCAGCAATCCATTTTTATGAAAAAAAATATTAATTATCAGAAGAGACCTTAAAATGTGTACCGAAATGCCTTGTAAGTTGTCAGTATTTTGAATAAACTGTGTATGATGCAAAGCTAAAAGACCTCCTACGTTACACATTAGTAGTAAAATAGATTTTTAAGTTATATTTAAATTAGGCATCATCTAATAGAAAACACATAAATGACCAGAACGCGCACGATCCTAAAATGACTCAAACCAGCCAACTTAAAATGATTTTAATTCTCTTAGCGATAACTTGTTTTATATCCTTTTGTATCGCTTATACACACAAATATACTCCAGCTTTACACTCCAATTACATGGGCAGCAATTGATGAAAGAGTTGCATATTTTCACACAGACTTCAAAGAGGCTTTTATACAAAGAGACATTTTTTTTCACGACGGTGAATCTTCATGGTGAGTTAAGATTTCTATAGCAAAAGCCGAGTCAAATTTAAATAGTATGGGCTTCGGGGCTGTGGATTCCGTTTTGTCAAAAAGAATGTAATATTTCCTCCGAAGAAAAGAAACTACAAAATACGCTTTAACTTCATTTAAACGGATATTTATCCTTTTGTTTATTCGATTGTTTTAGACAAACACTGGCAAAGACCAATGGGAATATTTGTCTTAATTTTCACTTGATGCAAAATACGATGTTTATTTTTATTTTTTATTTTTTATTTTTTTTGCAATAACCTAAACTAGCAACTTATGATTGTTGCATATCAGAGAAAACGTACCATTTTAAATCAACAAATGGCTCAACCAATAACTATTTCTTCACGTTGAGTCGTCGTCCAACGAATGCAAAAAGCTACCATAATGAGCAGCTTCATAACTTTATTTGTATCATTACATTCTCAGCTAGCTTTAAAATGTTAAAATCAGGGTTTTGCACCAGATTTGCTCAAGGGTGTGTTTGACTGGATGTAGCGCGTTTAGCTTTTAAACTTCTTTGTTTTTAATATAGTGTAAAATAAATACAGCGGGAAACAGTCAAACAGTGGCGTAGTCTAGTGTCAGAGCGGGTGTATCAGAGGAGAAAGGGATAGTTTGGTCTCAATTGAAGCAAGGATCCTTTGAAGTGTTTTTTTTTTTTTTATTATTATTATCAGGGGAATTCTTGCATGTCGTCTAAACGACGCTGATGACATGGAAAGGCCTCTCTGTGTCACCATTTTGATCGCGCAATCTTTTCAAACGTGTTTCAAGTTTTTCATTCCATTCAACACAACAAGAAGAGACGAATTTGACCAGAATCAAGTACTTCCAAGTAATATAAACTATCGACAAGCTGCCTCTCTCGGACTCCTGGTGAGCCTGAGAGCGCGCGCGCTCGTCCGTGTGTCAAAGTTGCAATTAAAGGGGACAGAACAATATATGTTTCTTTTCAGTAGTTTCTCTTTTTTGAATGGTATCGAATCCGCTTTCCCTATTCTCTTTCCGGTTAGCCAACCAGTCTCTTGTTAGTAGGCCTATAAACTTTTGTGTCCAGCAGTGTTGAACTGTTTTGGAAAAAACGATTACACATAAGGAATTAATGATTTCCAAAAACAGCCTTAATTATCTCCTTAAAGTAGCTAGTAATAGCGCAAACAAAGGCAACAGTTAATATGACAATTATAAGAGCTGTCTTAATGATAATAATAATACGCTAATAATAATAATAATAATACATATTTAAAATACAAACGAAGCACTAGAAGTGAGTATTTAAACCACTGAAACACAAGACGCATTCATTTACCTTCTAAAAAAAACTTATTAGAAAAGTTAAACTATAGTTTATTCATTTGTCACTATATGGTGGACTTGGTCTAACTATGAATTCACTTTCTGATTACATCAAGCAACAGCCTGCCTCTGTAAAGGAAGAAGGAGGAAAAAATCTTCTTTGTTAAATGCAAGCCAGGGCTCATTTGAGTGTGAAATATAATTTCTTTGTGAAATAATTGAGGCGATAATCACACTTCCGGAAACTGTCCTGCGTTATTTAACAAAGCTCTTTTAATGGGGGATTAGCGGTTCTCTCCACACCATTCAACGCTCTATTTAATGTCATAATTACATGACAAGGGCTGACTGGAATTCGCATGCAAAATGACAGGACAGGTGCAATGACAAATAAATAAATATATAAGTTAGCCAATAACACAAAGCAAGTTTAAATAGAATAGGCTACTTTTAGACCCTTTTGCCCCCATACAACCTCCAACTCATATCTACACTAACTGGAGCTGGCTTTGCAGTTGAACAAATGAGTACCTTCATAATACTTACTAGCGTTAAATAAATAAACAAATAATGCATATTTAATAAGACTCGGCTTTCACAGTTTTGATTTGGTTTTGGTTTAATAGGCTTTCAGCTCGAAACGAAGGAAAGCCAAGACAAGTACATTGTTCATGATGAGTGTTATACTGAACATGGGCTAAATTTTAAACATTTAGTTCCGACTGCTTTTGAGTTATTCGACAAGCATATGAATTATGAAATAAATATACAGAAAAAAAAATATCTATAGAATAAACGGTTTGCAAATCTGTGTCGTGTTTATGCAGTGTAAATTAGGACGTCCCAGTCCACTTACTCCCAGTATTTAGCTGCAATGAAGTGCATATGATACCATTTTTTAAACGCAAACGTAATTAATTACAGTATAATATTAAATGTAACTAAATTATAGCATAAACACTGCTATGAAAAATATGTCCTTCCTGAAATGAGCTCTGCTTTGGTAAATATACCCAGGTTTAAACGTTAAAATCGTAGCAAGAGAAGTTTCCTTTAAAAGAAACATCAAACATAAAGTTTCAGCACCTGTAAAAATGGCAGCTACGGGACTTAAAGATCCCATATTGTTTCGATTGTGTCTCACGTGAAACAAACTTGAACTTAACACATCATGACATCACTTCCTGCACCATTACGTTCGGAGGTGGAATGGAGAAGAGAAATGTTACTGGCATACACTAAATGAAAAGAAATAGCGAGAAATGACTAATAAATTGGGTAGCCTGATTGAATACGCTCCTAAATAGTCAGATTACCACAGCCTTCTATTCGGTGGCGCTGAGTTATTGTACTTTCATGGATGAAGGAGTGTTTTCTCCAGTGAGAATCAGCCCCTATAGTTAGCAGAGTGAACACTGATCTCTAACAACCTTCAGATAATGTAGCAGAATGTACCGCACTACTTCGCACCTGCACTCTGAATGGGAACCTTCTTTCAATGTAAGATACGCTTGTTGGCCTTGAATCTCAAAGCAGCTGCTTGAATGAGCCGAGCGACCCGTGCTTATTTCGCTTCCTTTGATCTCTGATCTCTCTCTCTAATTTGTTCGTATAGTCTGCAACAAGGACTTTCTATTTGCTATTAAAACATTAGAGTCTATAAGGGCCGCATGAACAGGATAGATGCCATGCAAAGCAGCGCGCTATGTGGGGAGCATCCTGCGCTTCTACCAAAAAAACAGATTTCATGCATTAGTCAGTGAAAGCGCATGTCATTGCTGTTTTATTTAACGGCAAAGCATTTAATAGAGAACATTGCACTCTCTAAACATTAAAGCCACTGAAAAGGTGATAATCAGCCAAATGCTTGACTGCTGATAAGAGAGAAACGTTACACTTTTCCCCAAAAATATATTAGGTCCAAGTCAAGATGGGATGCAATACAATGTGCACCGTGCGTGTCTGCACCACATTCATAGTAGGTTTTAGGCTACCTGCAATTATTTTCTTTCTGGTTTTGGCATATTCACCTCTTCACGTGACTAAAAACAGAAACAAAACAAAGAAACATTTTGGTCCACATTTGCCTAGTGCGCTGTTGTGTTTTCTTTGGTTTCCTAGTTTTAGCTGAAAATATTGGCTTTATGCTAATCAAAAAGAGAATATTTATTTAGGGAAATGCCTCTATATCGAAAACATCGTTAACTCAGTTGGGTTTCCTTTAAGGACTCACATATATTACAGTTTAATTCAATGTACAGCATTCAAAGGGGTCTATCATCGCACAAACTGACACTGAAGTGCAAACAAAAGTAACCAAATTAACTGAATTTCCATATTTTCAGTGCTCCCCTATGGATGGTCCACCTTAATCTCCAGATGCCTCAACTGAATGGTCAAAACTGTGCTGGCAATAGGCCATGTAAGGCTCCTAATACGATGATACAAGAGGCATCAATCAATGCAACTGCTCCAGCATTAAGCGCGCGATTCAATAGGGTAATGATGATAATGAAAAGTAAAAATAATGAAATCGTTTTTATGGGAGTATCAGATTTGTTTAAGTGGGCCATACATCATCACCATGGGCAAATGATAATGAATTGCAGAATGTGCCCTTCAGCGATTAAGTATTTCTGAAATATAATCTATCATCTCGCGCTTCATATTTCATATTACGAGCAACATATGAGGCGGTTTTGTAGAGAAAGAGGGAAAGGGAGGCGAGAACGTTTTTCGGCTATTAAAGTTTTTAAGGCAGAGGAAGAAAGTGTGGTTCCCAAATATCCGTAAGATGGGGACTTCGAAGTGCAAATGTTTATTCTTCCTTGTCATAAAACCAAATCGTGCTTACTTTTAGTCTGTGTGACAGCGTTGGCTTGGAAATACTCGGTTTCATGGTTTTAACTCATTTGAACTGTCGGCGTAAATGGTGTGAGGTCAAGAGAATGGTTGGTAATGTTAGGGAGGTGGACTTCTAAAAGACAGGCTTCCGTTTGAACATCTGCATTAACCGGACATGAACCTCTCAGAAACAATCCAATTCTATTTCATAGGATTTATTAATATTAATATTAGTCACTGCCTTCCCTCTAAGCAGCCTCAGCAACAGGTTGTAAAACGGTTTTGGATTGTGCAACTTTCCGCAGGTGTCAGGTTTCAGACGTCTGAGAGTAACAGTGGAGATTGACCCCTGGTCACCTGAACGAGGCATGTTTCAGAACTCTGCTGTGCGAGGAAGAGCCTTCGCATAGAAACACTGACACCCGCCATGGAACAGATCAATTTACATTTAAGGTGAAGTAGTGCATAGGGCAGGAGCCAACTGACTGGAATGAGACCTGAGGTGAAAAAAAGAACATTGTATAGAATAGAATAGAATAGAATTTATAATATCATGTTGCGAGTTTTCGAAAACAGAGGCGCAAACAGATGAGGCATCAGATCTCATGCATCATAGTAACGTGTTTCAGACATGCAAATGTGCATTGCCAATGTGACGTTTTAAGTCATTGGTTTATGTGCACTATTTCACACGATGTCTGGGAAATGTGCTGTGCATGGTGAAAGCACAGTTTGAGCAGGGGGAATAATTCGTGTGATCACTCTAGCAGCAACACAGACTTTGGGTCATTTCTTCATCTCCCGCAGAAAAGACATTACGCCTCTCATATTTACATACCCTGTAATATTTGTCAAACATTCATAAATTACAAATTAATGAAATGTTCCACAGCCCTCCGAGATCACTCTAATGAACATATGGAGTATTATGTGAATTTCTGACACATCTTTGTTAAGTTTAATGTCTTTTGCATCATCACGGTCTATTAAACAGCATTATATCTGTGCTGTCAGTGACTATATGACCTGCTGAAGGTAACAACACACGATGCCGAAACCAATGACCCACAGCCTGAGAGGAACAAAGAGCTACATGACCTGAAATTCACTTATTTATTTAGTGTAAAATAAAACGAAGCTATTTTATAAAAATCTCTGCTTCTTAGAAGTTTTTAATTTTCAGATATTTGAACATGTTGTTTTTTCCCATCATTAAGAGATATATATATTTCTCAATATAACATATACTTTTATTGTCCTTATATTATTGTTATTAAGGATATTGTTATTGTTGTGTTCGTCTTTTGATTGCTAATAGTTTGCGCGCTGTTTAATTTATTTATTTAGATGTTTATGTATTTAGTATAGTACAGGATATTTATATGTGTGTGGATTTTTGGAGGTGAGGCTCCGAGTGAAATGTCAACAGCCACCTGCTTGTTGTTAAAGCACGATGCTTGAAGGGGGTGTGGATCAATATTAATCACCGGCAAGTAAAGTGTCATTCAACTGCAGTTCATTTCCGCTCCGGCATTCTTTCTCTCCTTCTTTCTTTCTTAGAGCTACAGACGCGTGGCTAGGCTTCCAACATCGACTTTTCCAATTAGACACACACAAGACAAGTTATCTCGATACATGCACTCCCTGTTCTTGACAAATGACACGTTTTCAAGTCTGACTTGAAGGAAATTTAAAGGTGTAGAAAGGGGAAAGAAATTTCTGATGAGTGTCAGTAGCAACCTTTTCTGATGTACTTTAATGAAACAACTCATCGTAATATTTTATCAATATGACAACTTCTTTTGTTCTTTTTTTTGACAGCACCAAGACAAAGAAGTCATGTTTACAAATGGGCGAGATAATATAGAAATACACTTAAATAAAAGAAAAAGGTGAAGATTTCAATTCTTTTTAATTATTATTATTATTACCGGTTTTAATCGATGAAATTCATAAACAGAGTTGTTCACAAATAAAACTTTTTTTTTTCTTTACTTAAATCTAGTTTTAATTGTCGCCGACATTTCAAAAACATTTCCGTTACCACATGCTGCATCTAAACGTCTTGATCCTGCCACAAAAGCTGATGATCTTTCTTTTTTTAAGTCCCAAATCATCATAAAAAAAAGGGTAGAATTATGTCTAGCGAGACTTTTTCCCGTTGTGCAAGAGTTAATTCATCAAAAGGAAAGTTTCTATAAGATTTTTTTTTTTCTCCCCATATAATGAAAGATTTAAATAATAAGTCGACCACTGTGACATTCTTTGGACTTGGGCTATTTTTCATAATACTCTTTTGTGTGGCTGAGGAAACTCCACAGACGAGGACTGAGGAATAGTCTGAGATTTTCCCCATTATTTGCACAGATTCAGTGTTAACAGCTAGTTAAAATGTGTAGTTTCAGACGCTGGCTGTACCAAAGAAAGACCTTTTTGACATAAAAATGATCTGAGACAAGGTAAGAGCTATTTTATTTATTTATTTTTATTTTATTTTTTTCCTAAAAAAACAAAACATCACAAACATGGCTGGCTGACCACAGAAAATGCGTGTATTTGCTGGCATGAGAAGCAAGGGAAACCAGACATTAATATAAGCGTTCTTATGACGGACCAAGATGATTTACTTTTGAACATAATTAACTATATGCTTAAAATCAATTGTTTCCCGAGCCCAGTAAGGGTCCATGGCTGCAAGCAGAGAGAGGCCTATTTTTGCACGTGTGAAAGCAGGAAGTAGCTCTACCTGTCATTCATTAAGACGACACAAACTCAATAGAGAGAGGGGAAGCTAGATTGGACCTCCTCGTTATACCTGCCGCGCAATTAGTGTTACTTGTTTCTTTAATCCGTCTGTCTCCTCACAGTTATAATTGAACTTGCGGAGCGAAAGGGAAGAACGCAACAATCAAAAACAGATACTGCCAATGCAGTGCATATTTGATTCATATTTTACTACAGTATAAAAGGTATTATATCATGCAGTTCATACATATATATGATAGATAGATAGATAGATAGATAGATAGATAGATGCAATGCACCGATCTTGATTTTATGGCTTGCAAATGATATCATGATTAACATTATGATTTCCCAAACCAACAATGCCATAGGCTCTTTTTTCTTAGGGATGCAAAGTACAGTTGCTTGGTCATTGCCTTCCGCTGCCATACACAAGTATCTTGTTAGAGGTAAGACAGACAGATAGATAGATAGATAGATAGATAGATAGATAGATGTACTTGATTATTAAGTCTAGTTTTTACTTTCATTTCCCTCTTTTTTTTGCGACAGGCTTCAAACTTACACTATGAGAGATAATAAAGTGGTGCCCCTGTAGGTGAATCTGCACACACTTGAACTGGAAAAGGACTTGACCTTTGCCTTTATGTTGTGCTCCAGTGTTTGTCTAAATGACAATCGGTCTTTATAAAGGACGTGCGCAGGCCTGACACCTCCTTTTCATCAGATGGATGTTCGCACTGAGAATGAATCCCGTGGATGTGAATGGCTTCTAGATGTTTGTAAACGTTTTTGTGTCTGGTCTCTGTTTTCAATCAATATTAAGACAGTGTGTGCTCATCGACGAGGATTTTTTTGTGAAGAGGCGGCAGGGTTATTTGATACATGTGGTTAAGATGCATATAAAAATAACGCCACTGCTATAACAGGAGTCTGAATCATATTTGATAGTATGTATTTTAGAAAATGGGATCATCATAAATTATAGTCGATATACGCGCTAAGAAGAAATAAAAAACACTAATGGTTCAATAAAAAATTGCTAAACCTATTCTTATATTTCTAACGATATATGGTAATTTTATCATGCATTACTAACATTAGATAAGGGGAAAGTACGTATTTGGTGAGATGTCCCCTTTAAATGGGGGTGGACTGAAGATTGTGTTCCCCAACACGCTGAAATGAAAGTAAAGCAGCATAAGGTGAGTTCTGAAACAACATATCAATAAAATATTCACGCGTATTTATGTAACCCGAAGTCCAGTCTTATCATTATTTGTCAAAGTTTTTGAAGAGCATCGATAACGCATAACAGCTGTGGATCATAATACTGTCAAGTCAACGTTATCTCCCTTTTGGCTAACTTAAGAAAATCTTAATTTCCCGTGAACAACAGGGGGCATAACAGCTATTTTGTTTTGGGCTATTTCCAGAATGTTTGGTATTTTAATAGTACGATTAGACTATGTGTTCCTTTTTTGGAAATAAGTTATGCAACAAGTCAAGTTATGTTCGATTAAATTTAAACATAAATAAGACGTGCACATAAAACTCATTTTTTGTAGATTTGGTCAGCAGTTAAATTACAACCATGTACATGGTGTCTTCTGACGTTGTAAACGTTTAAAATAAATGATTATTATTACTATTGATGTTTTTAAACATTTCATATTTATTTATTTATTTTTAGAGAGATTCTACATTTAAGAGTGCATGTTTAAAAGATAGTATAAGACTGTGAGAGGCGCGCCCGAGAGATAGAAAGAGAAAGAGGGTGGTGGTGGTGGAGGGAGGGAGGTTACTTGATTGCTCATGTAATTCAAACAGAGAGCCATGAAAGTTGACACTAGACACATAAAAGCCGCATCTCGAAATTAATGTATGGTCCATATTAAACACGCTGGCCAACGGGGACCAGATGAAGCTCTGAATTTCGGAATCAAATTAGCCATAATAAAAGTTCATTTTGACTTTACAATTACTTTTACAACGACTTTGTATCATTTTACTAATGTATCTTCATCAAGTGGTTAATCTTAGATGTGCATAATTTGAAAAATTCTTAAACTGTATGGCATCAATCATCAATTATCTGGTTTTCCACATTGTCCAGTAATATTAAGAACATCTAAAAGCCGGAACACAAAAGCCCCTTCTCTCCATAACTTTGTTCTTTTCACTTGGTAGATCAAAGAGCTCTAAAATTGGTGTCCAGGAGATGAACATTGTTGGGGTGACACGATGACAATGGGGAGTGAAAGTGTGCTGGAGCAGATATGTCAATGCTGGAAAGAAAGAAGCCGGGAAAGGGCTCTTTTTAATTCATAGAGCATATGAATTTGCCATGGCTTACTGAGGGGTATTAAGCGTTCCGCTCGCACATGTCACAATATGATTCCACAACACATTGATGATATAGATTAAACATTTTGCCTTCTATGGAACATGAACGATTTTTATGACATGCTTATGTATAGTTTTCCAAAGAAAGAAAGAAAGAAAGAAAGAGGCCTCCTTCAAGTCTATATTCTCTCCAGTGTACAGAACCTGCTGCTCCAACAAAGAGCTGAAACGTTGAAAAGCAGCTGAAGTGACTAGAACGTGGACATCAACAGAATAAACAATATTTGTATTCATTTGAGAAACGAGGGGTTTGAACAACAAGACAAAACCAGACAAAGACAAAAAAGCGACCATGAATACTGCCATTGTCCGTGGCTTTGAGATTCTGATTCACCATATCATAACCCCCGCGACGAAGAAAACATCAATATTCCCAGGGAAAGGAGATGTTTCTATGGAAAACCAAAGAATTTTAGCGCATAACAGATCTGGTGTAGAAACAGGAGGGAGAGAAAAATGAAAGAGATCAAAGGGTGAGCTCTTGGGAGCGTGGATGCGTCTGTGAATCAAAGATAGACGATGTTGACTTTTAAGTACTTGGCAAGAATTGGAAAGGCGCCTGAGCCCCGTTTCCAGGACATTCTCCAAAGAACAGCCAAAGCAGTCATAGACCCTCAATGGAGAGAGAGAGAGAGAGAGAGAGAGAGAGAGGAAGACTAAGTGCAACTGTATACAGATTTAAACTGAAAACATTTTAGGGTAACACACTGAATCCACATTTTTTAACAGATCAGTATCATTTAAATGTAAATATAAACAAATCGAAAATAGCATAAAACAGCAATTCTTACCAAATAGTTAATATAGCCTAGCACATCTTATTTTATTTATTTATTTATTTATTCCCTCGAGTAATTTGAAATGCTGATGGCATATAATGAAGAAAACGCTTCTTGAAACTCAACTCGCATGGCAGATTTTTCTCCAAGGCGTTTTATCCTGCATGTGCAGGTTTGTAACACATGCGTCTTTAATTCGTTGCTAAGTAAACAGCACTGAACCTTTTGTCGGACCACAACAGCTGCCCGGCCCACCATTGTACCGAGATAGACTGACCGCAGCCAGCTCAGTGCACAAGAACAGAGAGGGATGTTCAGCCTTCACCTCCTCCAGAGAAGAGTCTGTCAGTGGAGTTCACAATGTCTTAGTAAAACAGCCCTCCAGGAGAACCGAGTGACGGAGAGCCTCGAGTTAGAGGACGGATGCACACACAAAAGAGCAGGCCGTGTAATCTCTGGTCCAAGTCAACATGATTTGCATGAATAGTCAGTGAGTTATTGGTAATAATGTATATGTCAGGTTAGACGAAGACTTCAAAATCTGCTTAGAAACCAAAGAAGTATGTCGAAATAATAATATATATTTTTTTTTTTTCCAGCGATTGCAGCCCATTTATTAATAATGACTTTTCATTAAGCCTACGTTTTAACGAAGAAATAAATTTTAATTATTACACAAAAATGCTAATGCTCATAAAGACGCATAAAATTCCCGAGTTTATGATGTAATTGTCTGTTAATTTGTTATAATGTATTGTATTAATTTATCTGTGATCCCCGCGTTTCCATTTGCTCGGAACTTTGCGTTAATGCTTGATGAGGTACAAGAAGCCTTGGTAATGCGGCTGGGTACAAACAAACACCAACAAACAAACACAAAGTGTTTTTAATGCTCAATTTAACTGCCTGACACAGTTTCAAGAGTTTCACGGGGAGATAAAAGCACAGAGTAAAATCCTCAGCTGCATTCAACATGAAATACTGGCCAGATACCGAACGAAAGTTTTACAAAGCAATTTTTTTTTGTCAACATAAAATATGAGTTAATAATGACGCAGTGCCTTATTCAAAGTAAACCACAACATGTAATGAGAATGAAAACTGTAAGATTTTTTTTTTTTTACCTTAATTAATTTCTCAGGACATTTGTGTGTGTCTGTGTCTATATATTTATTTATTTAATTAATTGTATTATGGGAGCAAATTTGTACCAAAAAGTGAGCTAAACCTTACAAAATCTCCAAAAACCTCACTTTGAGATGTCCTCATTAGTAAAACTTATATAAACAAAGTTTTCTTAAAACTGTAAAAATGCAGAATTTTTTCTTTGATGGGTAGGGTTAGCTTATATAATTTACTGTATAGTGAAACAATAAAAGTCTACTGTAATGTCTCCATTTAGATAGCTAAGCAAACGTGTGTTTGAGATTCACTTTTCAAAATAAGCTATAATGAAGATTTGCAACCATGTCTCCACTCAGCAAACCTATTACATTTTATATATAACTATACTTTTAAATGGACTTTTAAAAACGGTCATCTAACTTTCTCTTCTGAAATAAAATCATAATAATGTCATCAAAAAAAAAAAAAAAAAAGAGCATGCCACAGAGTGCCTTCATGGCAGCAGTGGGCGTAGGAGCGGGTGGGTGATCGAGACTTGTGGGCACAATGAATAGCAACAATCCTGCACTCCCTGAACAGCAGTGACAGGTATACTAAAGCTGTGATGACTTGTTGAACATTGTTGTGCAGGTTTTAGAATTTACACTGATGGAGAAGACGTGTGGTGCCTGGTTCCGTATGGCACTCCTCAGGCGCGCCCCGCTCCAGCCAGGCCTGGAATGGTGCCCCATGCAGGGACTGGAGGTCCACGCACGACAGGGGAAGAATACGACCCTGTTGTTTCAGAATGGCCTCTTGATTTATGCTCGTCACAGTTTAAAGGGCTTGTCATGTCAGCAGACACATAGGTGTTGACAGCCATACTGAACTGACTCGCGCCCATACTGTTATAGTACTGTTATTCTATAGTAATGCTCATTGCAGGGTGTTGCTCAAGCCCAGTCTAATTCCCAGAAGGCAACTTATTCAAAACAACACACCATCTAGAATGGAAAAGAGTGAGATTGTGCTGCCATTTTTTCATCACACAAATTCAGAAGGCGCTTTTGTTCTTTAAATGCAATGTAATCTTTATAAATTCGCTGGAGATGAGGAATATCGTTAAAGGTTGCACAACTATTCCATTGGGTTTATGTGTGAACGCCATGACCATTTGACTGCCTCAGTGATGCACTAGAATGGAGACATGCACAAAACTGAATTTCTCGCGGAAATATCTTGCGATCTTTGTTGACTGTGCATTCCAAAGATCGTAGTTCAAAGAAAGCTCACAGCATTTGGAGCTGCTGTCTAAGCCAAGTCAGCATTTGTCCGAGACATTCAGTTGCCCCGAGATGCACATGCTACTCCTGAAACTCATGGATAAACACAAAAGTGAGATTTCCAGTAACTGATTACGAAACTGTAGAAGTGAATTTGGGCATGTAAGCAGAAGAGCAATAATCTTAGATGATCATACGTGTGTGTGTGTGTGTGTGTGTGTGCAAAGCTTCATGGATGACATCTCATATAGTGGATGAATTGCTGTCTGACTTTACATATTTTGCACGTTGCAATTTTGTAATTTGAAATATTTTGTATATTCTACTTTATATTTAAAAATGTGTTAACACCAAAAAAAAAAATATATATATATTAATACCACACATTTGAACCTATTTAAATTACACAGTCTTATTCAGTGGCCAAAATATTGTAAGTGTTATATGCGAGAACACCTACCACAGGCCTTTACAGCTCCAAGCGCATGTGAGCTTAAAGAATCTGAATGGTGTTATACAATTCCATGCATTTATAGCCCAGGTCATGTTGGCATTGTGTCATTATGACACTGTCACTCCGGCTGTAAAAGTATGCACCCTGAGGTGGACAGTATATCAAAGTGCTCTGTTTGACATTTACAGAGCAAGGTAGTATAATCGGGCCTTATGCGATTATGAGCCCCAGTATTTATGCAGATGTATAATGCCTCATATAACCTAGACAAGTCAGGCTTGCAAATAATGCTTTACTGTTTGATCCGGCAGAGATGGCAATGAAAACGTAAGGGAATTACAGACCCTTCTGTTTGTAGGGACACAAATCGCAGAAAGTTTATCTTGAATCAATGATTTGCACAAACACTACATGTGTTTTGCCGGACAAAACAGCTCTTCTAGCCAAGAAAATCGATTCTTCAGTCTAAATTTGGTTGTTACACTCTTAGTCGTGTAAGAGGCCCACACTATTAGGTTTTTATTGATTTTGCTTTCACTTCTCAATGCCTCCTGAAGTCAGTAAGCGCTTTTTGGTGTATGAAGCACGAGATATGTAGTTTGTAAAGAGGGACTGGGGGATGGGAGTTGGTTTGGTTTGTATGGATGAGTGGTGAACACATAAGGGGGTCAGTAGGGGCCAGTCCTTCCTGCCCTCTTCTTTTCCCGCTCAAGGGCCCCTCTCGCTGGTGGGAACAGCATGATGGGTATGCATGGCTGCCATGCATGGGCCCCTGCATCTCACACATGTAAACCAACAGGCCGTGGACCGAGGCCTGAGAGAGGTTTGCTTTATACGTGGTGCGCCAAACATGTGTTGCCGCCAAAGTTGCATCAAAGGTCAGGGAGCTATGCTTTGAACACTTCAAAGCCTTAGGATGGGACTGTAGCTTTTAAGTTTTATGGCAGGTGTAAGCAGGGGTTGCTGACCAGCCCAGGGTGGTCCGTGCCCTGGTCTGGAGGAGTCAGAACGGAGGGGTGGGGGGGGGACTGAAGCCTGGCTGACCAGACTGTCCGAAACATCTCTGTGCGACAGGGCACATTTGGAGCGTCAGAGAGGCTGGAAGACATTGTGGACTGGCTGGACAGTGCAGACGTTCACTTCAACAGTCTCTGGTTTCAGAAGGTCCCAGCAGGGTACAGCCAAGGCCTGTGCCTGTCCCGCTCTGAAAGAGATACATAAGGCAGAGGGCAAGCCCCGCTGCTCTTCTCTCGCACTGGCTCCAGTACTGTCGGCGCACAGCTAGAGTCCGGCTAGTTCAGCGAATTCGGCATTCCCTGACACTTCCTCTTGTTTTGTGCCATCTAGAGTGCAGAAACGTTAAAGGCTGACGTTGAAACGAGCGGTAAATGCTAAAACGTTCCCTGTATTTCGTACCGTAGATTTTAAGTCTACTTCAAATTTTTAACTGGTTATTGAATGGGTTAAGTCTCTCAGAATGCTTTTTCAGCTGACTGAAGCTTCTCTGGACATGGTGAAAAAGCATTCAGAGCAGGTGTGACTGAGGCCTTTCACAGATGGTGTGGAATTCAGTTTAGTGGCTAAGATTCTAAAATCGTAATTCAGATTCACAATCCACATTTAAAAATATAAACTATTCATATTTACTGAACAATAATTTAAGCTCCATGCTTTATATGTATATATATATATATGGTCCTGTTCACCATTGCTACCTCAGCACTGTCAGAGAGGCAGAAATGTAGCTGTCATGCTTTAAAATCATCCTATTAAACACAGCCAGTTTTTGCAACATAAGAGATATTATCTTCCTCAAATGCAAAGGTGTTTTTTTTTCACTTAGCTGTTGAGACATGAAAAGTATAATGTCACATAGAGATGATTAAAAGAACATTACCTGAGCCCTGTGATTCCCTGAATGAACAGCTCTTTGTTAAATTGGTTGTTTTCTGTTCTTGATTAATTGAACTTCCAGAGTCACATTTCAGCTTGCTTTTTTTTTTTTTTTTTTTTTTGTCCCCAGTCATCTCTTATTATTAAAGAGAAATTCTGAATCTCTCTCTTGGAGTCCAATTAAGGATTTGCATTGTGACTATATTTTTCACTTTAATTACTGAATATAAAGTGGAGCGTTGACTTATTTCCTTATTTATCAAGCAAGTGGAGAATAAAAGAGTATTCATCAAGTAAATAGATGGCTGCACCTGTAATTGCTTGCGACAACACAAAGGAAATATGAACATCTAAACGTCTTTATGGACAGTATAATAAACATTAAAGTAATTAAATTTAGCACAAGCGACTCAGATGTCAAATATTGGGAGAAGCAAGGTGCGCTTATTCCAATGTAGCCGTTCGATATCGGACAACATCAACATTTGGAGAGTATAAAGGAGCTAGAACAAAGAGCAATCATAATAAGCCCCCACACACTTAATCTGAAAAGGGCCATTGTTATCCAGATTGTCATGCAAACAAGCTGGCTGGAGCAATCGCAAAGTCAGTGTTCGGTATCATTAGATTCTCGCAGCCAGTAAATCTTCCCCTCCGAACCCTTAGCATTACACTGCGGAGTTATAAAAATCTTCAAGGCCTCATGGGAATTCCCGGCAAATGCGCAGTCGACGTTATTAATTCCATTATACCCCACGTTGGGAAAACAGTAGGACTCGCTTTATAGTCATGGTGGCGATGTAAAATGGCTCTTTGTTGGGCTTGCCAGAGAGAGTGTCGAAAATGTGGTTTACAATGATTCCTTGTGATAAATGCCTTGCGTGGCTTAGTAGGATCTAAACCGGACCAGGCCTCAAAGATTCCAGACAGAGAAGCAGTGTAATGCTGTTAAATCTTAATGGCCTGAAATTGTTACAATTTCCTCCGAGGCTCTTATTACTCTTGCTTTCCCTCTCGTTCCCTTTCTCAGAGTCGCTGAATGCACAACAACCCAAAAGGGGTCTTATACGGGTCCACGGCATAAGGTAAATACTAGGGAAACAGCTATGAGATCCATCCTCTAGTCGAGCTATTGTTGATGGGATGGGGAGCTCGTTTGGCTGATGACAGCAGATGAGGATGGCCTGCAGAATTTAGTTGCTCGGCTTCCTGCTGTACGCCCGATTTTCTTTGCCACTCCACACCAACTCCTTTGTGTGACCCTGCAAATATCCTCTGGGCCTGCTCATTACTCTATGCAGCCAGCACAGATCAGCACTCCGCTTAATTTGGCACCCCTGGATCTGGTCTCTTCAAAACGGGACTGTGGATGAATAAGGGAAGGCAAACTCCCTGGTGCTTATAATCACACAGTCTCCGATACATGCCATTGTGCTTGCGAGCATATTGTTCTGGGTTTCCGCGTCCGGCTTGTGCGTTTTAAGGATTAGGAAGTGGCTTGTTGGTGTTGATGAGCTGATCACGTAACACTCTGGATTGTGAGGACGGGAGCAGATTGCCACAAATATGGCCTGTTTGGCTCAGCGTTTGCTAGTTCAGTTGACCAGAACAACCAACCGATCGGTACGAGGAAACCCCAAATATGCAGAAAATCAGTGGCTCGTTCTCTTGCTCTGGGAATCCCAACTTTTTCAAACTAATCATAAATATGATACTACGTCTACTCCATTTAGGTCCTTTTTGCCGAACTTCGCTTTTTGTGAAAAGTCATGGGCACTGTGCCCTGGCCTCTCTGCTGGTGGCTGGCATGATGAGTCTGGGTGTGACATGTGCCTCCATCTGAAAGAGCGCAGCAGTGGCATCGCTAGACAAGAGGTGTCCATTCACGCCATAGAAAATGGAGAACCCTGCAGAGTCAATGCTCTCTTCCTGGCATCGGTCGTGGCACCAATCACTGCTGATGGCGTGGCAAGTCAGTTCTGAGAACAAAGCTTTATGGGTTGAGCTTTTGAAAGAGAGAGCAGAGATGGGTTTGTTAATAAAATGTAAAAAGCTCTATTTTTGATTTCTCTTGCTTTGTGAATATCCATTCAGAGTGATGTCAAAAGAGTTATGTGTCTTTGTCTTCACTGGGGCGAAAGGATTGCAGGTGGACTTCATCAGAATCAATGCCTTCACTAAAAGATAAAGATGCAACCATAAATTTAAGGAATTTCCAGAGTGGTCTATAAAGAAAAACTCAAATCACAGAGCATTTCTTTTCTGCTTCCTGTAATGCGTTGCTCTGTAATTTTCTCAGTTATACCTGCTGTTTCTGGGTTTACATCAAGGAGCGGATCCCATACGAAACAATTAGGGAATGAATCCCAAAAAATGAATATCTCTTGAATAATAGCGAGTGGGTATTTAAAGCGCATTTGTAAATTTCCAATTGGTTTCACTCAATGGGAGACTGTGTCATTTTTTGTTGAAATGAACAGATTCACAATCTCTCTTTGAGAGAGAGAGACAGAGAGTGAGACACATTAAAAACATGTTGATGTGACCCAACGTGTCAGATATAATTTTGGGCTTTCTGGCATAGCCTACTCTCTGCATGATATGGTCTATTTTTGCTGGAGGTGGGCCAAATCTGTCTGTTCACTGGAAAAGTTGCAGGAATTGGGATTCTGTCCAGACTCCCTGGAGGAAGTAATCTACATTGCAGAGCCCTGGGAGCGCATGAGCTTTAGAGGAGAGGGACGTGGGTGTACATTCCTCCTTGACTGTGCTTACTCAAATGTCACAGTGCAGCCAACAAGTTTACGGAAACTGGAATTGAAATGCTGATGTTTTAATTAATAGGCAACAGGATCGTGCTGGTTTCAAAGTCATTGTTTCAATGTCAACTTTATATAAAACCTTGCAATAAAATGTGTTAACAGCATTGGTCTAAGAAGGAAGCAGTACTAACTTGCAGGATGACAGGTGTGAAGAAGGCTGACCTCTTGGCAGGATCTTGACCGATTCTTACCAACAACGCTTTCCAAATGAGTCGACTCCCAATATGCCTAGGGTATCTGGCCAAGTGCACGTTGACCTCTGCTAACAAACAATCCTCGAAAGGATGTCATTGTACACATTCTGACTCATGATGATATTAGTCGTAGGGTAGGATACATTAGGTTGCTGTCCACTTGAGGGTAATGAACCTTACATCGCATCTACAGGCTTGGGTTAGTGGAGCAGATTGCTCATTTAGGACTCATATAAAGCATTGCTCATTATGTTAGCCGCTAGACTCCCACAGCAAGGCAAAGATAGCTGGATGTTAACTCTTGAACAACATGAGACGTTCATTACACAGACAAATAAGAGGTAAAAGAGCGTCAAGTTTCCTCCAAGTCGTTTCCATCAGGTCAGATGGCGGAGTGTAACTTTTTAAACTGACCATTTTTCTTGCTCAGTGTTCTGAGACGCGGGGGGTTGGGGGTTTAATCGTCAGAGTGAAATCATAGGTCTACAGATGTTTTCAAGATGTTTTTCTGTCAGTAGCAGATTATCCCCTGTAGCAAAATCTCATTAAACTGCAATTTACGGAGCTGTGCTGATGTTGCCATCAACCAAAATTAAAGGCATTAATTTTTCAAAAAGAAGTTCGCAGAAGTCCTCGCAATAAATGATATAACACTTCGAAAGACTGATTTGCCCAGGCATTATTTGTAAAAAATTTACCGGCATTAACAGAGTGAGGGAATTGGGTGTGAGTGGCTCAGGAAATGTGCAAATCCGTCCATTTAGTTGGAGAGGCGCTGCACGGAGATGTGTG
The DNA here is from genome assembly GCA_032359235.1 of Enteromius mattozi. Taxonomy (NCBI): domain Eukaryota; kingdom Metazoa; phylum Chordata; class Actinopteri; order Cypriniformes; family Cyprinidae; genus Enteromius; species Enteromius mattozi. The sequence goes on from JAUMHE010000082.1 coordinate 3,395,666, forward strand.
TATTAGGGCTCCCATGCTGGGCCAGATGAGGGAGGAGAGGAATATGACACCCTGGCCTGGGTTATGACACAGACACATGCAGAAATGAGTCCCCATGCGTTACTTTCCTCTCTATAACCAGGGGAGAGCAGCACTTCGCAGACTGCCACTAAAACTAATGTAGCACAAGATGGTGTGGCGCAATGTAGGCTACATTTCCAAGCCAAGGTTAATGAGGAAACTATTCAAATATGTCCTGCTTTGGCCTCATCTTTAACTAATTATGCTCTCATTCATCTACTATACCAGTGAATTTAAGTGAATTCTCAATAAACTCAACACCAGTGTGTTGTGTTACTGTTGACTAAAAGTGCTCTTAAATGTTTACCAGCCATAGCTATTAATAATAGCTATTGAAATATTAAATATTTACCAAAAAAAGGTATATTCAAAAGTATATTGGTCAGATAAACTGATAGCAAGTGAAACCAATTTAATTAAAAAATATATGATAGATATAGATAGACAGTTAGATGATAGATTTGTTTTACAAGTACGAATTTTATTATTATTAGAAAAAAAACAGGTTTTTAATTTATTAAACAACTTAATAAAATAATAATACAAACTAAGTTAAGAAGTATATGAAAAGTAATAGTAAGGCAAAGAGAACAGATTTGAGTTCGTAAAATAATTACATAAAAAATCTTATTATTTGAACATGGCAAAATATTTGCACTGTGAGAATTCACTTAAGCATTTAAGCATTATGTTGCCAGATGTTGGTCTTTGATTGTCATCCTTGGTAATATTAATTATTTCGAATTTTCAGGTTTTTGACGCACATGGAACTAATATATATATATATATATGTATATATATATATATATATATATATGCTGATGATGACCCGCCAGACGGAAAGAGATCACATTTTACAAAACGAATTATTAGATATATCATTAGTAGATACATTAGGGCAATGTTTGTATATTATTATTTATCTGATTTGGTGTTACAGTTTTACATTCTAAAATAATATAGAGCAATACCATGTTCAAAGAAAAAAAAGAAAAAAAACACTATAATACCACTATAATAATTATTATGCACACACACACAAAACTGTTACCATTTCGGTAATACTTATAATAAAAATGGAAAAAAGTAAGAGGTTTCTGGCACAAAGTAAAGTTAAATACACAGCGCTAGAAGTGCATAAAATAACTTGAACTGTGATGTCTTTAAACGCTTGATAATTTCAAACTGCTCCTGGCTTTCAGTAAGGCACGGGGTCCTAATCTTCACCACAGAGCAGGAAGCTCCCGGGAAGTAAGTACATGATTTATTGGGAAGGAGAGCTACTGCAGACCACGTTAGGGACGTAAAAATACAGGCAGAGTATTGTTATACATTGCGGTGATTTATACGCGCATTTATGATAGGGAAACGGCGCAATTAACATTCAAAGACTCTGGGTCTAATAAACGCACACGTGCACGCTTTTCACTTACACGGACATAACGCTCATGTTTATATCAAATAATAGGCACGAAAATTGCGAATCTGCGACCTTTTTTCCCCATCACACGCTGCATTAAAATGTGGTACAGCAAACTGGAGGCGTTTAGAGATTTGACTCCATGCAGAAATAAATTATTCATACATTACAATTAGGGAGTGTCCTTCTTCTTATGATAAAATCATATTTACATAAAGTACCTAAATAAATATAATTGTATATTAAAAAACTGGGGAAAAATATGAATCCTTTATTATTTAAAACATGTTTTATTATTATGATTTCTGTAATAACGAATACTTAATACAATATTAACAAATTATTATTATTATTATTATTATTATTACTGCAATAGTAGTTAGCAGCTAATGAGGATAAGACCTGAAGAATAAAACAGTACAGCAGAAAACTACCCAGGGTTTTTCTAACTAAAGTTAATGTAAATAATAGCGTTATACACTTGAGGGACTGTTTGACGACAGTTAACAAAAGCTAAACTGGTAAAGAATATGAGAACAGTCTCGGGTGGATATATGTTTAATTAAGTTAACTGATGAAAAAGATGGCACAGCATGGTGCTGAGGAACTCTCTCAAAGCAATGGCTCTTCTGGATTCCGTGGGCCCTTTTCGCCGGGGCATTATGCCAAATGTAATCAACTAAATATGACTGGACTCGAGCAGAATCTTTTCGGCTTTTAGTTCGTTTTTTTTCATCCTTTCTCTTTGTTTCTCTTCCTCTCCTTTCCACAACCACCTGCTGATGAGGGTTAACTTCTTCAAATCCCTCTTCTTTTAGGAGCTTGAAGGCACGCACACATCCTGAACCAGCGCTTACAACGGCATTGTCGTGTTTGTTTCATCCTCAAAACGGAAATCATTTGCAAAGAAAATTATAGGCCTCAAGAGAGTGGCTCTTTTGCATACTAATTTTGTTAGACTTATCTCCCGTGGACCCAAGTATACGGGGAAACCATTAGGGAGTGTGCGCGCATTCATTTGTTCCTTTTGTCCATGAAGAATGAGTGGCCCCTGTCTCATCTCACCTTGACGGGCCCTCTGGAGAACAATGGACAAGCAATCTTACACATGAAAAGTCGTCACTTTAAATAAACACATTCTTTTATCAATTAGGGCTGCAGCCAATCCGCGGTGAATAATTCATTTCAATATACATTTTTATATGGCAACCGTATAACTGATCCGCGTCGTGTCTAGTATCTCCAGACCCCACAGTCAATTTGAACAAGAGGTATACAGACGCAGTTTTTTTGGCGAAGCATTGTCTGGTTTGAGCCCCCCTTTGCACACCACTGAGGGCACTAATGCCACCTCCACCAGTCTGAGACCACCGCTCAACAGCATGGAGTCCAGGCAGCTGTAGCCCTTTAAAAAGATCAAGCCTAATCTCGCTTTTTAAAAATGTTATTATTATGGTGGGGAATTTTGAGAGCGACGGAAGTCCACAAAATGTATGCACGTTATGGTGTTATGACAAGACATTAACCAAAAGATGTTTTAAAATGGGATTTTTTTAACGAATTATGAAATAATTTTAATGAATGCAGTTGATGTAAATTAATAATTTCATTTACATTTGAATCCCCTGCAGGAAACCAAAAGGATTCAAATTCCCGGTAAGCTGAGGTCATTTGTATACAGATCATAAAAACAACCTTTCCAGTTATTTCCAGTTAACAAAAATTCTACTCATTTTTTTTTTTTCCTCAGAGTTTGTAGTTTAAACTTTTCAGTCAGCTAGCAATTGCATTAATTCAAATAAATGACTGAAGTCATTAATACGTTTTTGACAACATCACATTTGAACAAATTTTACTTGAAAAACAGATAAAATAAATCGCATTTATTAATTTGTTAACATTTCACAGAGCCAGTGAAGTCCAGTCAAAATGTCAGAATGCAAATAAATCAAGAAAGAAGACCAATTGAAATTCACTATGCAAATATTACGAGAGGTCACTGCGGTCAGATTTCGAAAGGTGAATGCTTGCCAACGTAAGTTAATAAATTAGATTTCCAGATTCCAATGTCTACTATAGTATAATTATCTACAGCAAAATAATACATTTTGCTTTTATGTCTGTAAATTTAGCAGTTTGGTCAGAACGAATTCAACGCGGTAAATATCTTAATAGCGCATATATGTATATATGCCTATGCATTGCTACTATAAGCCACTAACTAATATTTATATTCACTAATTAGGTAAGTGTAAGTAAAATCTCCAATTTGCATTAGTTATTTTGCAGCCGAATTGGAATGTGAATGAAAAATAAAAGCAATACATGTCCTTTCACAACGGTTTCTGTACCGAGGCTGTTGATGGTAAATTCAGAGAGAGAGAGAGAGAGAGAGAGAGAGAGAGGCTGCTGGGGGTGTTTTTTAAGTGGCCACACAGGGGGAGAAATCAAAAGAGATTACCAGCAGGTGGCGGCAGCATAACGTTCCAGCTGCCCCACCCCTTCTGGCTTCCAGACCGTTGAAAGCTCATGGCATTTTCCAATGATTTATCATATTTACCTATCCAAATTATTCACATTTCATTGTTTAACATCTCTGTTGCAAAATCAAAAGTAGCCATGGCTAATTTGTGCACTTACATCAACAAAAGCTGATGGTGTAGCTATTGCAACATCATTTTACCAGTTGGGCCAAATCATACATTCTACGGTCAGGTCATCTAATATTTACATATATCTACATATGATAGATAGCATATCAAAATCACTATATGTCAGCTTATGCACCCCCAGATATTTAGTAGGTTTTAATGCACAGAGGAGCACTTCAGCAGTCATTGTTTTCTGACCTCTGCAGAGACTTTCCCATAGTGACGCCGGTCCTGATGCTGCGCTCAGGATGGATCTCATCTCCATCAGCTGGTCCAGCTCTCTGCAGGTCCGGCGTGCACAGGATGGCCAACCCACAGCAGGTAAACGGTGTGGCATTTAAGACGTGATGTATGAGGGTAATTAACAAGACAGGGCAGGAGGGAACTTAGGTCACTGCGCATTTTAGAGAAAAGGTGCAAAGAATCAGTGACATTGGGTTCTTTTCCTTTCTACGATTAGACACGTGGGCACGTTTTTTGTTTCCCAGACTGCACTGATTTGAGTGTTAGTAGTACTACACGTCTCTCTCTCTCACACACACATGCACTCAAGATTTCAGGATCCCTGCAAATCTTTATTTGACATATGTGCTGCTTATCAACACGTTTACAGACAACGCGTCGAATCACACGTCTATTTCAGTTTTTGGTCCCTTGATTAGTTGCAGGAGATATTAAACATATGTTATCGCTCTCCTCACCCTGACATGGTGTAACAGCAGTAGAAGGTTGGGGTTAATTACAGAGGTATGGTGTAATAACGAGTACAACCGTGGTCCTTTTGTTTCAGCACCTTCTGATGGATTGACAGGAAAGGTTGTCCTCGTTCCAGCTCTTTTTTTAGTATTACTGTACAATATCTGTTCCATCTCCAGAGGTCAATTATCTCTAGACTAGCTGTACATCTCATACGGAGCCCGAGGTTGAAAGCTCACCATGTGTGGCCTGACAGTTAGGTTTTATGTCACAATATTTTCAAGATCGCAGATTTAAACAGATTGGAGCGAATGAAGGTGAGAGTGCAAATAACGCGACGAGGACGTTACAAAAGAGCAGTTTATTGAAAATTAAGCAAAAGCCTAATTGCGTCGAAAGCCTGTTCGCTTCCCGCATCCCTGATGGACCGAGAGGACAGTGTGTCAAGAAGATTAAAAATGGAGAGTGGAGGAAAGAGTGGAAATGGGGGTGCCAAATGAAAGGAAATAACCCAAAATTTAATAATGTGCCGGACCACCTCTTGTGCGAGTACAAGCGTAGCATCTGTGTCAGATGTTGTTAATTAACGTCAGTATGTTCCTCACCAGCTCTCGGCTTCCTGTCGTCCGCACGGGGCAGAGCCCGGTGTCGTGGCGCACTCGCACAGGGGTGATGTGTATGTGTGTGTTGGGGATAGGGGGGTGCTCTGGTAATCCCACTCATTAGAATTCCAATCTGTGACTCGTCGAGGGACCGCTTCTGTTGGGGACCACCACAGCAACTTATCAATATGTATTTTCTCTCTGTACCCCCTCCTTGCAAGGCCATGATGTGAACCTGTGTGTGATTTGCTGTTTGTGCAATTACAGCTCCAACCCATGGCCATCAGAAGGATGACACAAGATGAAGAGTGAAAAATTTTGGATCGGTCTCTTGGTAGTGGTGTGAGCCATGTTTGTAATTTCATTTAAATTTCCATTCTGTTATTTCTGTCTTTACAGTTTAGTACTGCATGGATGTATGAAGAGTTCATTTGCAAAAACAGATAACTTAACTTTTAACAATTCTCAGAAATCATGTTTTTTTCATTTTGCATTCCAATTAATCTACTGCAGTTGGGTTATTTTCACTAGGTTAAAATATTACTTATGTATGTACTTATATATGTCATCATCTTTTTTTTTAATTTTACTGAGAAGTAATTATTTCACAATATTTACTGTGTTTCTATTCACAAGGTTATTGGTTATTTTTACAGATATCAGCCAATGAGGCACATTGATTAGTAACGTCAAAATATCAGTCTTATACTACAACAAACCAAATTTTGTATCACTTAACCCATTGCATAAATGCATTTATCTATTACATTTCATTATTTGATTGAAAGCCTACACAAAGACAGTTTGGCATTTTTATTTTGCTTTAAAATGAGACAAGCACGACCACTTATTGCCATATTTATCATGCCACTCATATAAAAGTACTGACACTTGTATCATTTTTGCTAATACTGATTGATAACTTCTCATGCTGAGCCAAAGACAGTCGGTTATGAATTATTACTTCTGAACAAGTCAAACAGGTTTTGATGAAGCAAGAGTTTTCAGCTAACTCTAAAACAACATAATTTATCCTGTCAGTCATCGTGATCAAATAAGAGACATTAGCCATGACAACACGCTCTTGATTGATCTATTTCAGAAGTTTATAAACCCTTATAATTCCCTCGCATTTGCAATCGCTAGGAATTTAAAGTCAGTCTCAATGATTGATCACTCGATTTTAGGATAAACAGCTAGATGCGCCTTTAAAAGTAAGATTACAGGCTCGGAGACCCTTTGCAGTCAGGTGAAGAAGTTTCTTCTTATTTCATCTTCAGCATTACAGCCGTACTCGAAGTCGCTAACGTGCACCTCAGCTGGCGGTTTACTCCTTAAGTGTTTCTGGGTACAAATCAGGAGTTGAAAGTCAGTAAATTATCTTTAATGCTGGCAAAAACGCAAGAAAAACGAATAGGCTATTTTCTAAATGATGTGGTGCGCAGTCCTGCGATCATCATGATGTTGTAGTCGCCTCCCTGTTGATCTGATAATTTGCCGAGCTGTGCACCTGGTGAGTCTTATAGAACGGCAGACTCTGGAGGCAGCGCTAAGCTATGTTATATGCATGAGATGGAACATCTAAAGACATTTAGAGCAGAATAAAATCAGCGTGGAAATAGATCGAGGATGGTACAGGACCAAGATGGCTTTACTGTACCGTCGGCTGTGGGCAGACTGCACTTTAATATGGATACGCTCATGATGTGATGCTTTTGAATGGACTACTGCAGTTCCTCCTCGAGGGGCCTGTAACCCTCAGCCTGGGACTGATGATAAAAGCCGAACGGTTGCGGCTAGCAGATGGTGGATGGGTTCGAAACAGCGACTAGAGTGAAGGGCCCCCAAAGCACATAAACGCAACTGCAAACTGGGTGCTTACGAGTCAGAGCTTTCCTTCTGTTTATCGCAGCCGCTTTTTTTTTTTTTTCACACGTCTGTCTCGTGTTGGTATACAGTCATGGCAGAGGTTTTTTTTGGGGTGGTTTTGGTACGGCTTGCCAAATGCATGTCTGTCAAGGCAAGCCTGGAATGCGTTTCGGAGCCACGCACCTCAGCACTAATTTTAGGGTTGGGGACCACAGAGTGCGAGCGTGCTGTTGCCATGGTGACGGACGACTAACCGCGCCGTGCTCTCTGCACTGTTGGCCCCTCCCGATCATTAGCCAGACCGCCGCCGGTTTATACCGTATCTCTGTAATCCCCATCATGAGTGCCATCAACCTAATTGTACACTAAAAGTGATGCACTTATTTATGTCTAATTGCCAAGCTCGCCACGCTTTCGTAATAATTAAAAGTTCAAGGTAAATGTACAATACTATTAATATCCTTTCCAGCCGCATAATTTCAGCTCATCAGCACACCTTCCCCTTGGGAGAAATCTCTTTTTTTTTGGAGGGAGGGAGGAAAATCCAGATTTACCACCGTAAGACAGCAAGTTGATTGATTATAGTGTCGTGGTAGAAAAATTCATAATTCAATTTAACAATGCAAAGTAAATTAGCACTTAAATATAAAAAAATATGTTTTTAAGATCAAACATAAACCACATATACCCTACAAGGAGCCAAAGAAAGCATCTTTGAACTAAAGGAACTAAAAGGAACAGATTCTTCCATGAGAAGCCAGTCATTTCGCGAGCAGCCCTGGTGATATTAGCAGTCAGGCTGAAGATAACCGCCTGAGCACTGTCTCTGCTCCCCATCATTCTCCTTTTGTATTTTTAGACGCTCCTTTATGTGAGAACAATGGCTTCCATATCAAACATTTTAAATGATGCTTGAAATACCAGTCACTTGACTTTGATGTCACAGGCAATTAAATCCGACCTTCCCCTTCCCTGTTAATAACAGCAATCTCGCCCAGTCTAGTACCTAATTAATATGTGCTATTTGTCACTTTGCAGTGACACGTGTATTTCAAAAAGAGAGAGCCGTGGAAGGATAGTGCTGTTGGAAGGGACCTTCTCTGTTATTAGAAGAAAGATGTCACTCGCTCTTGTCTTTCTTCGTGATCTGTGCAGTCTTTCCCTGTCTTGCGCTGCCATTTTGTGGGAGAATGCCACAAGACAAGCGTGTGGGCACGGATGTGTGACACATGATGTCTTCAGCCATTTCTTCTGTCTGGTGTGTGTGCTCTACAGTGTTTGTAAACACATTTTAAAAAAAAAAAATGCTATTCCTTCAGTTAAATTTGATCTTAGTTTGTGCTAAGGCTTTTTATTCTGTCGATAGCAATAAAATGTTAAAAAAATATTCCTGGTTAAATGCTACTTAACCTCTGCCGAATAGTATCAACTGTACAATACTGTACAGAATTGCACTCACAATAGAATTCTATGGGCCCTAAAATTATTAGCTCGCAATAGTTAAAGGATAATTGGTGATGTCATTCTACTTGTAAAGAACTCAAGATGTTCTTATTATAAATTAGTAATTTAAATGAGCCAGTGGGAAATAGTTTAAAATGCCAATGTATCTACTCTTTGTATTCATGTTTAAAAGTTCAAATTTAATTGAAAGTCATGTTTTAAACAAGTTTTTATACATTTTTCAAGGTGAACATTTTTCAAAAGCAAATTTTTTTTTGAGTTGCACCACTTGACGTATTAGGAAATACTTGAAATAATCCCAAATATGGTCGAATTATGTAATGTTTAGGAGATTTATTGACTGGGGGGAAAAATATATTATTTGAAGATGCATTCAGTAGCTAGTTAGCATTAGCATCTGTTCTCAATGTAGTTTAACTATGGATACCACAACATTACTAGATGCTTCACTGCCATCTATCAACATGGTTCAGCATATCATCATGAGTTTTAACTGTACTGATACTAGTGTGATTTAAAGACAGTTTACACAACAATTCCCTTACCTGCCCAACTCCAACACATCACCACCCAGGATTTTCTCCATAATCAAATTTTTACTTTTTGACATTTTCTGCTTCTTTGTTCATCCAGGTACTGATTCTCTCATTAATCATCCCTGCTGGTAAATCACTATACATATATATGTTTTGTAATCTAATTTTCATTATTCACGTTAACAAACAGCAATATGTTACTAGCATGTCTGCAGAGGAGGCAACCAATAAGCATGAACATTCTCTACTGCATTTGGTGAAGCACCTGAGTCGCACTGATACACCACATCATCATAATATAATTATACCACTTTTTTAAGTACCCTTCCGAAATTTAACCATGGTTTTACTATAGTAAAAAGTGTAGAAGCCATTGATTTATTGCTATTTGTATAACCACAGTTTTACTACACATACACATGATTAATTGTGGATACCATGGTTTAACTATATCAACAACCATGTTTTTTTTTTTTGTTTTGTTTGTTTATTAATCAATATTAATTTCTGAGGGTAGCTATAGCCTTATAATTTGTACCACACTGAATTTTAACTTTTAGCCCCCAAATATCAGCATGAGTTTATTCAGCTTGATCTCATGGCAATTGATGAATATTTTATGAGGTGACCTCACTCATACAAATTCATAAGATTTTTGCTAAATTGTACGTATTTTACACCTAACCCCACCCCTAAACCAACCTATCACTCAGATCGTACAAAATTGCACAAATGAGGTTGTACACATTTGTACAAATTAGCCACCTTGTAAACTACGTATGAATTGGTCATGAGACTGTGTTGATTTAAACTTAAAAAAAAATAACCAAGGTTAACATGATTACTATAGTTAAACCATGGTAAACAAAACTTAATGGCTTGGCTACACTAGTCATAGTTTAAGTATGATACTTGTTTTAAACTGGTCATTCAAATGGGAATCCAAATAGAAATAAAAACATGGCTACTGCAAGTTTACTATAATAAAACCATGGTTCATTTATGGAAGACAAAATGTTTTATGTTTTTTTTAACATATCCAAATTGGGCTATGCATCCATAATACATTTTACAACAACCTACACCTGATATTCATTTGTAATACCCTTCTTCAGAGAATGATTTGTCCTGTCTTTGATCATAACAGACATGAATTCAGAGGTCCATAGCAAAGGATTTGTGTAAATTAAGTTGATTTAAGCCCCTAGATGTATGGACAATTAGCATAATCCACCCATGTGACAAGGTCTATCACGATCGAGGGAAGTCAGACGCAGTAATGTGAAAAGCATGGGTGACATTCATTGGACTGTCTCTTTAATTAGAGCCACGTAGCGTGTGCGCGAGCGCGTATGTGTGCGTGTGTTGACAATAGCAATTTCAGCAGCGACGCAGCAGGTGGTAAAGCAACATTGTGGACAAAATCAGTGATACTCCGTCTCGGAGATGTGACCAATAGACTCCCTCAAGTCCTCGCTTGAGTGGATCAAAAAAAGAGACATTATAGTTGGACACAAGGCTTTGAGATGATCAGTTTGAGGCAAAAGTAGAATTTCAATGAGCAACACTTGTACAGCTTCCATACCAGATGTCATTGTGGTCACGGTCAAGAGAGTGTCTCATCTGTTCTAGCCTTTTCCCACTCACGTTTTCTCACTATTTCTATCTCTTTTTGTCTCTTACTTCCTTTGCCCATCCCCGCTCACACATGCGACTCGCCCCATGCCGCTTTCCACCAGAAACGGGCTGCAAAATGCTGCCAGACTCTCACATCTGTGCTGCAAATGAATAGTTTCCCTGAGCACTGTGACTCAAGGATTCACTTGTAAAGAATGCGGTTTTTATTGGATGAACCGACTAATGTACCATGCAGTGTAGTAACACTAGCGTTTTATGCCACATTGGTAGAGCCAATTAATTTGCATAATTTGGTGTGAGGTTGCCATGGCTCTAAGGAAGTCACGTCTGCTCCACGTGTTCTGATCGATTCATCATTCCCCACCATTCAATTAATTACATTTATGACAAACTGAAGCCTCTGCCCACCCGTAGGCCTCCGCGGTCGTCCTGTGATATTGCAGCATCGCCGGAGCCCTCTGATTTACGGAGCACCTTCGCACTGCTCTACGCCTTAGGCTGAATAAAATTAATATTTTGTTTCCCATCTGGAGGACTCAGTAAAATTAATGAGGGAAGGAGGCCCGTAGCTAGAGCAGGACCCGGGATCAATCTATCCGTGTGTGTGCTTCTCGATGTGTGTCTGTCTACACGGCTGTCTGTGTACTGGCGTTTTGCTCAGTGGATAACTGGACTTCTTCACATTTCGAAAAATGAAGTTTCTTTCTTGCGTTTGATTGCGTGCAGACACAATTATTAAAATGGAGACTTTTTCGCAGATAACCCAACATCTGGAGTTCACAGGGTTGTATTTAGGGCTGAACACTGCATTGGTGCAATGGGATGCTAAGTAAGCATTCAGGGCCACTTCATTCTCTTTTTTTGCACTCCCCGCAATTGCTGAAAGAAAACATTCCAAGATAAAATGGCAATTTTCAACTGGTTCTGCTTCGGGACCCAGATTTCAAAGTAGGAATCGTGTGGTGACCCAACACAGTATCAAAATTGTTTACCAAATATCCAATGGTTTCTTGCTCTTGGTAGTCAATAATTCATACACTGTAGTCAAGACAACCATTGTTGCCATTTTTTATGACAAATCAGAAACTATGTTGGCATCTACCTAATCTGACTAGCTTTTACCAAGTTACCGATGACTACGTGCCAAAATACTGTTGAACAGTTGAATTGATTTAACTGGGATTTTAAGTACATAAAATAGACTTTTATTTGATAAATCTGGAACATAACTGAATGAAAGTTGTTGTAAAATAACAGATATATGCACACCTGTGACCAGACATCAAATGTTCAGTATTACATACAATTAAGATATAAATGTAAAACCGATTAGCTAAATTCCCTTGGTGAAAGAATTGTTTATAATAATTCTTATTAATTTGAATGAATTATTGTGTCATATTGCTGTTGCAGGACTTTTAGAACAGCTTTAGTGTTGCCGCCCACCAACACCCATTTACTGTAGTAAACTCACTGAAACACATGGCCGTTTGTGGCTTATTGCAGTTGGTGATCAACGTCATTTATTGATTTGCGCTTTTGTGTTTGACCGGGCTTCTGTGTGAAACGACATGCTAAAAAGCTCTCTATATGCTAAACTCCTCTGTAAATCAGTGTCTGTAATGTTTTTGACACTTTGTATTGACCTCATTTACCCATCACGTCAGTCATAATAATTAGCCTTAAATGTTGATAAATGATGATAAATTCCCCCCAGTGACATCAATGAATATTAATGAAAAGGTGTTAGGTCTTCGTTTCAACCGCAGACATTTCTTTGTCAACACATAGTGTTGTGGCGTTACATTGTGTTGTCTGTGAAATGAACATGAAAGCACTTTTAGTGTGCCCAGGCCCATTTAAATACAGCCTGCATTATTTACAAGTTAAAACTTTTGTTTTAACATGCAGGGAAAAGTGTCGTCATCTATATGCATGTGGAAAATATCACTGAAGACAGTCATTCCACAACCAGGAAAATGACTCTCAATACACATTTGTGCAATGGTGGAAAAGAATACATTACATCAGATCATTTGATTTTATTTATCCATTTGTGGCCTCGACGCAACTTAATGTTGCATTTGTGTCACTCATTTAATGAGTGAGAGGAGATGAGAAAGAGGGACAGAGCGGGAAAAATGATGAGATGGATATGGAGAGAGCAGCTGTAGGGGAGATGAGACCTTCCCACAGAGCCGTCCCTGTCCAATCAAACGGACACACACACTCACACACATGCACGCGCACACACACACACACTGGATGCTGTCCCTCTGAAATGGCCCCGTTTTTCCACATTCACACACATACACACACACAGTATCTAGTGAAGGTGGTGGTCGTTGCTTTGAAGTATCACTTCAATTACGGGGTTTAACCCTACAGGTCAGCCCTTGATTATTTACACAAAGCCGGTGTAATTCTGTTGGAAAGCGTCGCTTTCAGAGCTATTACAAAGCAGGGCTGAGCGCTGGTGGAATAAGTGTCACATCTTTCCCCTTCTGCTTTTGACCTGTGTGTGATAGGGTTAGACTGCATCTGAAAAGCTACATGCTTTCCACCTGCCAAAGCGCACACACACCAATTACACCCATAACATCTATACTTTAACAAAATAAACCTTGCAAAATTCTTGTTGACTGGCCTGAAACATACTCCACACCAGTAAGTGAATGAAACTGACAAGCTGTGCAGGCTTGATTTCACTGCATTTGGAAATGTGTCAAAAAACACAATTTGTAATTCAATGCAAGATGCATTCCCTGCCTGGCCTTAAGGGGCGCAATAGTGAGCTTAACATGGAATGCTAAGTTGGATCAAATTTTATAAATTAAATATCTATCTACTTCAATGAGGCATTACTTGATGATAATATAACATAAAATAAATAAAAGACACTTAAGTGTACTTAAAGTTAATTTTCCACGACTAAGTACATTTTCTTAAGTACAGTACACACCGTTTATTAAGTACATTTTAAAAATGTAAAAATGTCAAATAATGTGAATGTCATTGTAAATGTAAAATTGTAATAATCATACTTTTGTCTACTTTAAAGAAGTGCGCTTATTTTGATGTGTTGACTAACACACTAAAGCACATATTGATTATCATTTTAAGTGTAGCGTGTTATTTGATATAAAATTTTATGTTATATAATTTAAAAAGTACTAAATTGCAATCTCATCCTCACAAAAGTGTACTTACAAATACATTTAAATACATGAAATTCAACAGAACTAATATTAATGTGTATTTTAGTTGATCAAAAATGCTTGTCAGTACATTTGGCAGTACACTTTTACCATATTTCGAAGACAATAGAAGTAATTACGTAATAACATGTAATTATGTACTCCAAGGGCTAGTTGGTAGATTTCCATAGTATGAGTGAAAAGGTCAATGCTACCATCAGCTGTTTGGCTACCAGGGGCCTCATTTATATGTTGCACAGAAACCATTCCAAAATTGATTTTACAATCGTCTGTCTAATATGTGTACGTGTGATTCATAAAATGAACACACGTACAGAAAATGCATGTACGTGTCTCTTTCAGATGTGAAAATCTATGAATTGCAAATGGTCTTGAACTTGCGTGCAAATGAATGGTTTCAGCTCTCTGCCTTGTAAACGACTCCTAATTAATGTCATTAACATGCAAAAGATCACCAGTCATCATCCAAATTCTTTAATTTAGAACAATCAAGAAGAGCTTATATTTTCAAAAATCGGTAGTACTTGAACAAGAAAAAGTGCTTACATCTGAACAGACCCTAATGTGAAGCCAGACAGTTTTTACAAATATGAGCGTTGGCATGGAATTAATCATACACACACTCTAAGACCAAATTTGAGCCTACACTTTATAAATAAGGTCCAAGCATTCTTTAAAATGATGAGAAATTTTGGAAGAACTTGAAGTTGAATAAATGATGAAAGAATTAAAAAATTTGGACTACACTGTGCCTTTAAGTTGTACTCAAGTGGGTCCAAAAGTTCTCTGAATATCAGTTAATACATATATGAACCATAATACATCTTAATTTAAATGCAATTAATGAAATTAAGCACCCAAAAACATTACAAAACAAGTTCGCACTCATGTAAATATTATTTTAAAGTATATTATTTCATAGTAAGTACTCTTTTTTTTTTTAAAACAAAAGCATGCCGAAGTTTACATTTTATTCAACTGTCAACATGTTTATCACTGAATTGGTATTAGTACTGTATAAACTGTCATGCTAGAGAAAATTATGCAACTGTTGACATGTTTAGCTACTGTATAGTAGTTTGCTTCATTTAAGGTCAGATTTCTCTTGCAGAGAAACTGGTGGAGAAACCAAAGTTGGTCCCATTTTATATTAAGTGTCCCTTATACCTGTGTACATCCATAGTAACTAGATGTGTATCTACTATGTAATCACAGTGTAAGTACACATCGCTACATAGTACCTACAGTTGTAATATATCTGTAACTACACACATGTAACAGCCCTCAGAATGGTGTGTGTAAGTACAAATGTGTAACAGGACATTGATAACAACACTTTTTTCACTTCACTAAGTTGTCATGTAACAGGAATTACATAGCTACATTTAGTAACAGCAGTATGTCTAAGAGTAACTGGAACAGGGGGTGATCAGGGGGTGTAGTTGGGTAGGTTTAGGGATATGTAAAATGGGTGGAGTTGG
>JAUMHE010000082.1:3420102-3430535 GCA_032359235.1 Enteromius mattozi
AGTTAAATCCTCATCTTAGTGTCTCACAAGACTGCAGACTGTGCTGCATCTAGGCCCACCTGATGCGTTTGCATCGGTCCCGGGGGCTTAGCCAGGAGACGAGAGAGATGGTGGGGGTCCAGCATCCAGAAAAAGCAAAAAGCGAGGCAAGAGATTCTTAAAACACTGAATACTGCAAAGATATCAACATATAACATACACTCGCAATTAGATTGTCTGATAAACATGCATACAACAGTATGCCATACACAAGACAATATACAAGCACAATAATAATATACACAATGACCTGAAGGATATGTGTTCACTCAAAGAAAGTTTTCCTGTGAATTAATTTAGGTAAAAGTCCATTGTCTTTTCAAAAGGGAGCACTAGTCAGAGTTGCTTTGTTCACATTTCTTCAAGCAATAAACCGGTCTTATCAGTCGGTTGCCATGGAATCTGAGGCCTGTTTTGCCTTCCTGAGGTCCACAGACCCTCATAGTTGCAGTTTGAGTTACCCCTTGGGTTGGTGAAACCGGTATTAAAAGATTATTTGTTAAATGTAACAAATAGTTTGAGCCTGATTGGTTCAAATGCAACTGATTTGTATTTGAATATGTAGACATTTGTGAATTTATGTGTCGTATGGCCTACTACCCTTTTTATATTTGAATTTTTTCAAAAACATACGATGCGTGTTGTGTGCTCATGCTCATGCCAGTGCGTGCAGATCGTGGACAGATCTGAGTTTCGCCCAGCGTCAGCTCCATCCTGGCTGCTTGGCGTTCTGCTCCTCCTTCTGTCATACACAGGAAGAGCTTGACTCCAGCATCTGTGTCTCCGTTCGTTATGTCTAAATCAGCACTCTGCGCTCTGACAGAGGACTGGAACAGAACATAATGTCTTCTCCCTTTGTGAGGGGCCATGGTGGCCCAGCACCCCTACGAGAGGGGGAGCGAGGGAGGAAGCCGTTCTCGGAGGATGTTTCAAACGGCTGTCAGATCCTTCCTCCACCGTTCGGGAAACCTGTGCCATGCACCATGCTGATTTGTCACTCAAAATGGCTGACATGGCTTGTTATTGTATGAAAGGTTGATTTTTTGTTTTTCCACCTCTCTCTTTTGACTGTTTATTTTTTGCTGGTTTTACTTTGCACCAGTCTTGCAGAGAGAGGCAAAGAGTGCATGAATCTCATGGGTGACCATATGCAGGATGACTGCAGCGTTTTACCATATGCTCATAGCATACATGGCATGTGGGGGGGCTGGGCTAGTGTTGCATGATGAAATATGAGGCGGATCTTGTGTGTTTAATTGTACATATTCACATAAATGGTTATGTATCATGCAATACTTTCTAAAAACTGCCTTGTGACACATGCATGTGTTTATGTATGTAATGCGGTTAAACTACACAAAAACAAATTTGGCTGATTTTATTGAGATTTTTACAAAGTGTAACAGTATTGTAACAAATAGGCCACTGGCTTTTATTGTAAGCCTTTACAAGAATATATAGTTTTAAATCTCATCACAAAACAATAACATCTCTTTGTGTAATAAACAAACCTCTGGCAGAAATCTACTGTTAGTGTACACAGGGGTTAATGTTAATCCTATTAAAGTAGTTAAACGGTAAAATTCAAGCATAAAATATATGAAACAGTAGTATTATTGAAGTGCGCAAACAATATATAAATAGTCGCCTAAACATTATTATGATGTAGAGGCCACTTACAGGTATAACTATAATATAAAAACCATTCATCTGGTAGTTTAATGAGAGTATATGTCAAACTGTTGGAGGTAGCTAGTAAATTCACAGTATATTTTATCTTGCAGTATAGTTTACAGTATAGTTGGTCGGGTACTCAAAGTAAAATTTTTATAAAAGTAAATTTTTGTAAAGTAAAACGTGGGCCAGTTTAATTCCAAGCAAGCATATTATAAACACATGGTTTTTATAATACTTACTGCATAACATATACTTGGAAAATACATGTTGATTTCTTTTTGTAAGAGTAAATCATTTGCTGCTCTCAATTAATTAAAAAAATTAAAATCAAAAACGTTTTGTCACATCTGTTTTAGGTTTTGCTTAAGTTCATGTTATGTCATTAATTTTAAAGTTTGTCTTAATTATAATGTGTCATAATTACCATAATTCCAAGATGTCAACATGTGACGTTCCTCTTTAATTATGCTTTTCTATGGCAACACTATCAATGCCACAGCATACCACAAAACCTTAATGTCAGGTTTTTTTAATTTTTTTTTATACATCATTTGTATATGCATGTAAGTGTGTATCATCTGAATAAATAATGTTTCCATTGATGTACAGTTCGTTAGAATAGGACAATATTTGGCCTAGATATAGCTATTTGAAAATCTGGAATCTTAGGGTGCTAAAAAAATCTAAATATTGAGGAAATTGTCTTTAAATTGTTCAACTTAAGTCCTTAGCAATGCATATTACAAATCAAGTTCTGATATATTTACTGTAGGAAATTTACAAAATATCTTCATGGAACATGATCTTTATTTAATATCCTAATGATATTTGGCATACAAGAAAAATATAATTTAGTTTATAATAGTCTTGCTGTGATTGGTCCATTGTCTTGATTACTTTCAGGTGTGTCTCGTTTAGTCATATTTCCCTAGTCATATTTAACATATGTATATGGGTTCGCCATCAGTGGATAAAAGCGAAACGCATGAGTCCCAGTACGTGTTATATGATCAGACATCGGTTCCGAATTAACAATTTACTAAATACAAACACATTTTGTAGATTTTGATCTAAGAACATATTCTACAGATTATTGCAATATTGTTTATACGTCAAAAGCAACTTTTTGTGTTGCAATAGGCCATCATTCATCTCTATCGATCCTCTTTTCTTTCTTGGAGACAGCAACAGTAAAGCTTCAACTAATAAAAGCACTTTCACAGACTAAAGAAAGTTATTATTCATGCTTTTCCAGCCTTGCGTGTGTAAAACACAGTGTTTGCATATTGTATGAATATGTGAGTATATATGTCCTAACCCCGTTGTTTGTTTGTGTTCCTTTTATAATTGAAAAATGTCGACTCACATGGTCTCCATCTGTTTTGTGAAAAGCAGCATGACCACAAATAACCATGACCTTTTAAAAACTGCTCATTGGAGCTAAATCTGAATAGCAAATACACTTCAAAAGTTTGACAGATGCTGGAAACTAATTACAGCAAAAGAGGCTCCAGTTATTCAAAATATATATATATGTATATATGTATATATATATATATAAAGAAAGAAAGAAAGAAAAAACCTGTACAATTTGTCCCTAAACAGGTAAATGAAAATAGTTCAACATAAAACCACTGGGGTTTTGTTAGCTTTTACATAGTCTTTTGCATAGCCAGACCTTCAGACTGGAAACCTTGGCCACTTTGAATGGTCAATAGCTTCCCATTTGACTGAATCAACCAATCATGTATTTTTTGTGCCGCGTCATGTTTAGGTACATGGAAATGTCCCCACAATAATAGACCAATGCGTATTTTAAAGAGTGTATGCTGCTAACTTTAAATATTTCATATACTTTGAAAATCCAGCGTTTATTGATTCTGATGAGCACTCATTGTCACAGTTGTAAGCACAACGGCTTTCTTCTTTCGTTGGCGCCATGGCATCTTTGTTTCTAGAACGAACATTAAAGCATGTGACACACACATTTACTGGAAATTCTGTCGAATTCAACCAATCAGATGACGACGTCGAAACTCCAGAAATGTTTCCAATTTTGTGTGCCTTACGCATCAGACATTCAGCCAATGGTCTGTGGGCGTGACATCTGAGGTTGAGACTAACTTATATGCCAGTCATGTCTTAATTTAGTCATCTTCATGTCGTTCCAAACCCGTAACACTTTGGATAAGATACTTTTCTTTGGTTAAGCTATATTAAGAAATGTTTAATGAAGAGGTTTGTGTCCTTTTATGCAATACAAAAAAGAGGTAATATGTAAATTAACTGGCTTTATTTGAGTGAAAAATTCTACCAGCATTTTTTTTCTTTCTTTTTATCCTCAAGGAGAACTTTAGACATTACAGCAGAATAGACAAGACAGAAAAAAGACAATACAGTAAGTGATGTTTCTGTAATACAAATGTTATTGAAGTAAAGAGAGAGGGAGAAAGAAATGGGCTTAGTCAGGTAGAAATGGCTCTTACAATTACATTACCACTTTTTTTTACAGTGTTAAGGCCTGTTCACACGAAGCACAATAACTATAAAGATAATGATAAAGATATAATTCTAAAAATCAATCTCAATATTAAAGAATAGCACAACAGAGTCCAGAACAAAGCTAGATAATGGCACAGAGAAACGATATGGTTGGAACCACTTTCAGAACCTTTTTTTTTTCAGCTGATACAAACAAACATTGACAGCCAATCAGAATTCATCCTGCTATAATGAGCTTGAGAATTTGAAGTGGAAAATGCACATGCACTTAGAGTAAACAGACGATATTGATATCGTTATCTTTATAGTTATCGTGCTTGGTGTGAATGGGCCTTTAAACGTTCATTCTGATATCATTTTAGATTTTAAGTCCACATGAAATCAAAATGGACTTTATTTACTTTATTAGGGCACATTGCTCTTGATGTGAACTAACGAAAAACAATCTTTAGATATTGCAGACCTCCATATCTGTCACTGGCTACTAGCAAATAGAAAATCATGGCTTATAGCTGTGACGTAAACTAAAGTCTATCCAAAAAAATAGGAGATGCCCATTGATACGACCTACATTTTCTTCCTGTTTCAACAGTTTCAGACTAAGCACTTCCACAGGGTCTTTAATAGTCTTTTATGTTCCAGTATAAAGCAACATTTTAACATGCTCTGTAAGTTGATTTCCATAAACAAGCCCTTGGTGTTTGACTTTTACCTCCAAATGACCGTTCTTCTTTTGCCATGCTTCACGAGCTTCACATTTCCCTCCGCTTGTCCAGGCTGTAAATTAGATTGTTTAAAAGTCATTCTGCCCACCTTAATTGACATCGTTTCCCTCACATCTTGACCTAACTGCCCATGGCAATGTTCATTACCCCCGTTTCTCTCGTAGTCGCTGCATTTCACATGTATTCACCTCACATCTCCCGTCAGTCGCCCCCGAGAGAGGAAAAACCTCTCCATTACTTCTACATCTCATCTCAGACTTAATGGACAGCATTCAGTATTTCACTCTGTTCTTTTTCCATAACATCAACATTTGCTTGCTTGAAATGGATGCTAAAATATAAAAATAAAAAAAACAAAAGCAGATGGTTCAATTTGCCTGTAGTGCTGCACTGAGGTGTTAAAGCAATGCCCTTATGTGTTTGGCTCCCAGTATCAAGAGGAAACACGGGCAAAGCCGTAAACACATACACCGGCGGCCCCAGTCCCATGTCACGTGGATAAACAGGGCCAGATGAGAGAGATGGATAACAGGGAGCAGATTTACCTCAGGCACTGCAGTGGCCTGCTAAACTCAAGGGGGGGGTCCTAAAAGAGTGTGTCCTGTCTTCGTCCAACCTGAGAACAGCAAGGGGCTAAACATGTTCCACCTCAGCGCTTCGAGCGTGCTAAGAGAGCCATTAGAGTCAAGACACGAGCGTGAGCTAAAGAGAAAAGAGACGGGACCTCGAGCTGGCGGCGGTACAAGCCCGCACTCGCCCAGAGCGCCGTGAGAGAGAACGATGTGGAGACTAAGAGACTACTTCGTGGCCTTCTGGAGTTGACCCCACTGCGGGAGACTGCGTAACAGGGGGGCTGGAAGTCCAGTACATGCCATCAAAGAGAATGAGAGAAAATGAATACCTCAGCTAAGAACATTCACACACACACACACAGGCATGTTAGGTTTTAACACACATGTTGAATGAATGTTACTGTGTGTTTGTCATGAGCGATGGCTTCCTCTTCTCAGGGATTCAGCATGGGGCCAAATTCTGTTGTCTGTTTGGATTTGATAGATGACTCCTTGCAAACAGGAAACAGGAAATAAAGCACAGTGCAGTCAGACCAATCATACCAAACACACTGCTGCCCTCAAAATGTACAGGGGTCATTGTGTGAAGCGGATGCCTTTTCCATTTCCAAAAGTGTATGTTTTTGGACTGTTGAGCAAGTTAAAAAGAGTTTTCTAAGAGTTTAAGATTCCTGTTTTTGTTTAGATTACCTCAGGTTGAGTTTTAACTTTTCACTTGATAGTAACTACCCTTGTATTTGTGATCACTCTAAAATATATTTATTAGAAACATTTAATGCATTTATACAAATTCAGATGTTTTAGTATCCAAAAATGTATATTATAGCTGAAAAACGAGAGCAACTCTATGAGTGTTTTTTTTTTTCAAGAATTCGAACATTTTATTATAAAAACAAAGTGCTACTAAATTACATTGTGCCATCTCAAACTAAATTTAAATATATTCATAATTAACTATGAATTCAAAGGTTGACAGTTTGACAGTTAATTATACATTACTAGCTTTGTCAGTGTCATGACAATATAAGGTGGCTATTAGAAAGAAGTTTTAATGGTGATGTTTCTACAAATTAGAATTTTTCAATAACTATTATTTATTTAGGTAACTCTGTTTTAGAGTGTCATTGTTACATGGTGCATTACCATAATCATAACAGTAAATTACAAGCAACTACTCCTAAATGTTCTACTGTGGTCCCGGCTCTCCCATAAGCATTAAGGGACAGCAGTTTACACCCAACAAATATACTTGACTAAGTCTACTAATACTCTGATGAGAGTTTGTTGCTCATAGCAGTGACCATGAACCATGCAAACGTTCCATTAAAAAACAAAAAGGAAAAAGAAAAGCTACAGAGTCTGTAAAAAAATCCAGATCTGGCTTATTTAGAGATGGTGAGATTTAAAATATTTTACAAACAATCCCAGTGATGGCTACCAAGACAGTGCATACATATAAGGGAGAAAGTGCAATTCACAATATAGTAAAATAAGTCACAATATAGTCCCGCCAATGGCCAATTGAACTTAGGACTGTACACGTGCATTGACTGGACCAGCCTGAAATAATTAGCTTTTAAATGCTATTGGAATATAAAAAACTAAATTTATGGATAGTTCATTTCAGATTGTCTTGCTAATTTGAGATATTGGTCACACTTTAGTTCGGAGACCACTATTAACTAACTATTAACAACAACTTTTGCTTTAAAAAACTCCTAATTTGCGGCTTATTATGGTAATAAGCAGAATAAAGGATTAATACGTGCTTAAGAAGTACTAATTAACAGTCAATAGGCTTGTAATACGCATACTAACTAGTTTATAGTGAGATCTAGTCCCTAAACTAAAGTGTAAGCAAATAAATGATTGAATTGGACTTGCATGACCAAAATAACTGCCTGGACGCATTGCAAATATGGATGCCAAGTAATTAGACTTACTTTAAAAGGGACTTTAGCTATTGTAAATGGCCGTTTCATTTTGGGTTGTTGTAGTACTGGTCTGGATTTTATTTGCAAGGACGGACCAATTTAGCATCAATTATAAATCTAATGGGTTTCCAAATGAACAACAACCTCAGCTGTCTAATTAGTCAACTTGCGACCCTTTTCATCTAAACTGATTGACTCTTGAGCCTGTGTTTTGGTTGCCTTTCGGGTCTGAGGCTCAGAGCCGACAACTTGTAAACTTTTGTACGTCATTCATTTAAAAGCCTCAATGTTTCCAATTACTCAAAACAACAGCATAAGACTTAACCGCCCCAATGACATCTTTTTTAGATTTCCTAACCACATTCATCCATGCAGAGACGAAGCACAACCAACACAATGTTCTTCTGCATGAAGATAGAGAACCAAAATTTACACTGTGTTGCTTTAAGATCATTAAACTACTAATTTTTAACGTAAGAGAGCTGACAAGCTGTGAAATAAGTCACAGACTGAAAAATGTTTAATGGTCACCAAAGCAGGTCACTCAAACGGTGAAGAAAAACAAAAAAGGGGTAGAAAACTAGTTCTTCATGGTCACTGTCCTGAATGTGGAGCTGTAGTGTTGACCTACCAAAGGTCAGCTTCAAAAACACACTTTAAAAAAAAAAGCTCCCAAGCACAAAGACTTCCCTGATTCTGTGTTGTTGACTTTAACACACAGCGGCCCCTGGCTCCTGAACCCGCCGGCCTTAAGGGAGGAGTCCAACAATGTTTCTTGAGTGAAGTTCTCTCAGCAGGTGGAACTTCAAACAGGTCTCAGACCCGGGCCACCTCTGGAGGCCGGCCAGGGATCGGATGGCTGTTGTGGGGGCTGTCCTCGGTTTGACCTGCTGAAAAAAAAAAAGTGGGCTTGTTCCACACAATTGCAGCTCCCTACGTTAAAATAACACCATAATGTCTGGGAGGGTGCACCCTGAATCATTGGCCCCTACACACAAACGCCCCGCTTCATTGGTTCCTGCCTTTGAAAGAGAAATGTTTGAGCTGCAACCGAATGTGTCGGAACATATGTAGACCAGGGCAGTGTGTGAAAGTGATGTTTGCGACATCAAAGGTGTAAGAGTGAACCAGTGTCTTTGATCTGTTCAAGTTAGTTTTTGCATAAAATGAACACCTCCATTTCCAAGTCTAAAGATAAATATATCAAATGCATTTCTTTAGTACTTAGCGTACTTCAAAGAATGCAAAGATGTCCATGTAGAAGATGACCATCTTAAAAGAGCCCATCTGTCTTTTTGGGATATTCTGATTCATGACCTAAACTTGACCCTTCTTCTCTGACAGAGTCATCAGAATGAAAACATCCTGCAGTAGGGATGGCTGTTGCCTGAAACATGCTTAGGAACAAGGCTTTCTATCTCATTGGCTCGATTTCCAAAAGCCCAGCAGAATGCAAAACATGTCTTAAATGTGCTGAGCAGACCAGAACAGACAGAACAGTGTCGACTGCTCACTCACTAGATCTGCTGGATCTTCTACTAAGGAATCAAGTAAACATGTGACACAGTAATCAATTTAAAAATTGGCGAATGGGTTTAAGAGGTAGTTCCCCAAGAACTGAAAATTCTGCCATTTGCTCACCCTCGTGTATCCAACCCTGTAAGCATTTCTTTCTTCTGAGGAACATAAACAACATATATTGATAAACGTTTGTTGGCTTACATTGTATGAACAAAAAATGATCCAAGGTAGAAAAACAGTAATACAATTTTGTATTGATATGACAATGAATAAAAGATAACTTTTTTTTTCTTTTGGATGAACTATCCCTATAATTAATAATATAAAAGGTGACTTCATGAAATTCTACTGAGAGGAATCCCTTTATTAATAAATAAATAAATAATAAAGTAGCTATTTGTTTTCAATAGCTTCTTTGTTTGTTTGAAGTCCATTTTTATAATAAATTACAATATTAATTGTAATTATTGTGATAGTTTATTTACATTTGATTAAATTGTTAACATAACTAATGTGTTGATCACTATTATTTAAATTTTGAAAATAGCGTTGATTAATCATAAACTCTCTGTTTAGAAATTTAATGAAACTGTAATAATAAGCAGTTTTCTAAATGAGCCAGAGATTAATGTATTAAATACACAGAACAACACCCCAAACAATCCCAACTTTAAAACCCCCAATGTAGACTGTCCTAAAGTACTTTAGCTGATTTTCTAATTGATAATTGATTTTATACATATACAGTAATTTATTTTAGGCTATCCACCTTTTTCTTCAATGCGGAAGTAAGCCTATGGGTGAGGCTTCCGGTTCGTTAGACTCTATAGGTAAATAATGAGGAGAAAAACAGCCTGCAGTAAACAGTAAAACTGTTTGCACAATAAACCAGTGTGTTCATTATACATTATATACAATTAAGATAATACAATTTAATAATATAAGATACACTAATTTTCTTCAGTGTCACTTTCAGACCTTTCAGAAATCATTCTAATATGCTATTTTTTTATTATCAGTGTTGGAAACAGTTGAGCTGCTTAATAGTTTTTTTTTAGGATTCTCATTAAAATATTAAAAAGAGAAGCATTTATTTAAAATGGATAATAATGTTCAAAACTACTTTTACAGTAGTTTACTGTTACACTACTGTTCAAAAGTTTGGGATCAGTACATTTTTATTCTTTCTTTTTTAAAAGAAAAGAATACTTTTATTAACCAAGGATCTATTAAATGAACAAAAAAGTCATAGCATAGATTTTCATTTTAGAAATGTTTTATATTTGGTTAAAAATTATGTTGTTTTTTTACTTGTTTTCATCAAAGAATCCTGAGAAAAAAAAAAAAAAAATCACAGGTTCCTAAAAATATATTTGGCTGCACAATTGTTTCCAACACTGATAATAAAAAAATCTGCATATTAGAATGATTTCTGAAAGGTCTGAAAGTGACACTGAAGACTG
>JAUMHE010000082.1:3430635-3447472 GCA_032359235.1 Enteromius mattozi
TTAATTTTCATGTACCTTTAATCGATCAACTAAAATTTAAATAATTAAAAAAATTACAAAAAAAGTTTACATTTACTAACTTTAAAATACAATAATAAAGCCTTATTAAAAATATATGTATAATAATAAACACTATACTACATTATCTCAATGATACTGATTGGCTGAGCATTTCCACATTTATCCTGATATTAATTTAGAAAGAGAAAAAAAAATAAATAAAAAATAAAAAATAAATAATAATAATAATAATAATAATATATATATATATACACACAAAAATTGCCTTTTTTTAAAAATGATATTACCATAGTTTTATTAGAGCAATAAGACCACATTATTCCTTACCTGTGATAAAATCACATTAACGAACAGCCTCAATTAGCTCATTAACCTCTTTTTGATTTATTATATCCTGAAAGACCAAAGCTAATTTCCTCACTCATAAAACTGTGAGTTTACATAAAGAGGTATCACTGAGAAGCGAAATGACTTGATTTAGTAAATTTGCTGCAGCGAGGAGGGAAGTGCATGTGTCTGTGTGTGTTTATGTGAATGTGCATGCGTGCGTGTGTGTGTGTATGTCTGTGTACGTGTGTATTTAGGCGCAGCATTTGGATGACCATATGGAACTCTTCGTGGCGCCAGGAGACCATGCGGCTTGGAAACCTGATCACCATCTCCCTGGTGACAGCTGGAGTCTTTACACTATCAGAACATTTGTAGACTTCTAATTTGTCATAACCACCTCCTGTGGCAAAGAAATATGCTGCAGAATTAGGTAAGAGAGGCTGAAATTTAGAGCAGAAAGCAGGGTACAGCGAAAGAAAGAAAAGTTTGACAGACATAAGTGCGTGGTTGCACAGAAAGGGAATATAAATATGACAAAAGAAAGATATATTATCAATTGGCTCATTCGGCTGCTCTGCTTCTATCCATGTCTAGGGTTTTGCTTGGATCAGGTTTTTTGGCATATCCAACTCAAAT
The DNA here is from genome assembly GCA_032359235.1 of Enteromius mattozi. Classification (NCBI taxonomy): domain Eukaryota; kingdom Metazoa; phylum Chordata; class Actinopteri; order Cypriniformes; family Cyprinidae; genus Enteromius; species Enteromius mattozi. The sequence goes on from JAUMHE010000082.1 coordinate 3,431,623, forward strand.
CGATTTCATCTAGCTGAGTTCAACTGAAACGAGATTTGATTTTTTTGGTCAGATTTCAGTTACTTTTTCCTGTTTGAAACATGGGCCATATAATGTGTGCATAGTCTCAAATAGTGAACCGTGTGAACAAATCAGCATTTTTGTACCCAGTATATACATGAAGATGTTAAATGTTCTTTTTTGTGCTTTCAAGACAGAAAAGAGAAAGAAATTCCAAAATTTTTATCCTCTCTTTCCACATTGACCACTAGTATTACTTGTATTTACATCATCTTATAAAAATAAAGTACACTTTAACATACTTAAAAATCATAATAATAATAACAATAATAATATTATATATTATTATTGCACATTTATTTATTATATATATATATATATATATATATATATATATATATGTGTGTGTGTATAAATAAATAAATAAATAATTTATTTTCAAAGAATATGTGAACTGTTTTCGGACATTTATTTGCATGTTAATTTATTATTGTTCAATTTTTTTACCAAATGGAATTAGCTGAACTTTATATAGCTTTTTTACTTTAAGTAGACTTAAAATACATCTTGACATGTATTTTAATAATTACTTCCATTGTGTTTTAAATATGGTTAAAGTGTATTTTTGAATATACTCACAAGCTTTTAGGGTAATCAAGTATGCTTATGTTAGTCAGCACATCAAAATAATTGAATTTCTTCAAAGCATTAATAAAATACAAAATGCAAAACAAAAAATATTAAAATGTAATGACTTCAAATCTATTTTCTTTTTCATAAGGGTTGGCATTATGTTAATATTTAGATCATTACTTTAGTAATTAGATCTGATATTAAATGAAGAAATTAACCTGATTTCATTGTTTAAAATAAATATCAGTGAGAACATTCAGTTCTAAAGATCTTAATTGAAACACATCGGATTTATGTGCAGTGTGAACAAAGGCAAAATAACAAGCACTAAAGGACCAAATCAATTATTTAGCAATTGATAGAAACATAACAAGAAATGAAAAAACTCACTTGCCCATAGTCTGAAATCTAAAGCATGTCAGCGTATGCCAAACAAAGGGCCGAGGCATGTAGTGTCCCTCAGAGAAAAGCTGTTTCTCCAGGGAAGACATGCTCACCTTTCTGCCAGCTGGAATATTTAGCCAGAAAGCAGGTCTTGGCCTGGTCCTAATTTTACCCCATGCTTCCAAACATAACCCTCCCCCACTCTCCCATCCCAAACAATCACATGCACAAACTGTAAGCACACACACACACACACACACACTTCCAGGCATACGTCAATCACATGTAAGCGTTCTCCCAGTGCTCCTAAGACTGTTTTGAGATGACATGTCTGTGAGTAAATATCTGATTAATATTTCATGTGGCTGTGTTTTTTTCCCTGGCTTTTTCCTGAGCGGAACATCATGTTTTTGCCTTTCCATTTGTCTGAATAGAGCGTGTAGCTCTTATGCTCATCAGAAAAAACACGTTTCCTTACTTCACGTCGCAAACTCCTGAAAGCTTGGGGACACAATGTTTTTGACATTGTTTTAAAGCTAATGTCAGAGAGGAAACTACGGCTAGGTTTGTTAATGGAATACTACATAAGTTATGAAAAGTTATGTATTATATTATAATATCATACAATTTTATATTAGTATATAAAACTAAGCATTGTGCATGTTTTTGTTACCTCCTTGTGTTGCACGTATATGGAGTTATTTCTGGATACACTTTATTTTGAGGCGTCTTTGCTACAGTGTAATTATACATTTAAGTACTGAGTAATTCATATGGTTAAGGCTTGCCCTAGGGTTACTTGCATGGAAATATACATCATTTATTGTTATCATAATAATAAGTACATGGATTGTATAACAAGGACACCTTAAAATAAAGTGTTACTTCATTTTACATACAAATATCTTAACTCTTGGCATTCTGAGTATGGTTCACCCCAAAATATTTACTCACTCTCAGGCAATCCAAAGATGAGTTTGTTTCTTGTTTGCAGAACCGATTGAGAACTTTATGCAAAGTATATCACTTGCTCACCAATGAATGGGTGCCGTCACAATGAGAGTAATACAGTAATTCACAAGTAATCAACACCACTCTAGCGACATCAATTAATGTTGTTGCTAAAAAATCTACTTTTTTTGTAAGAAAGTGTTTTTCTTCCCACTAGTTTTCAGTTTTTATATTGTAAACTTACGCATCTTGCTAAAAAATGAGTCCATCCATAATAGTTGTTTTCTACAAGAAAAGGAATACGCACAGATCAAGCACTGCTTGCTAATAAAAACATGGTAATAAACAAACGGGTTGATGGATTTTTCATTACAGAATTGTTATTACAGACAGTTATAAGTTATACCAACTTAAAGACACAGCTTTTCACTTCACAAGATGCTAACTGATGGACTGGAGTGGAGTGGATTGCTTGCGGATCTGACGGCACCCATTTACTGCAGAGGACTGGTGAGCAAGTGATGTGATAGCTTGTGTAAATTTTAGTGGCCTGAGGGTGATTTTTATTTTATTTTTATTTTTTTTTAGGAGGGGGAACTATTCCTTCAACTCTGCATTGCTTGAAAAAGCGATATTCTACAATCTCAATCTGCATACTACTATATGCATAATATACTTACTATATACTGTATAAATAATAAGAGTAGCTATTATGCTATTCTATGTAACTGATATTTGTCATGTTTCACAACTAACACTTTTTTCTCCTACAGGACATTTTATCAGTTCTAAAAATACATAAATGCAAAAGTTAAAGAGTTGAAATTGCTTTAAATGCTAGATAATGGTAGAAATAAAAAAGTTTCAAGCACTTCATATAATCAACACCTAGACCTTTAATAGCAAGGACTCGGAAACATTTGCTTTAATGGACACTGGTTCCAAATACTTCTGCTGAGGACATTTTCCGAGGACGTTTTCTCTCTCGTTCTGTGTTCAGAGGGGAAATGGCTAAATTGCACTAGTAATGCTCTTTAATTCTGATGGCCTGAGCTCAGCGGGCAGTCCTTGTATTCTCAGGTCGACTCTTTCCTGGTATTGGCTGAATTAAGTGCTGGCAAGCTATCAGTGACGTCTGACTTACTGTGCCATTACCTCAAAGGAGGTGTACTTTCGTGCTTTCACAAATTTTCTATTAAATTTGTTCATATGTGCATCTTTATTTATTATGGAAAAACGTGGATAAACCGAAAGAAGGGGGCACAAATAGTGGTCCAAAGAGTTCCGGATTCAGGCTGCAAAGTGACATGCGAGAACAAAGCAGGCAGCGGAAGTACCTTATGAGACATCGAAGAGGGTCTTAATAACCACGGCATCTAGCCAAAGTGCTATGCAGAGAGAGAGATAAAGAAAGGCTCTCCTTTCATAACCGGTTCTCCACAGAGATAACTGACTTATTTGTGCTATTTTCTCCACAAGCCTTTTTTCTGAACCTCAGACTCCCACAAGGCTTCAAAGCTAAAATAAGGAAAGTTAGGTAGTTATGTTTTCTTCAACAGAGATATCGCAGTAAAACCACACCTAAACGTCTTTTCATTAAAGACTCTTCAAGCATGCATGGTGGGAATTGTTCTTTTTTACATCGATTTCTCTTTTCTGCTGATTTCCGGAGAGCTATTATTTCTATGTGTGGGTATTCGTATGTAAAGTATACATGTACGACAGATACTGAAACATATCATAACATCAAAATAATAACAACAATCCTCTGACAACTAAATAGATCTGAAATCGCCTGAATTTCTCTGAAAGCTTCACAGGTGACCAGGTTCAATATTTCGGATACATCAATACTCGAATTTAACAGTAAGTTTGTCCCAGAAATACCATTCTAATGGTAAAAATGGCGTAATTAGAACCCTTTTTACAGATTAATTGATTGTCAATCAAATATGAAATCTGAATACATGAAAATGTGTGAAATCTAAGAACATAACTTGTTTAATTAGTCAGATTTTTTTTGGGAATACAGTCTTCTAAATTTCAATATAGTTGAACCTAAAAGGATTCATAACAAAGTACATGTGTATATTATCAGCACTTGTTTACATATTCAATGCTAGAACCAGTGTATGAACACTGTTGAGATCACATTGATGTTTCACAGAGGATCGTGACTTTGTGTTTCTGACATCTTGGTTTAATCTCTCAGACTTCAGGGAATGACTGACGCCGGCGCTCTGTTGCTGGGTAGAGTGCATTGTCATAGTTTCTTAAAGAAAACGGGGGAAAAAATACTAATGCTTCACTTTAGCAGTGCCACACAAAAGCCAAAAGAAAAATGTATGAAAGAAAGACTCTGAAAGGAAAACATTCTGTATTAAGGGAAAAGCCGGGCCGACTGTACCCGTAATATGTAGTAGTGTAAGAGGAGAGAAAGACAGCTATGGATTTTAATCCATTCGTCGATAAAGGTCACTACTCCAAAGGGTTTTATTTCTCTGCCACACATCAAAGTGTAAATCCGCTGATTGCCGCCGCTGAATAGGGAGACAACAAGGCCTGGTTTGTGGGTCGTTTCTATGGCGCAGTGTGTGAGGAGAGAGCCCATAATGTGCAGGTTTTCTATCAGGGGCCCCCAGATCAATGGGCAGCCTGACCTTTGCATTGTGTTCCCGGCTTTGCCCGTGATGTCATGCCATCTATCCGCTGCTCTTCTTAAAGGGCCACGAGAAAGGAAGGCACGGTCCCACACTGTCATCCCACCACGAGATTGAAAAGATGGCCGCGAGTCATTATCTGCAAATATAACCACCTGAAACCACAGAGACGCAGATTAAATGCGGCAGATTATCGAAAAGATGAGCCCGGGCCATGTTCGAAAGCACGACGTGGAAATATTCCACCCTAATGATATGACAAGCGTTGAGATATTAAGATGCAAAGTGTGCGTTTGAAAGCGCCTCGGCGCAAGTCGTTAATCAAATAAGGCCAATAGCCTTTTTAAGATGTTTGTCAGGGATTGATCTGCCTTTTGAGTTAATATACGCCGGAGCAGAACTTAAGAGGATAAAAGGGGTGAGCTTCTCATTGTTCCTCACTGAAAGCTCTTCTTTGTAGTAAAGAGGGCCGATGGCAGCTGGTAGGGTCCTCTCCGCTCATTGAACATCGAGAACTTTCTCAGAGTGGCCAAGTGCATTGGAATGGAAATCTAAAGAGGTAGGCGTGAACCATTTGTTTAGCCATGTTTGTGTTTGCTGTCAACATGCCTGTCTGTTTTGTGAGGCTGCCGCTTTTGGCTTCACAAAACCAATGTGTGTGTGTCCACCCTTTTCAGTCGCGGACATAATCGAGGGGGATCTGGGCAGCGGCGTTGTGTAGAGGAAAACCTCGGCCGAGCCGCCCGCGACAGATGTTGTAATTGCCAGCTGATGGATGGGCCGTGGAGGAGGTCATTACGGTCGGAGATCCGGGACGAAGCAGGTTATCAGACCATTCGTAAAAGGAGGGAAGGGCCTACGACATGGCTGGACAACCAGACCCCAGACGTCTCTAGAAGATGAACGATTCGTAATGGGTTCGGGATGCCGGTCACGGGACGGAGAAGGGTGCAGGATATGGTCAACCCTCAAATTAGACACACCCTCCCCCTATTGTGTGCAGAAAACACACTACTTATGCAGTCTTTTATGTAGACGACAATTATCACGCCCGAGACTGCGGTGACTGAAAGAGTCAGTTAGTTATCCATGAAACTTAAAGAGGTGTTTTAGACACTTAAGTCACAGTTAAAACTGTCTGAATGTCATTTTGTTAGATACCAAACCAAGTGGTATCTGCTTTGAGAACTTTACTTCTCAGAGCCATTTCTGCACTGACTTGTTGACTTGGTTTCGTGATTTTTAATGAATGCATGAAGTCAGTACTGCTCAGGTTCACACAGGCATCCTAGCAGAGGAACCACATGTGTTAATTCACTACATTAAATTATGAACACAATACGTTATGTTTACATCCGCAAAGTCAGGTTAATGTCAGGTTAATTTTTGCAAATTTAAGACCTAATAAACAATTTTTATGAAATATTTGCTTAAAAAAAGTATGCTTGTGCCATTTAAATCTTATTTGACAGCACTGGCAACTAACTATTATTTTATTACCACAAAAATGAAATACTATTTGTTTTTTTTTGTTTTTTTACTGGGTTACCTCTAGGATTTATGTATTTCCCACAATTTTTGTATTATTTGAGCTGTAAAGTTGTTCTGGTCATTTTAGAGCGGAAGGGATTATTGTAATGCCAAAAAAAGTTGCACAGAAGAAATTTGGTGTAGAAAAAAATTTATTAACTCTTCTGAGAATAATAAAGGATAAAATAATAATAATAATAATAATAATAAGGTAAGTGTGAAGCTTCTATTTTTTGCTTTTAAATCCTAAAAAAAAAAATTAAATAAATAAAATAGGCAAAAACGTACTTGGGTGCACATTTTAGTGACACACAAAATAAGTACCATTATTTTACATATCACTGCAAATTCCAAAAGAAAGGGTTTCTATGGGCAGCAAAACTCCAACCTAGGCTCATTGGAAATACGTGCCTCTTCATACATTTCTGCAAAGTTGAAAAAAGCGTACCAATGCATACCAATTGCTGCAGTTTCCAGTTAAAATAAACACTAACACTAACTTTTAAACCCAGAATATTCCTTGAACAAATATTTGTTGGGCCTGTGCATGTTTTTAAATGTGTTTAAATGCAAATCCAAATACTAGGTATAAATATAAATATAAATACATATTTAAGTAAAAAAGAATGCAAGCTGATGCAAGAATGAATGAATGAATGAATGGAAAATACAGTGTAACAATCCTCTCTCAATTGTTCCATAACAAGATGTGTTTGGAATTTTCGTGTATCCGAAATGAACATTGTTCCCAATTAACAAAAAGTGCAATAAACCCAAAGCGTCTGTTGTGCTCTTAACTCTACTCTTCATCTTAAAAGAGTGAGTGAGAGAGAGAGACGGGGAGGTCTATTCTCTGGGGGCACATTCAGGGTCATTTGAGTTTGTGTCACAGTTACACAGGGTGTCACTCCACACCAAAGTGAATTGTCAGTTTGTTTATACAAGCGGTGGGATTGCGTAAGATGTTTGCTCCCCCTGAACGCTCCCCAGAGGTCAATTAGGACAGATGAGCTTTTCTCCACACAAAGGAAACTGGTGGCCTTACAGCAGTTAGGGGACGCACATAATTAACAGTTATAAAGTACTTTGGTTTGTTAATTGAATTAGTTAATCCTTTTTTCAGTGATCTTCAGCTGAAGGGGGGCATTATGGGAGCTCTCTTGTACTGTCACACACGTGGCGGCTCGTCTTCGCCGTAAAGCTCTCCAATGAAAACAGAGGTTTCTAGAATGCCATTCAGAGAAAAAGAAAGAACTGAGGGAAGAGAAAAGAGATGATAGCACAATTCTCACAAATCTAATTAAAAAGAAAATGCTATTGTGTGAACGTTGCTCTTTCAAGCTCAGCAGACATAATGGAGTTAAAATATTTTTTCTAACATCTCATAGGAAATATAACATTAGATACAACGCAAATGACAGCAGGAAGAGTATAGAGCAATACAATAGCTCAATAGAGATACTGTAGCTCAGATTAATTGGTGTTCTCAGATCTTAGAAATAAAAACAGACACAAATAAGACTTATTGTTCATATACACTATAGCGCTAGAAGGAATTATTCACAGCCTATTTTACTTACGTAATATGTTTTTAATAAGAGAAAATAAAGAGCGGGATCATACAAACTAGATCATAAAACGTGGGTGTTCTACCATATGTCAGGAGTCAGCTGGTTGGAGAGGAGGACTTAAAAAGAGCATGGTGACGTCAGTTGAAGTTGTTTTAGAGGTTAAAGTTAATATATTTAATATATTTTGCTAAAAGAATTTTAAGACAAACATTTTTAAATGAGTTGCACTTAAGAATTGTTCACACTAAGGTTTTTTGTCAACTGTCAGTAGTGTAATATGAAACACAGTTCACACAGATTTTCACTTTTCGCAAAAAACAAAAAAACCTGACAGCGAGAGTTTATTTTTTTATTTTTTTCCTCTTATTTATTTATTTATTTTTTTTAAATCAAGTCTTTACATTATTTAGAGCATTAAAAATGTGTTTTTTTTTAAATGATACTTCATAAGTCATGTTATGACATCGGAACTCAATTTATTTAAAGAAAAAAAAGTAAAGACTTAAAAGACAAATTATTTTTTACATCAATACACTATTTATTTATTTATTTAATTTCATTTTTTTTTTTTTTTACAAACTTTGTATAAAGTTGATTCTAACAGAATTTTTTTTAGACTCGATAGGCCTATATAATTCTTCTTTCTGCAAAATGTGTGAAAAATGGTCATTAATGTTTTATTTTCATTATATACAATGTATCTATAAACCAAATCTATTTTGTATATTAATATGTTTTTAGGGCAACATATAGCCTAATGAAAAAAGAAGTAGTCATAATTGACAAGATTTTCATAATAATATATAATATTTCATAGAATATTGAAATATAATTGATTTCTTTATTCATTTGTTTTGTCTCCCAAAATGCGTAATAAACATGCTTTCGGTTCCGGTGAAATTACCATCCTGTTTCATAACAGAAAGTCATATTTTTATTTGAAACCCCTTAACATTTTCCTGTGATGTTGATTTAACTACAAAATGTCATATTTCCATAAAACTGACTAAATCACTAAATTAATTTCATACATTTTTAAAGGAGAGGGAGTGGTCATGGTGAAACATCCAATCATTGGGTATCTCTAAAAAGCCTTAAACTGGGCTCTGTACAGGACATCCAGACTTAAAACTCGGACATGTAGAGTCTCAGAGAAATTCCCTAAAATATAATGCCCTCATATGAGGCCGCAGGGTATTAAGACGTTAAGAAAATGCTGCTGATTTTAGCAATCAGATCATTTTAAAATGTTCCAGCCTGTCATTGGTTACTCTTTATGCATTAGATCCTAACAGTTAGAAGATCCATTATTTATTTTTCACATGCATAAAAGCTTAAAAACACTTGTGTAAAAGCAGAAAATACAGGAACTATACAAAAAGCAAGTTTGCCAACTCTATCAGATTTTTCCTCTCATATCACAAAAGGAACTTTGAAGCTGTTGGGTCCTCATGTGATGCCGTGTCCTCGTCCTGGCCCCCCTCAGCCCCTGTCTAGTGCACACTATCCCATCACCTCGTCTTCAAAAGCATATCTCAGCGATCCCTTGACAAATTATTCAAATGTACCCGGCTAGCAGCACACTTATTTCACAGCTCCACTTGAAGCACAGGCTTGAACAAGTGCATGAAATCCTGTGTAATTTGGACAGTGGCCTGCTGGCCCCCACCGCACACCTTCTGAACCTCAGTCGTAATCAGTGTGCCACATGCTCGTACCTGGATCCCATTACACCATCGTTTCCTGCGTCCATAAAGACCTCCATCTTCCGCCTGTCTGTCAGGTGATTTCACGGATGCCTAGGGAGGTGAGGTGAAATCTATGAAAAAATAAATAAAATAAATCATCTGGCCTCAAAATATGCGTAGTGAATAACATCTTAGGCCTCTATGGGTCACCCTCGGCCATTTTGCATGGTTGCATGGGGGGGGGGTTAAACAAAATATCAACACCATTAGGGATGTCTTGCACCATCTTTATGGTTATGTAAATATTTGCTTGTGGTATTCTTAGCACCTTTATATTAGTTTTCAGCACATTAAGTGTGCATCACAAGCCCAATTCACCCCGTCTGAATATTGAGTGGCAGGGGAATTTGACGTCTTCACACTTCCTGTGCTGCTACACCTCTGACAATGGCTATGATTATGAAGTGTAATTTCGGGTTAGTTCCTATCAGAGCTTGCGCTGATGCCGTTAGCCATGTTATTTCACTCGTCTGTGCATCATGATGTAGGCTATCCAGACTTGTTGAGTAACAGTTGAGTAACAGAATACTCTGAATGCATGATCAGGATACAGAAAAGCTGACGGTTACCTTAAACAATCAGATTACTATTACCTTCGTAATGTTGAGTCAAAGAAACAGGCAAATTCCCTAAATGGTATTGCTATTTTTATAAACAGAATTCGCTGTTTGATATACATTTATTATAATATAGATCTCTACTGCATACTGCACCTTTTCTCAAAATCCACTCACATTGCACATTTTACTGATCATACCAGCAGTAATTCGTCAAATAATGATCACATAATGCTGGAGTGATGTTGCACAGTCTTGGTACATTATTGCAGATAGTGGTAGTCTGACATTGCAACATTTTATATATTGGTGCCACAATCAATCAGTCAATAGTTAAATAAACATTTTCCTACCTGGAAAATGTGGCATAAACTTACGTGCACATTTTAGTGACAAAATACGTACCATTAAACACATATCACTGCAGTTTCCAAATGAAATGGCCAGTAAAACTCCAACCTAGGAAATACATGCCTCTTCATACATTTCTGCAAGATTGAAAAAAAAAATGTACCCATACATACTAATTGCTGCAGTTTCCAGTTAAAATAAACACTAGAGGCAGTAAAACCCCCACAACTTTTCCTTTTCACACAAAAAATATGATTTACAGGTACATTTTTGATTAATAAAGGCTAATTTTCACACCATTCGTTGCAGAATGTTATGACTTCAAAACTTTTTTAACATCCTGCACGATTTGAAAACTGATACTTTTGAACGTTGTCGTCACATATACAGCTTCATATGTATGAGTTTTCTAGATCAGTTGGTTTACTACTCACGTGATACGGCATTGTACTTAGGTGGTGAAAAGCACCGGTTCAAATCCCGTGTAAAACGGTTTGACAAAACAGCTCAAATCAGTGTGAGAAAAATTAAAATAGCATGGCTGTAGCAGCGAATACATTTTCAAATTACTTTTGCATTTGTTAACACTATCGGGTAGGTTTAGGTTTGAGTTTGGTGTAGGGGATATTATGATATAGCATTAATCTTTAGCGACACTCACTGGATATTTGAATTCTGAACGGCCACAAAATGTACCTCGAGCAGCATTATAAAAACACTGCAGTACGTACCTGTACGTACGTAATACAAACGTGTCAGTGTTACATATTAAATGTGTGTTGTAGCACCACTCTTTGGACAATTCACTTTGAAACTGCGGCAAAACGTGCTTTAAGGTACATAATTACGGGGTTGCAGAAATGTATGTAGAGGCACATATTTCCAGTTAGCCTGGGTTGTAAACTCTGACACCTTTTATTCCTTTTCACACAAATTTACAGAGTTTTGATTAACAAAGCGTAATGTTCACATAAATCATGTGACTTCAAAACAATATTAATATTCTGGGAGAACTGAAAACTGATGCTTTTGAACATTAGCATTACACATATCCAGCTTCATATTTATGTGTTTTCATAGACAGTAGGTTTGTTCGGCAGCTCACAAAGTACAAAGATGTACTTCTTGAGGCGAGAATTCTGTGTAACTACGGTTCAACAGTTCAAATCTGTGTAAAAGGAAGCTGAAACGACACTGTTGCATCAACAAATGCGTTTTTATATCAGTTTTGCATTTGTTAACACTATCTGGTAGGTTTAGGGTAGGATTTGGTGTAGGGCATATTTCCAACATGATAGAGCATTAACTTTTAACAATAGTCCACAGATATTTAATGTAATAAAAAGACAGCAATATGTACCTACAGAGGTTGGACTGGCTAATTTAGTGTTGGAGGTTTGATGGCTAAATTTGACCAGCCTGGTGGCCAATCTGGTGGTCAATCAAACCAGTAAGAGCAGAGTGTGAAGGTTTAATTAGCAGAGTAATAGCACAGTTTTGCTTAAAATATTGCAATGCACACAACATTATGGGTGACAGAGATCAAAAGAGGACAAATTGTTAGTGCGCGTCTCATTGGCGCATCTGTGACCAAGACAGCAAGTCTTTGTGATGTTTCAAGAGCCATGGTATCCAGGGTAATGTCAGCATACCACCAATAAGGACGAACCACATCCAACAGGAGTAACTATGGATGCAAGTCTGGTCTGAAAGGGATGTTCGGGTGCTAACTCGGATTGTATCCAAAAAACTTAAAACCACAGCTGCCCAACTCACTGCAGAATTAAATGTGCACCTCAACTGTCCTGTTTCCTCCAAAACTGTTCGTTGGGAACTCCACAGGGTCAGTGTACATGGCCGGGCTGTTACAGCCAAACCTTTGGTCACTTGTGCAAATGCCAAACGTCAGTTTCAATGGTGCCGGAAGCGAAAATCTTAGGCTGTGGACAATGTGAAACATGTATTGTTCTCGGATGAGTCCACCTTCACTGTCTTTCCAACATCCGGGAGAGTTACAGTGTGGAGAAGCCCCAAAGAAGCATACCACCCAGACTGTTGCATGCCCAGAGTGAACCATGGGGGTGGATCAGTGATGGTTTGGGCTGCAATATCATGGCATTCCCTAGACCCAGTAAAAGTACTAGACCCAGTACTTGTGCTAGATGGGCGCGTCACTGCCAAGGACTACCGAACCATTCTGGAGGACCATGTGCACCCAATGGTTCAAACATTGTATCCTGAAGGCGGTGCCATGTATCAGGATGATTATGCACCAATACACACAGCAAGACTGGTGACAGAGTGGTTTGATGAACATGAAAGTGAAGTTGAACATCTCCCATGGCAAGCACAGTCACCAGATCAAAATATTATTGAGCCACTTTGGGGTGTTTTGGAGGAGCGAGTCAGGAAACATTTTCCTCCACCAACATCACGTAGTGACCTGGCCACTATTCTGCAAGAAGAATAGCTCAAAATCCCTCTGGCCACTGTGCAGGACTTGTATCTGTCATTCCCAAGACAAACTGATGTTGTATTGGCCACAAAATGAGGCCCTACACCCTACTAATGAATTATTGTGGTCTAAAATCAGGTTTCAGATTCATTGCCCAACCCCTGTATATCAACGTAATAAAAATGTGTCAGAGTTCACATCCCTGTGCACCACTCAGTGGACATTTCTCTTTTAAACGGTGGTGAAACATGAAGTAAGACATGTAAAAACGGTGTTACAAAAAAAGTGCACAGAGGTACATATTTTTATGGGACCAAGTTGACATTTTCAACACAAATAAGCACAAGTCAAACTGCGATACCAGGGATACATCAAGGACCACTAAACCTCCTGCCTAAAACTGAATGTACTACTCTATGGATCCATTCAGAATCACTAAACCTCTGACCAACACATATTCTGAAAAAACTAAAAACCCTTGAGGTAGACTGACTCATTCATTCATTCACGTGTTGAGATAAGAGGTAACCCCTCCTGGTGGTCTGATTAATATGGTGATATTTCTAATCACCTGAGTACCGGCAACACATCAGATGTGTCGCTATACATAAAATAGTGTCTGTACACACAATAATCAAATATCGCAGCTCGTACAGGCCCAATTTAAGACAAGCACTGACTGACTTTTTCTTTTTAGTTCCATTTCTTGTGATAAACTCGGAACTAAAAAAGTACAAACTCAAAATAGAAAAATATCAAGATGCAGACTCAGAATTGTAAGACAAACTCAGAGTTGCAAGAAAAAGATAAAAGATTACAATTAGCTTAATTAAATTCCAATTGAATTGCAAGAAAAATAGCTATATTATAAGACAAGTCAATAATGATTTCAATTCCGAAAATTAAAAAAAAATAACAAAATAAGAAATTCATGGCAATAATACTGTAAAGACGAGTATTTAATAAAACATATATTTGATATATATATATTATAGCATAACTGTAAAATCACAACACTTTTCTCCCCAACATAAAACCCTTTGAGCTTTATTTTGGCAGTTTATCACCAAATAAATACATGCAACACAAAATGAAGTGCGTCATTGTGTTCATAATTTACATGTGGTTTTTTAGTGTTTTAGAGCGAACTGATTCACGGTAAATAAACAAAGCCACTCTGAGACACTAAAACAGCATATCATGAGCTGAACGCATGTAAATAAACAGTGCTTTGCTTCACTCTGAAAACAGCAGTATATTTAATCAAAAGCGCATTTAATCAAAAGTATATACTGAATTAAATCACGACGCTATTTATTCGCACATTTCATTATTCAAATATATTTCATTATTGTGCTGCATCATTCGCAATATCTCAAAATTGGACTTATCTCTATTTCATACAACACTTATGTTTGCGAATTCTATATATTTTCATATGCATATATTTTGAAGTAATCTATAAGTAATTAAATGTAATTAGATTTTATTACTTTCATGCTGGGATATTACGATTAAATTTTTAGCAATTAGTATTTTATTATTAAATATATTTGAAAGTAACCATCCCATATCTGTGTGTGCACTCTAGAGTGATGTTCTCAGGATAAAACGTTGCAATCACTGACATTCTCCTGCATTTTCTAAGCTGACGGGTTGTTTGTTTGCTCAAAAAGAGCGAGAGAGGGAAAAATAGACTATTTCTGATTGCATGGTAATCATGAGATTTTTCCCCACTCTCTCCTTGGTGGAACGGGTTAATTAGGCTGAGCGTAAATCACTGGCACACCTGTTAACATTGCTCGTGTTAATCTGGACTACACACACACACACATGCATACATGCACACGCACTGACACATCACACGTTCCTCTAACAGGCCCAAATTAGACATCACGCAATTAAACCCACCTGTCTTGCTGCACAGAATCTGCCTTTGCGTCTTCAAATGAAAGACTCGAGAGCACTCAAGTGTCGCCTTGTTTATCAATGTCATTTTTTCTGTACACACTGTACACAGATTGTACATTAGAGATGCCCAAGTCATTACTCACTATGAATCAGAGGTACATTTTGTTCACTTAATGCAACCGATTTCCATTTCCATTTTTAATAAGGAATGTTTTTAATGATTCTTTTTTAATGAATCGTTCAAAAAGACTCACAAATCAGTCTAATGACAAGCTTGTTCATTAAATCAGTCAGCTTTTTTAAACGATATGTGGCTCACTGCTGAAACAGAACTGCTGTCCACTTTGAAATGAACTGGTAACTGCAGTTAACTATAGTTTGATATTTACATTAGTTTAGTTACTGAATGGTTGTTTATAGGTTATTTACATGCCAAATGTCGAGACAGTGTGAATGTGTGTGGCTGAACAATACAGTTTTTTTGTTAGGGTTAGGTTATGGTATTTAACTAGCTGTATATAAATACAACAGAAGTCTATAATGTATTTCTATTTAGATAATTAAGTAAATGTGTATTTAATATGTATTTTTAATTTATTTTGATTTTAATATTCAATTTCATTTTATATTTCAAATACATTATAAAAAGTGCAAATAAATAATAATAATCATAATATTGTGTGGCAAACAATATTGGGTTATGGTTAAAAAAATAATCTAAATTAAAAAGGAACAAATTAATTAATAAAGACATTATTAATAAAGATATTAGGAGAAAAAAAGTCAATCAGAAAGGTGAATAAATGAATTGTTATGAAATTGCAATCATTAAATGAATCAAAATTGCTTTACAATAAAATTTCCGTAGCACTTTAGTTTACAGTTATGTTCCTCATGTACATAAACTATGTACTCACTGTAGTAATTACAATAACTAGGTACTAACGCGGAACCTAACCCTACCTGATGTAGTTACCTTATATTACCAGTACTTTCTTGAGTAAGTACATTGTACTTTAAGTTAAGTATATTGTAAGTACACTTACTGTAAAATAAAGCACAACTAAAAGGTCTGCATGTAAACATGGAATAAAGTTTT
>JAUMHE010000082.1:3447572-3458596 GCA_032359235.1 Enteromius mattozi
AACTAGGTACTAACGCGGAACCTAACCCTACCTGATGTAGTTACCTTATATTACCAGTACTTTCTTGAGTAAGTACACTGTAAGTATATTGTAAGTACACTTACTGTAAAATAAAGCACAACTAAAAGGTCTGCATGTAAACATGGAATAAAGTTTTGTGTTGAACTTCACACTTTTTAACAAATCACTTCTTCCCCTCTTCTCCAGTGAGGTCGGGTGTCTTGTGTCAGGGATTTCTGAACCCAAATGAGATGGCATGTGAAATGAGGGCCCCTCAGTGACTCCCACTGCGTGCAAAGATGGCAGACGGCAAGAGTCCTGAAAAATGTAATTAAACAAAGATAAGATTAATACAATCAGTGTGTGGAATGACAGAAAGGTGGTGTTGTTGCAGAGGCATTGGAGGGCCCCAGGCCTGAGTGGAACTTGGGCCCAGCAAAGGGGTGAGGGATTTTGGGGTAGTGGAGGGCTGCTGGGATTGAGCGCCTTCAGGTTGAGGCAGTCCTGTGGTTTGAGGGTTTAAATTAGCAATGAAAAGACAATCCCCATTAGGAAGGATTAGGGGCCTGCTGGCAGCTGACGGGGCCCAGGCACCAAAACTGGCAGGGGCATCTGTCGCACGGCACCCATGGCTACATGGCTAAAGTCAGTCACAGTAAGCAACCTTCTGAAGCACAAAAAAAAAAAAATAAATAAAATAAAAAAAAAATCAATGTTATTGTTACATTTTACCTTCCTTTGACCTCTATTGGTTTTCACTACAATTTAAAGTCTTGAGAAATTACAAACAAAAATGTATGTATTTATTTATGTATACAAAAGGATACCAAATGTCCATACAAATGACAATTTATAGTTGCTAAGAAGGAACAAAAACATCACAAATCACATAGTCCATATCTGATTTGAGAGTTCTGTACAGTATATCAACATATCGTATGATTGCATTGGTGTAATGACTGTTTAAAACGCCTAAATCCTGCTTGGTTTCCTTTATTGTGTGTGACAAGGCTATGTCAGGAATGGAAAGTTTTGTGTATTAATTCTTTCTCATTGATCTATGAATGAATGTGGATGTCGCAGCAATCTGAGTTGTTGTATACAGGTTTTTATGGAGTAACTAGCTAAAAAGCAAAGCTGCAAATTATAGCTGCATTTTCAATAGCATGACTATAACTTGTCCAATAACTGGCTATAGGTGCTAGCAGTGTAGCATGACAAAACAAATAGATATATGATAATCTAATGATTACACATTATGTTATTGATGCAAATTTACTGTATAAATATAAAAGCATAACTGGCTATATACAAAAAAAAAAAAGAAGAAAAAAAAAGAACATAAAATAAGCAAATAGGACCAATTACTGGGTTAGGGGCTTCCTCTAAAGTACTAAAATAACTGTTTATTGAATTGTTAAGGAATGAGAATTATTAAATGGTTTTAAAATTTCCTTGCGATTACCATTTCTAAACTTTCTGCATGTAAGCATGAACCAGAGTTTTGTGTTTAACTTCACACTTCTCCATTGAGTTACTGATGGCAACTTATTGTATAAATGAGGAAAAACACAAGCATTCATTTAAAATTTAACAATATTACCAGTGTCACAATACCAAATACAAAAGCACTCTTCAGTTTCAGCAAATCATACACATTATATTTATATGTTTAATAATTCAACAAATTCAACTTTATTTGATACAAATTTACATAATACTGCTGTGTATCATTGTTTTAGTAGTAAATTTATTAATTTTTAGTAGTAAGTTTATTCATTTTTAATGATTTATTTAATTAAACTTTTCACAAAGTTTCACAGTCAACCTAAATAACTTATTTTGAACCCAGAAAAATAATCTGAATTACATAATGATACATTATATAACCTGCACAATTAAAAATATATTACTCACTTAAATATTAAATTAGTTAATTTAGCTTTCATTATTTGTTGCAGCGATGTTCTCACTAGGCTAGCAGCTCTGAATTATGAATAGCTTTTGTCTTGGCAAACTGCGGTTCCCCCGACACTGGTATAGACATATTGTAGTAGATTGATGCTGTGTGTTTGCTATACATTTATTTATCTATATTCTCAGCTCCCTGCTGCTTCATTTGCTGCTTTAATTACGGAGGATGCTCCGACAATGAAGAGCGAGCACTAATCCACAATCCCTGCTTTATCACGTTGTTTTAGCGGGGCTAAAAAGTTCATTTTTTCGTTTCATCTCCTATAGGGTTCTGCTTGTCAGGGGCAACAGACAGAGGCCCACTGATTGTCATTAGGGTCCCCTCCCACCCGGCTAATTTAAAGAGACAGCGCTCGGGTCCAGAGGTGAGCGGTGGTGGGATTTTCTCGCAGGCACGACACAAGAGAAAACCGCCTGGAGTTTCTCCGACCCACCGCTAGCTTTTTGTTCCCGGGTTCGAAAGGCAGCGGCGAACAAAAACAGCTTCAGAAAAGTGCAATCCGATTAAATCAATCTCCTTGTCTTTTGATTAACGTTTATTTGCATGATAATAAACGCAAGACGATAAGACCACAGAGGCCTTCTTTTTTTTTTTTTTTTCCAAGGAGATGGTGTGCTTCACATCCAGGATTTTCCTGGCTCTTTTTTTTTCCTTTTCGGTTTCCAGTGGCCTGTCTCTCTGTCCAGCTGTGTGGATTGTCTTAAATGTGTTGTCTCTTGCACGGTAACTCGCTAACAGGAACTTTAAGAGGCACCTCCTGCCGAAGCAGAAACCAAGATCAGCGCAGGAGGAGACGACAATATCTCCACGGAAACAGACCGATGACAGCCTCAATGTCATGGGGAGATGGCGTGGAGCATTAAAGATCACGCCGTGCATCCAGCTCCGCCGTCTACCCAACATGCATCTGTGCGTAAGAGTCCATCTCAAGCACTCTTAATGAAATGAACCAAAACCTCCACTTCATACCGTAGTTCGTTATCACCGCGGTTGCATTGTAGTGTTGCGAGTTTGTGTAGCTATCAAAACAAAGCGCTTGTGGCACATCGAGGACGTGTGTGTGTGTGTGTTGTGTGCTGAGAGGCAAAGCGACAGGGGATTTCACCGCTTGGTATTTCTGCAAAGCTCCAGAGAGAAACATGCCTCAAGCTATCGTCATGTTACAGACAAATGAAGAAGGGGCAATGTGTGATCTCCGCAAATTTGCTCTCTCTCTCACTTTTTCTTTTTTCTTTCGCTCTCTTTCCTCCGCTCCCTCACCACAATGCTTGACTCTCAAGTGGCACAGAAATCAAACAATTAGCAGGAGGGAAATAAAGGTCCTGCTTTGCCCTCTGGCACTTGTAAACATGGCAACCATGTTTGAAAATGTTGCCTTTATTATACAGGTTTTGCCTTTCTCTCGCACTCTCTCGGTTTTCTTCCTTTTAACGCTTTTCTTGTTTTTCCTTCACACAGAACTTCTTACTTTGCTGTCTTTTTCTTGTAGTTGTAATTGATTTTATTTAAAAGCAAAAGAAAAAAAAACACTGTTAGATGTGTTCTTAAAGGTATTGCTATGCTTAAGTTTCCATGTTTATATGTCCTGCTTTAACCATCCCGCTGTTTATAATTTAAAAATTTTAGTTTAGTGCTCTTTAGATTTGCTAACGTGTATATATGCATTTATTTATTTTTGTATTTTTGCATTGTCCCTATAAATCTTAAAGTAAAAACAGTATAACAAATACAGAAATCTCTCCAAAAACTGCGGCTGGGCTTTGGGACAGTGCATTCTGGCTATAAAGTGTTCATTGAAAGTGTACTGAAGTCTGTCTAAGTGAGTTTCTTAACTCTGGGACCCCCTCACAGCGAGGAGTTAGCGTGTACATAAAAGAGCAGGTCAGCTCTGAAACATTGCACTCGGGACTTTGAACGGGCCGCAGCTTAACGCTACACGCTGCAAAATGGACCGAGACAAATATATATACACACACATGTACAAGAGCAGACAACATTTTATTTCAATTCAATTTAAGTGAAGAAGCTTTTATTTATCATTTGTTTGATAAACTCACATATGTGGCATTTTTAACATTTTAAACATCAAGATATTGTCAAACATATTTGTTTTTCTTTTAGTATTCTACCATTGTTGAAATTAAAATAAGATATGATTGTAACCACTAAAAAAATATGTCTGTATTTTTTAAAATGTATTATAAATTACTTACATTATATTATTTTAAAAATCCTTACAACCCTTAAAGGCAAATAGAGAATGAAAGAGTACAACTAAAATATTTATTACATTGTCATGATTTTAAAAGCTTTGGTTTAAATTAAAGAATGACAACAAAAAATCATATTATTACATCATAATATTAAAATATAAAAAGTTTCATAACAAAATAAAATAAACAAAACAAGTCTTACACTGACATACACAATCACTATATTTTAGCAATTTTTTTCCATTTCTGATAAAAAAATAACACACACACAAACAATACAAAGTTAAAATAACATTTTGTATATGATTTTTACTATTTTGCTATTCTATTTAATTGTTCAGTAATTTTCTGATTTTTTGATACAAATGTAAAAACCAAACCATTATTTTTGCATGATTTCTTTATTTAAAATATGATATTGATATTCTATTTACTTAATTTTGTTGATATATATATATATATATATATATATTTTTTTTTTTTTTTTTTTTTCCTCTTATAATTAAATCTTATAGATAGACTTTTTATATAAAGATAGACTTTTATGATAACTACTATTAAAGTTTTCTCAACAAAGCAAAAGGAAGGACATTTCAGGATCACAGTATCTCTTAATGATCCATACTAAACACATATACTGCTGAATAAAATTAGATCTGCCATTAAAACACTGATATTATCTGATAAAAGACAGAGATTGGAGATTTCCCGTCATGGCCGTGTACAAGTAATCCAATTCTGAACAGAGATAAACTAGGCTTTATATCTCAATTTATGATATGATAGATTATCAGCCCAATGAATATAAGGGGATTTTCGAAGCAGGTATTAGAGCAGAAAGGTGTCCTCACCCAGAACAGACTCACTGAATCATTGATCAGGGACAGCAGCGCTTTCATTCCAGTGCGTATATGTGTGCTTCCGTCTTTGCGTTAGGGAGGTTTTGAGGGATTGTCTACATTACATTCCGACCGGAGTAATAAACTGCACGCACCTCCGCTGCGTTCGGTTCATTTTGTAATAGCTTTGATCTTTCCAAGTGCCATCGCAGAAAATACAGTTGGTCATAAAATTAGCATTTTCTGATTGCAGTTGGAGCTGCGGGAAATGCCATAAAAATGCAGATCCATCCAGTTCAAGCAAAACTAAACCCTTTTTCATAAATTTCAAGGACGATTGCAGAGTTATTTCATAAATGTACGTAAAATGTTGAGCTAACACCTATAAAACCTACTAAACAAAACATTTCTTTGAAGAACAAAGCTGCAATGCTAAACAACATTTCGATTTTCTCAGCTTACGCAGAAGGTCTGCCGTAGTTTCGCAGAACCGATCCTCCTGCCTGACCTCTCCACAGTCCTTCTGCTTTGGCCCCGCTGTGAGCGGCCCCTAGTCAGAGCATAATGTGTGAGACTAAGGCGAAGAAAGACACACTGATAGATGCTCTGTGTTCTACTGCCCTCCAATGGCAGACGCTGTGCATTTAGCCCCGTCCCGCATGCTCTGCAGCAGGACAGTTAGTTAGTTTGGCCTGGGAGAGCTGCCCGTTGGACGGCCCCATTGCCCCTTGCAGCTGGTTAGGGAGCTGAACGCAGAGCTTGATGCCAAATTCTGGGGTTCTTAATGCACGTCAACTGCAGCTATTATGTCACCGTCCGTACTAGAAGCGGCGTGAATGAAAGCATGAAGCGAATGTTCGACGGACGCAAAAACCTGTGTGGTGGTGGTAACTGTCATAAACCCCCTCTATTCGTTTAGTTACACATGCAGATACACACACACACTGAAACTAACGCAGACAGTATGCAGAGGCCCAGATGGCTGGTTCACAATGGCGGGGCAGGGCAGCCTTTGATAGGTTTGAGTGATTGATTTCAGGCTTGACTGGCTCTGATAGAGTCACCTCAGGAGGTGCCTGGCAAACACAGCTTCTCTCCACAACTTTCCATTGAGGGCCCGGGGCCGGCAATCACACTGGATGCCCAGCTGACTCAGAGCCGGCCCTCTTTAAACTCAAAATGTGTCCAACCCCGCAACCGCTGGTCACAAACCTCTACTTCCTGCGCTGCATACTGCGAGGTTAGCACAAAAGATGCCATTCACTGTAAAACTAATTATTTATTGTTTTTTCTATTTGATTAATTAAAATAAATAAACAAACACACAAAATTATTACCATGATAACACTGTTTTTGGACATTGTACCATGGTATTTCTGCATTGACCATGGTTTGTTTGCATTGACAATAGCACCAGTCATATCATGGTATTCAGGTTCAATGAAATACTTCAAATGTCAGTAATAAATAAAATGCAAAAAGTGTCTAAATATGGTAAATATTCAGCGCCATAATATGTATATAATATAATATGTTCTGTACGTTCATTTACATTAGGATAGGCCTATTCTTGTAAATACAATATTATACAAATGTGGTAAACGTTCAGAACCACAGTTTTTTGTTTTGTGTTTTTTTTATAGTAAAGTGGTAGCTAAAATAAGTATTGTAGTACCACAGTATTCCCATTTTATTCACTTATTTTTTGCTTGTTTATGTGTGTGTGTTTGTTTGTGATATGATATCAGTGCCATGTTATGTACAAGGGTATATATCATGTTTATACTACTTTATACAAATACTGTAATCATTCAGTACCACGGTATTTTTAATTACTTTGGAGTAAGCACTTAATGTAGATACAATGAGAAATATTAAAAGTACTATTACTGATTATTTTCTGACATGGTATTACTAAATCACTTCGTTTTTGTTGTTTGTTTTTATTACTTTGGAGTAGTATAGATGCTACTGATTTATTGTGCATGTATTTTTGCATATATGTATTTATTTCTTTATTTATTTTTTAATGGTACCAGTACCATGTGTGTGCCATGGTATTTAAACATGGTTAACATTTAGTATTTTTTATTTACCCTGGGGAAGGTTTACCACGTAGATAAAATACACAGCATATTACAGTACCACAGTATATATAAAATTATCATTGCATTGGATTGGATTAGGTCTGCCATGGCATACCATGGTATAAGTACCATAATACGCTTTGAAGAACCTTGGAGTATCTCATAAACACCACTGTATATACTTGAAGTGCTAATTCAGTCCCATGACATTACCGACCAGACGAAGCTTTGCAAACAGTGCTGACTGCAGGTCCACGGTGTTTTAATTAAGGACGAGTAAATGAGTGAAAACATTGATTCCTTGTCTCCTCAGGTTGCTGCACCTCCGAGGTGGTAATTGAAATGACACGGAGGCGGTTGGCGTCTGCTCTAACACAGGGTATGGGCCGCCCGCATCCAGTCGTGGCTAACCGCGGTGAGGGCGAAACGTGCAGCGGACGCAATTCCCCCTGCAGCTATCTCTCCCACGCTTTCATATCGCTCTCTTTCTGCCTCTGTGACACTCTGACAAGACTGTACAATCAATTAAGCGGCACGAAGCGGTTCTCTGATCCCCGTTCAAGGCGCCGCTCGCGAGTCTCCTTCCGCCACTAACAGGGGTTAAACTCAGCCTTCACCCAGTAGCCCGTCAGCTCAGATCACAAAGGAAGATGCATTGCAGCTCTAATTACATGCGTACGGGTCTTGAAAATCCAATTATGTTTGCACTCCTAATCACATAGCCTAATTGTACAAAGTAAATAAATCAAGGCCGTCCCTTGCCACTGCAATGGGATCACTGTACTAATAGCGCCATATTAATCACCTTGATCACATCAATGGCAGGCAGGTAGAGTTGAGCTCCGTCCCTCATTTGAATAATTAACATCTTAAAACTGTTTCCCTCGCCCTCCGTTTCCCTCTACATAATGCTGCTTTTAATTGCCCGTTTATTTATGCGTCGAAGTTGAAGCCATGCATAATTTATCAGATAGTTTTACACGCGTTTATGAAATTGTCTCGCCGAATTACAAATGTTACGTTTATTTAGGATTAAATTTTAATGGCCCCTGCAATAGCCGAGTTTGTTGCCGAAATTGATTCGGATAATTGTGTCCTCCAGCTACCGCGCGGCGTCGGATGCGCAATTTTCCTCGAACTCTGCCATAGATGCCGTACCCAAAGCAATTAACCTCTTCCTAAGAAACTCTCTAATAATGTGCATTCGCAGTCATTGTGTTTATACAAGAATATCATGAGGCTTGTTAGTCCAGCGGTCCTCAATTAGTCGGACACAGCCAAAAAATAAATAAAAAAATTGGTTGTTTGTTTTGATAGGGTCAGCATGGAAACACAATGCTAATTAAAGCTAATATGTGTAAATTCAGGAATAAACGGCTACATCTGATGGGACTGAGCTCCTGGTTTGGGTTAGTTGTACTCTGAAGTGGTGTTTTCTATGTGAGGTATCATGAGGAATTGTAAATGTGTTTGGGATGGAAACATGCATGTCGAGGTGAAGGAAGGGGCAGAGCCGCTCCGCCCGCCTGGGGAGTTTGGCATGTGCCCTGCGAGTACACCCCGTTGATTGAGGGTCAAAGTAAATAACTGGGGTTGAAGGTACCGCCCCCTCCCAGGTCTCTCTCATGGGGCTCATTTCAATACCCCGCCCCTTCCCTTGGCTCCACCCACTGACACACAGCCTCTCCACTCGACCATGACTCCTGCTTCAATGGCTGCTCTATTCCTTCAGACACGCAGAAAATATTATTTTTCCAGACGGTATTTATCATGTTTGGGGTCTCTGCAAATTCAGTGGCATGTAATACACTGATCTAAGCCACGGTGATATGAAATGGAAGTGATATCCCATAAAAATAAATCCCAAAATGGAGGCGATGATGGACATAGCAGCTATATTTCCCACATATGTTGGGAGGGTGGCAAAAATTTTACGGATAATAAAAAAAACAACGGGTAACGATGGTCCTCACTGAGCAGAGCAAAAGAGGAACACATGATTTGCGATAAAGGCCAGCAGCTCAGAAAATGATTAGAATGAAAACTATTATAAAGATAAAGATTAAAACTAGTTGTTTTAAGGTTTCAAAAAAGTTTTTGGAGAATAAAATGTCAAAATTGATGAAATAATCATTGTGTAAAATAAACATGCTTATTCTGATTTGTACATATTAAAATTTATAAAAGCATATTACATTTTACTGTGCTTTAAATTAGCAGATAAATATTACAGACAACTGGGCAAAACCTAGGATAAATTACAACTAATTATTTGGGGTGAAAGTAATTTATCAATTAATTTTGCTGTAAATATGTTTGTTACACAGAATGACATTTTTGTGGGTAAATTTATTAAATCGAGAAAATGTATGATATTTATTTTTAGCTGAGAAAAACAAAAACAGAATTGCAATTCAAACAGATTTTTTTTTATTTTTTGTAAAAACAAATTTAAAAGCAGTATTACACTTTTTGACCCTTAAATAAAAAGTAAAATGTATTTTTCTTTTTTTATTTAAAAAAAATATTTTCATGCAATAACTAAAATATTTAAAATTACAGGTTTGCAAAATAAAATAATAAACCATGCAGAAACTGCGTATAATTTTTACAAATTAGGAAATTACTGAAAATAATTAAAATAAATTTAACTAATATAATTACTAATTTTTAATTTTTTTTTTTTTTTTTAATTTTATAAATTGCAGGACAATCCCACATCTCTATCCTGTTCCTTCTCATCAACCCTGTTCCTATAATTCATACAGCAAATATCAATTAAACTCCAGCGACGGGTTGGGCTCAGGGTGAATAGCTGTTGTCGAAATGTGCATCGTGTGTTTCTCCTCTCTGTGCACACATACATATACACACACGGACACACTAATGGCTACCCAGCGAGCGGTAGGGATAGCGTTCCTCTTCCTCTGCAACCCCCTTGGCCTCCTGCTGGAGGAATTCCCAGCCCTCTCTGCAGGTAGCCAGCCAGAGTCGAGCCGGAGAACATGTGTTTTCCTCCCCTGGATGGGTCAACGTGGGGTTGTTCATTCAGTGCTGGTGATATAGTGGCCGAGACCCGGCGCTGATCACTTATCTGAAGTCTGGCCCGGACTGGGTCGAGCTCGCTCCAGTTAGGCCTCTCCACGCATGATGGATTCCACTCAAGTATGAGAGCAGATCCAGCCAACAGACTCCTGATGGGCCAGATGCCTCCTCCCTTTGACTGTGCAACTCAATCAGTGACATATGCCAACTCCAGCTTCTGAACTCCAATACAGTGTTGTTCCACCTTTTTTCTTTTCTTCATCGTCTTCTTTTTCCAAAGGGTTTGAACTTTAACCACAAAGTTATGAATTCTGGCTCTGAAGCAACAGGAGGATGTGAAGAACGTCTGAAGAGGACAAGCAGACACATGATATTCTTGTTTTTATGTTTTCACCAAGAACAAGGAAAATTGCCTCTTTCCAAACGGCGTTTGGAGGTTTTTTAAGAGAGAAACATTTTGACTATGAAATGTAAAGATTAGCATGACTGAAACAACACTTGAAATGATCTGGCCGCTATAGCTTCAGTTGTGGGTTTTGACTGAAATCGATTCGAATTTAAATATTTATTCAGTATTCCTGAAGAAAAGTAATAACAACCTTAAAGGATCACTGGAAACTGGATCATTTTGGTGACATGGAATCAGATTTCTTCCAATAGCAAATTATACTTTTCGTACACTGTAATTTTTTTAATTTTTTTAATAAGATGATTTACAAACAAAAATTAAAAATTAATTATTTTTCATCTTTATAAAATTACACCTGTCATACCAGGGTGGGCAACCAAATTAAATAAAGTAATAAAATAATAATAATAATAATAATAATAATAATAATTAAAAAAAAAAAAAAAAATATATATA
>JAUMHE010000082.1:3458696-3469653 GCA_032359235.1 Enteromius mattozi
TATATATGTAAGATTTATTATTTATTTATTTGAAAGAAATTGATATTTTATTAGGTTTATTATTTATTTTATTAATTTATTATTGTAATATTTTATTTGTTTTTGATATTTTATTATATTTTAATTGTTATTTTTTATTATTGTAATATAATAAATTGATCAAATGTGACCATAAAAACTTTTATTCTTACAAAAATATATATTTAAAAAAAACTTTATTTGTTCACCAGAGAACCCTGTAAATTAGCAATAAAATAAGAATAATGTTAGTAATGCTAAGTTAAAATCAGCATATTGAAATAATTTATGAAGGCTCAAATGATGCTAAAGACTGGAACAATGATATTGAAACTTCAGGTTTGTATCACATGATTGAATTATTTTAAAAAAGAACAACTGTAAATATATTTAAAAATATTATAGATTTTACTGCATTTTGATCAAATAAATGCAGCCCGCATACAATGCAGAGCATAAGATATATACATATATGTAACAAAAATAAAAAAAAAAAATAGTTAGCAAGATAGCTGATCATTTTAAATGGGGTGGTATTATAGGTTCTATAATATGCAGAAAAAAAATAATATGTGCTTTATAAGCAGTAATAAACAGGCATTATGCCAATAACACGCATGCTATAGTTTACACTGAGAATTGGTCCTTAAAATAAATGACCAAAAAAATCTCGCCAACCCTAAACTTTTGAACAGTACCGTATTCACAGAACTATTTGCAATAAATGAAATTACATATTAGCAAAGTTGTTTGTGTTACATATTTCCTTTGATAATGGCACCACTAACTCATCAAAAGATAGAGATAAGCAGGCATATATCCAGATGCATGGTGCAGACAGGCACATTCGGCATTTTAAAGAGACGACTCAGGTGTCTGGATCACGATGGAAGACCATTGTAATTTGTTCTTATATCAGAAGAGCTTAATCCTATGATCAGATACAAGAAACCGTTCTTGCACTTTAATAAGAAATCTGCATGTAAAGACGTATGCAAGATTACCAGCCTGAGACAACGTTTCAAGCCGATCAGATAAAGCACAACACGGATCACCACCGTGACCATCTCGCGTCTGTGACGGTACAAAGCAACCCTGCGTCGCACGGCACAGGCGACCAGAGCGGCTTTACACGGCCGCTGCCGGTGGCATCGTGTCCAAAGAGGTGATGGATCCCAAGGGGACGTCTCAGAACCCCTGCGGAGAAGTGGGACAGCTAATGCTCTCACACAATGGACCTCTCTACACAATGGAGCCGAGTGACATTTCTGTACCTGCAGCACCCCAAAATGTGGCAAACACAGTCTCGCACACACATGGAGACTCTCTTGCGTCGGTGCCTATTTAGTGTTTATCAGGCGCGGCAGTGGGCTGAGTAAGATTCCCAGCGGGTGGGCATCCTCCCGGGCCGCTGCAGCGCAGGGCACCCGCCGTCGCTGAAAAGCCAAGACAAGAGATTAAGGGGGACGGGTTGCATCTCACTCCATAAAGAGACACTCTACAGTTTTTCCTTCATTACCACTAAAGGAATAAAAAGGGAAAAGGGGAAGACAAAGTACTAATGGACTTGCGAAAGCCACCCTCGCTCTCGGATGCACTCAGGCCGATTGTGGTGCGCCACTGATATGGTGCGACGTCCTGGTTTGGCGAGGCATTTGCTCGTATTCTGGTGCTGTCTGTGAAATGTGAGATAATAGGAAAAGAGGTGTATAAAGGCTAGAACCCTGCCCGCAAGGATTTAGGAAGGCAGCGGCGTATCCAGGGCTACTCAACGAGTGCCGCCCCACACTGTGAAAAGCGTATTTATCAACTTAATAGCAGGTGTCTGATTGAACAAGAGCACTGAGGCGAGTTTGATTAGAGAATGGTGTAATCCCCCACTCTTCTCATCCTCTTCTTTCCTTCTCTTTTCCTCCCCCAAACGCCACTTACTGGTGAGGTCTTGAATTTTGAAAGATAAGGCCTCAACGTGATGGGGTAATGGCTGGTAAAGCTACCCTGAAATGGTAGCTCCCTATAAGCTGGGATACACTACATGACTTGAGCAGATTTTAGGCATCTTATGCTTGTGGACTTTGGAAACGGTTACAGAGAAGCGCTAGGCAACATACTAACAGACATACGTTTTTTAAAATTATCTCAGAATGACATTTTGGTATATTCTGACTGGATGGATTCATGTATACATTTATTATTTTTTTAACTTGTGTATTTTGGAGAGAAAAAAAAAATCAAGTGGGGAAAAAATGCAAGCAAATTAAAAACATAGAAATAAAGTTATATATATATATATATATATTTTTTTTTTTTAACCCAAAATTTCATATCATGAAAAACAGATTTTTTTTTAAACACAATATTCTCCATTCACTATTAAGCATATTTCCCCCCAACCTTAACCAATGATAAATTACTGAATAACAGTAAAAATTATTAGCAACATTAGCATTTTTCCCCCTAAAATACATACTCACCAACGTATTTGTAATATTTCAAAGCCTAACTAAAAAAGCAGTTTGGTCTGGTTTTTTCTCCATTTTAAAAACCTAATATTTTAAATCAAGTTTAATTAAACAGAAGCACATTTCAAAACCTTTCCAAAACATTTTCTTTCGGTTTTGTAAAAATTAAGATGTACTTTCTTAATGCAGCAGTTTGGTGTCCTTTATTTTTATTAACTTAAATACATGACATGCATGTAAGGTTTTTGGTTACCTATCACAAATGATATTTCAATTGTTGTAATGCACAGGTAACTATAATGCAACACTGTGAAATGTTTTGAGCTTGCTGAGATGTTCCTCCCCGACACTACTGGGTAATATCTGACCATGTGCTTTCCATCAAAGAAACACGGCTCTAGACGTCGAGCCCAGTGCCGAGCACATAAAGAATGGATCAACGGAGAAAGCAGCAGAAGAAAGAAATCACGGACTGATGAATAAGTCAGGTGAGTCTATCCTCACAACCGTGTAAATGAGAGCCAATTAAAGCGGCAGCTCTGGCCCCGGCGCTCCCTACGGCCGAACACATACTGAGAGACCGGCCCGCTGGCAACCGCCGAAACACAAAGACGAGAGAGAGAGACCCTTGCCGAGTTTTTCGCAGCAGTGCTCCATCCAGTTTCAGACAACTGCCAAGGGGAAGCGGCGCGAGGGGCCGAAACTCCTCTGGGCCGCCTGTGAAACTCTGACCTTTGTCTTTTGCTTAGCATTACCTCGACCGCTAAGTTTAGAAGAATATGATTTTAAGCCATTTTTCCTCATATTGTTAAAGGCTCGTTCTAATGAATTGTAGGGCACTTCATCAATAGCCTTTGCAAAACATGTTATTTGTGTTCTGACCTTCAATTACCCAGACCCAACCTTGTGAGAAAGCCCTTCGTTAAACTACAGGCGCAGCGCAGAGTTTGGATTAGGCCGACAGGTTCGAGCTTTGACGCAGCTGGGGTGCAGAGGCACTGACTAATTTAGCCAATTAGACAAGGGCATGATTAAGGTGGCCAGATTGA
Organism: Enteromius mattozi; assembly: GCA_032359235.1. Classification (NCBI taxonomy): domain Eukaryota; kingdom Metazoa; phylum Chordata; class Actinopteri; order Cypriniformes; family Cyprinidae; genus Enteromius; species Enteromius mattozi. The sequence continues at coordinate 3,462,226 of JAUMHE010000082.1, forward strand.
GAAAGAGCCACCGTTGGACTTTAGCCAGGACTCTGGGGTTAGAACCCCTGCTACAGAGCTTAAAGAACTCAGAGATCCTCTAATGACCAGCAGGCACAGGAGCAGTAATGACCCCTGAGAGAGAAAGACACCGAGAGATCATCACAGTACATGTGCCCATTGTTCTTTACATGTCTGATCGTGGGTCATTCAGCACACTGCTCTAGAGAAACGATGTACATGGGAAAGAACACACATTCATAAAATCTATGACAAGGTTTTTGTTTTTAAGTTTCTGTAATATTATTATTTTGGGTGTCATTTGAATTATATATATAATTAATACATTATTATAGTTTTTGTTACCATTTTGGATTAAATTATTTCATATTGTTTATTTTAATTTTATTTCCGTTTTATTGTCTGTATTAAGTTAATTTTTAGCTTTAGTTTAAGTTATATGAGTACTTTAAATATATTGTATTTATATATTTTATATATTTTAATTGGTTTCATTTGAATTAGTTTTATATTATTTTAAATACATATATTTTTTCATTTTAATTAAGAGACAATGTATAGAAATGAACTGTCTTCAATGTCAAAATGAAGAAAAAAAGTCTCATTAAAGAATCAAATGCTAAAGACAGAAAAAATGAAAGAAATAAAAATGTAAGCAGTTTTACATAATTGTTGCATTATTTCAAACTAATTTAACAGAACTGATTCATTGCTCAACAATACAATAAATAAATAAAACTTTATTTGCAAATGTGACAGACATGCAAATAAATAAATAAATAAGCATGTAAGTCAAGGTCAAAAAATCTCTTCAAATATGACCCTGACCTTCTGACTTAAATATCCTAAGATATTAATGAAACAACCATAAACCGAAAGAGCACATTTAACAGATTTCCCTTTTATTAATAACGATTTCATTTGTCAGAAGCTGGTCATTCAATGTGTACTTATCTTGAAGCGTGTTATACCTAGACTATACACACTTTCCATTTTATATCTTACACTGCTTTATTACACAGCTCTACAGCATGCTTGATTGCGATTGGTGCAGCGTTCAGTGGTCAAATATAGTTGAATAATGAACTATGTTGTATAACGAGCACTATGAACCGTTGTCCCAGGCAACCAGTTCCCAGCGTGTGCCACTCACACGCATCACTTTCCCCATATTAAAAATAACTTCAAATCAATACTCCAAGTCCATTTACACTGCATAGGATAAGCAGTCGCATAATGCCGAAATAATTTACGGCCAGTCCATGCTTTTTGCAAAATACACCCAGGCAAAGGGTTTTACCCCTCATGCATCTATAGTGAATGAAGCAGAGCTGAATGGCTTTCCTCTGGAGTCAGAAAGCGTGTCTGTACGCTATTGATTATTCCCTACCACCTCGGTGGATGGCACAATTACCTGTTCCTGTCGGAGCGTTCCCGTTCTGTCAGCGAGGCCTCATGAATAATGAAAGGCTGACATTCTGTTACTCTTACCTGCCGCTTGTAACCAGTCAAACTGTAAAAGGTGTTTATCTGCGCGCGCTGCCACTCCAAATGTTAGATATTAAAAATTAATGGGCATGATTAAGATACTTTGAAACCCTGGCAAATGGTATATTTAAATATTAAGTCACATGTAATTAAGAGCAGAGAAATATTCTTCCCTGTAGTTAGGGGCAATTATAACAATTTCCATCAAGGGATTTCCCAGCTTGACTTTTTTGTTCTGAGCTATGGTGATTAACATTATGGCTAATTGAAGTCATTTTCTTAGACCGGGGTAGTTCGCTCCCTCTTTTGTCCTGGAGGGAAACTTAGCACTCAGAGCGCTCCAAGCTGAATTTCAATAGAAGATTTCCATTTTCAACCTCACAAGTGGCCCATTTAATTGTCTGTTGGAGTGTTTCCTCCCATTAGCTGGAGAGGTCAATCTTACGTGGGGCGATACGGGCCAAGGATGCAGCCCGGTGGCTTAACCGACCCAACGCCCTCCGGATAGAAAGGAGCACTTGTGTCTCTTATTAAGACCACTGATTCTTGCTCACAATCGCTCATTTGGGGCCATACAGCAGGGCGTTAATGTTGCTTCAACATACGCTGTTAAAATGAACAGAATTTTAACAGTAAAACATGCTACGGTAAAAAACTGCTGAAGTTCTCTAACAAAATAGTGCTAAACTCAGGAGAAAATTAAATAAATAAAAAATTGAAAATTGAATTTCCCAGAATCCTCTGTGTGACACTTCATGTTTGATTTGTATATAAAATTTTATATAAAATTGTATTTTTTCTCTGCTTTATTTCATGTTACACCTTATGTTGTTAAATTAGCATTAAATTATTATAATGATTTTTTTGGATTATTATTCTGTTGCGTGTTACCATGTTTTGTATTTGTGTGTATGATGCAGACTGTGTACCTTTTACAAAAAAAAAAATAAAAAAAATAATATATACACATACATATACACATATGTACACACACACAAGCAAATTTCAAAAACAATAACAAAGAAACAGCAAGTAACACATTGAATTAAATGTGAAATTTTGAAGTAGAAAGACTGAAATATTATTTTATTGTAAAACATACTCCAATAAACTGTGTTTTATTATATATTGTTTTATATAACTTAGTGTAGTAGTTGTGTGTGTTATTATTTATTTAGTTAGTTAGTTAGTTGTTGCTGTTGATTTCCACTGTATTTTTAAGGTCCAAAACAGATTTTAGCACTTCAAGAGGTCGGAATATTAACATGCAAGTACATTTTAAATAAATGAATGAACAACTAAATAAATAAATAAATAAACATTGACATTTATTTATTGAAGTTTTTTTCTTTTTTATTTCTTACATTTTTAATGTTTATTTTTTAAGTGTATGATAATAACCTCGAGATACGGTTTCATGTCGTACGTATGAAAGGAAAGTCTGTCATTTTGGGTTGCGATGTAGCCGGCCGCGGCTGTAAAAGGAGGCCTGACGCAGGCTATGAATTTTCCAGATGACCACAGAATTGCAGTGTTAACAGAGAAGTGGCGTATACAAGGAGCTAATGTATTGCTAAGCTAACCGTGAGTGACACTGTCAATCAATCTGATATAGTGTTGACCACTACTGGGATCCCGTTTTTGGCCAGAAAGTCTAACATACTGTGAAACAAGTCCATTAAAGTTATGCATGATGTTTTCACAAGACATGCTGGGTAAAATACTGTGTGTACGAGAATGTGTGTGTGTTAGCTGTTAGCGGTTTACATTTTAGCCTAAAACCATCAAGTTATACGAAGTTCTCACCCATGATGATGGCAAAAGTTTACTCACACCAAAACTGGTCTATCTCTGAAATCTAAACCCTGTGTGTGTGTGTGTGTGTGTGTGACAAGCCTATTCAGCTGGCCTAAGAGCCGTTTTACAGGCTGACGCCAGCACCGCAGAATGATCCCAGCAGTTGTCCTCTCGCAGAATGTTATTACAGAAGGAGGCAAGGTCAGATTGCAAGGATGATACATGGGAGGTGCTTTTGAAATAAGTAAGTTCTTTTTTTTTGCATGAGCGTTGTGTATTGACCTTGGCATTTCTGACAATAACATCCATCATGCACATGAACCCCTTCCAAACACACAACGCCAGTCCACGCTGAGGCCAAATGAATCGGATTAAGGAATAACACTGGTGGATGGATGCCTGACATCCAGCGATAGCAGAATAAACTGTCAGTTTCTCAGCCTCTCGGGTTTCACATCAGGCCACTTTATGAGAATAACAATTTGCATTATATTGGTGGCTTATATGTATTTATACAGCAAAACCATTTAAGTAAATCAGCCTGTTTACAAAATGCAACTTTTAGATTCATTTTTGTGAAATTTCATATATCTTTCATATATCACACACACATACTCTCGCTCTCAAGTTCATATTTTATATATATATATATATATATATATATACAAAGTTCATATTTAAGCTGTGTGTGTGTGTATTTGGATTTATACAGACCTAATGAAACAATTTCAATGAAGAAGCCCTGCTGTTTACAAAAAAAGAAAAACTTTTAGATTAATTTTTATTAAAGAGTTCATGAAATATACTATATCATATTTTGTAAACAGGTTAATGCAACTATTCTTTAAAGAAGAAAAAAAAAACTAAATTTTGTGAAAGATCGTTTATCTCAAAAATGTTACTTTTATGACTTTGAATAAGGATTCATGTACGATATGATAAACGCTCCCTATAAACAAGAGGAATAATAAATTACCAGTACATCACTGTGTTTATTTTTTTAATAAATAAAAATATAATATAAAATGCAAATACAAACATAAAAAAAAAAAAAAAATTATTGTAATATATAATAAATGTATTTTAATAAATGTTAAAAAGAATAAACAAAGTAGTATATAAAATTACACTGGCAGTTCAGATATATGGTAATATTGTCACTAGTTAAATATTATTACTAAAAATATATATAATTAAAGTATTCACCTATTATAAAAACAAGTTCTACATATTCACATTTGTATTCATTTGGAGCGCAGTATCATTTTTGCCTCACGCTGAGTGTGTAAATATGTAAATGGACTCTGGTGATGTTAGAGGGTGTTGACAGCACATTGCAGTGTGTGTACAGTATGTCAGTGTAAACAGCACAGCGATTGCTCGCTGCCGCGTATGTGTGTGTGTGTTAGTCTCAGGAGAGCCAGGCTGGGACCGACCTCTGTCTGTCTTGCTGTGCTGCTTGGAAAAGTGGTGAAACTCGGAGAATAGTGAAGCGTTGTGCTGGCAAACAGCTCTGTGTGTCTCTGTCTCTTCTGTCTGTGTGCTGAACTGAAGAGCACATGTTTGGCACAGACGACGCACGATTAAGCTATATTATTATCTTTTGATCCACTGCTACAGTCCTGTCAGACTGAGGAAGTTCAGTTTACAACTCTAGCAAGCTGTACTGTAAGATATTTATACAATCATTTTATTATTATCTAAAAAATATCATGTATAATTTTATTTGTACATTATTTAAATTAGCAAGAGTATTGCAAATTTTATTATCAGTAGTAGTTATTATTATATTATTAATATAAATTATATTATTATAGTTACTATTTGTAGTTTAAAATTATGTGTAATTTTATTTTTATATATTTTATATTTTATTATTAATAATAAAAATAAGCATTTAAGAACAAATTAAAGTGGTATTTTTAAACTACTTTAATGTGCAATTTTTGGTCTCTAATGGTTATTCAGCGTATATGTGACCCTGGATTGCAAAGCCAGTCATAGGGTTAATGTTTTGAAATTGTATTTATTTGTACATCATCTGAAAGCTGAATAACTAAGCTATGTTAGGATAGCACAATATTTGGCCGAGATACAACTGTTTAAAAAATCTGAGGGTGCAAAAAATAATTAAATACATTGATATACTGAAGAAATTCCGTTTTGATATATTTAGGCTAGGAAATGTACAAAATATCTTCATGAAACATGATCTTTACTTAATATTCTAATGATTTTTGGCACAAAAGAAAAAATGATCGTTTTGACCCATACAATGTATTGTTGGCTATTGCTAAAAATATAACACACAGGTCCAGGATCACATATGAGTATGATACAGTAATGAGGATAACAAAATCTAGAATCTATAAAACCAAAAACTGCTATTATTATGACTGCTACTACTAATAATAACAACAACAATACAATAATTATGTTTTTCTAGTGAATTAATTTTAGCAGCCGATTTTAAAGATTAAATAAATGTTATGTTTATTTGAAAGAATTTGTATGATGTTATCATAACAACACAGATATTATGACCATGACAAAAGAAGTATTATTAACAGTAGTAGTGGTGTAAGTACCTGTCTATCAAGTATAAAATACTTCTGTCAAATAAAATACGTGTTCATTTTAAAAAAGGGTCTAACAGCAACTAATAAAAAAAAGAATAATAATAATTAAAATATTTAAATAATTAAAATATTTTATATGTGCTCATTTAAGCATGTGCAAAAAGTTTACTCAATATAAACCTTTAGCATAAACACGATTTTTAATTTTTACGGTGTAACTGCATGCCTGCACTGCAGGCTATCACTTATGTGGAGAGACATTTTTTTTGCTTCTCAATATTATAAATTTACACACATACTAATATATTTTCCTTCATAAACATAAAGTGTAATAGCTCCATATTACATCCTGCCCTCCACACACCAGTTATGTGTTGAGCGCATCAGATCCTCTGAGTTTGAAGAGGCCTGCACGTTCACACACGTTCAAGAGGAAAGAGACGCTCATTTTGTGAAGCACTAACCGAGGATCTTCACACTCCAACACCGACTCTAGCTAAAATGGAGAGTGGATACTCATTTTATCTTGGAGTAAGTGGGTGAGAGCCAGACTGATGAAACGTGGTTAGACAGTGCCCCCTAGCTGCGGCGAACAGAAGCCCAGCCGTCTGGGAGCCAGGCCTTGACCCGCCACTGCAGAATTTTAATAGAAACCAAGCATGAAAGGGAGAATTCTTTAAAGGCTTCATCAAGTGTGACCAACCAGCATCAGCAGTAACCCATGTTATACAGGCCACAGTTATGACCCCCTCAAAGGGCTGCCCCGGAGGAGGCGGGCGACAGGGAGGGCCACACGCCCTCAGAAGTTTCCCTCCTCTCCCTTGAAGAACGGCTGGGCCAGCCCAGCAGGAGGCGCACGGGCCTGCTTTGAAAAATAACACCTTTGTGATCCCCTGTGTTTGGGATGGAGCGTGGTTTGCAGATGGCATAGAAAGAGCCACCACGGCAATCTCCGGCTGAACAGAAACATGGGAGGGAGACAGAAAGAGTGGCCTTTGAACTAATGCCAAAATATCATCCTCTATCACTGAAACAAGTTGTCCTGGGAGCGGGGAATGACTGCTGTGAAGCTCCTGCATGTGAGGAGAGCCACTTGCATTTTAGGGGTGATTTTCACTTCAAAATAACAACACTAATAGATGGTGTTAATAATGTTTTGCTTAAATGTCTGAATATTCTCTGCCTACATAAAATTACCAAAGGTTTGTTATGATTTAGTGCTTGAAGACGCATGGCAAGAACATTTTAAATGTTTATTTATAAAAAGTATTTGCCAAAAATGTGCATATTATTATTATTATCAATAGTAGTAGTAATAGTTTTTAGTAGTAGTAGTAGCTTCAAAGCAATGGGAATATACATACATACATACATACATACATATTTATTTATATATTAGGGTTAAGGTTTTTTCCTCTGTTAAGCTTGATTCAACAAAACTGTATTTATTTTTATATGTTTATTATATTTATTTATTTTTTATAATAATAAGTTATTAAATTCTCATCAACGGCACCGTTTTAATTTTTTTTAAAGATTGAGGCATTCAGTTATGTATTTTATA
>JAUMHE010000082.1:3498898-3523734 GCA_032359235.1 Enteromius mattozi
TCAAATATTTATATGCGATTAAAATGCGATTAATTTCGATTAATTAATTACAAAGCCTCTAATTAATTAGATTAATTCTTTTAATCGAGTCCCGGCCCTAGTAATAATTTATAAAACATTTAAATTAGATTCAAAGAAAAGCATTTTAAAGGCCTGTTCTTCTGCAATAAATGCTTAAATTGCGGTCCTTAGACCTTTTCTGAATGTGAAATTTTCCCTGCCAACTTGAAGCACACAATCAAAATAAGATTTGTTTAATTAACTGTCATTCAGATATGCATAATAGTAGTTTTCAGTAATAATTTGCATGACTGTACTCATCTTAGAATAAAGCCTCATCAGGCACATTTACAACCAGCAAAAATACTGTTTATAGTATCAGCAATTCATTAAATAATGATGAAAAAATGAAGAAGACGTCAAGGTAAACTTGTAGAAGCACTGCGTAGTCAAGAACCTTTTTGAAGTGCCGCTTTAATTGCCTGAATTTTAATTGTGAAGTGATGCGTTTTAGTCCTAGATAAATAAGTAGCCTGCTTTATTCTCCACAATCAAGCAATTAAAACTTACTAGATGGGAAGTTACACCATGCAGACAGTAGATGTTTTATAGGATGCTATTAGCATGTACAATCCATTCTTAGTTCATTCCCCAGTTTGATTTACCCACCTGATGTATGTCAACCCTTCAGAGCCAACCAAAAAAAAAAAAGCGTGAAAGGCCATGTTATTGTAGGCTGAGAGCGTTCTTAAACACACTCCATCTCCAGAGCCCCAAGCATTACTTGGAAGATAAGCTGAGAGGGCCACAGAGAAAACAAAATGTGTTCTCTAGTTTCCCAGTATAGTTGTGAAAATAGTTTCTTTACGGGGGAGTCTTTCGCTTTTTCTTTGCCTCTCACTCTCCTACTGAAACTTGAGTGTTCTGTGTGGTAGAAGTTCTGAGTGTATTACGGTGGCCTTCCAGTGCAGTGTGAGAGTTTACACAGACGGCCCTGACTGTGTGCAAGGAACACTTTTAAAGCACCACTCTGAGAAAAGAAACAGCTTCCCTGTCTGAAGCAGCATTCCTCTGGACCTCAGCAGTTCACACCGATCTGTCAAACACTGTCTCCTCAGGTCGGCCCAGACGATGTGGTACATTCAAAATAGCCATCCTTTAAAAGTCCGAACTGCTTTTTCCACAATTTTATTTTGCTTCAGCTCTAAAAACAGTGTTCCTACATCAAGGAGCGGAAAATGAAATTCTTCAGAGTGTTGGACAGTGACCTCTCTGTCTACACTGAATGTCTGCTTGCACTACTTTAAGCACTATCTGTAGACTCCATTAACGGACATTATTGCCCTACGGGGTGCACACTCCCATAATATGATTCCTCTGGTTTTGTAATTCTTTCTGCTTTACATATAGTCTACATGAGTCAAAGAAAATAGATCTTGATAGAGTACTTTTTTTCACAGCTGCTTAAAGTGATTACATGCTGTGCAGTGGCTTGGTTTCGGTCTTTGAGAAGATACTTTAGAACCACTAATCATGTCTTCCTCTCAGTTCCTGTGAAGCTGACTTTCACTATATGGCAGAATATAAAGACGCATCAAAAGATATGAAAGGGTTACTCCACCCCAAAATGAAAATTTTGTCATTAATTACTCACCCTCATGTCTTTCCAAACCTGTAAGACGTTCATCTTCGGAACACAAATTAAGATATTTTTGACGCATAGAGGTGAAGTAAACTTTTAATCATTATTTACCATTTCAAAAGTAGCTTTAGGGAAAGAAATAATAGAAAACAGCAAATCTTATTATCTCATAAGTTAGAAATCATATTTGGGGATGTTTATTTTATTACTCCCCATTAATTATGTTTTTCTAAGTGATCAAACTTTCTATTTTTAGCTGACAAGCTATCCGTCCAAAACCACTGAATAATGTCATATGTACCAGAACCAAGCATCCATCTAGAACACCCTATCAGCAACTAGAAGACCTTAACAATCAAAAACCAACCAGTACACTTTTTCAACCACATAGCAATGCAACAACTAATCTGCAATAGCAGGAGAAATGGCACAAGACATGAGACAAATATTCTTGACAAATCCTGTATTTGAGCTGAGTGGAATGTCTAAGTAACCTGCTCATCTTCACATCATTGCAGACGGTGCTGTTCGACCATCACAGCAGGAGTTGTGCGTCATCACATACTTGTGTGTATATTTCTAGCCATAGCAACTGATTCTCTCTTAGTTTGATAGCCTAGATCCAGCCCCCAATCTGAGTATCATGGCACAAAGGAAGACAGTGAGTAGGGTACGCTTTGCCGGCTCCTGCGTTTGTTGTTTTTGGCTGTTATCTTAAGGGATCAAGCAAAGGTTAGGTCAATTGTGGGTCAAAGCAATTGGTGTTTATTTGTCGGCCTTAGGGGAAGACTACAGAGAGAGAGTGTAACAATCCGCACCCGAGTCATATCACAGTCATCCATTATGCAAATTTTTCAAGACATGCTGGGAAATAGCCTCCAAATTCTGCAAAAGAACAAAATAAATCAGCTTCTTTTCTAGTGTGGCTTCTTAGATCTGTATAGCCACAATGGAATAGAGTCAGACGAATATTTTGTTGTGATTGATTATACGCTGAAATGGATTAGTGCAAAACTTTATTATAAGTACAAGGAGAAAATATTGAAAGATGCGTGCAGGCTGCAGAAAAATGAGTCCCGAAGGTATTATAAATTCTAGATTGAAAAAATGGTGTATATGTGAAGGAAAAAACATTGACGTGTTCTGGAAATAATGACATTTGGATGTTGATTCTGACCAAGAAACATGTTGTTTAAACATGCAACCACTGATTTATCTGTGATTTACAGATCCCGGAGGAAAATGGAAAAGGTCTCAAAATTTAATGAAGATCTTAGTTATGTTTCATTCAAATATCAATATTGTCTAGGATAATTCTCCTAAATCCCCATAAGAGAAATAAAACAAATACAAATTAGCTATTTTTTGGGATTCAGTAAGAATAGAAGAAACTATCATAGCCAAGATTATTTTGTCTTGCAAGAATTTGATAGGAATTTTTGAGTTCATATTGAGATCTTTTGATAAAAGAACTCTAAGCACATCTTTTCTGAAACTCCTAGGGGAGATGCATTTGAGTTTACCAGGGCCTTCAGAAAGTCACCATTCAATCACTGTTTAATCTCGCTGTAAGAGAAACAACTGAGATAAAGAGATTTTTTTTCCTGCCTATGGGATTTTACAATGATTAAAGACCCTTCAGATTTTCTTTAACATGACCCATGTTAAAAGCTGACGTAACTGCTGAACAAGAACTAGAGGAAGCCTGGCACATATCACATTTCAGAGTAGCAGTCCAGACACTTCATTGTATGGATTTCCCCAGCTGTTATTTTAAACCCAACCTGCTCACAGAAAGGGGCTTTCTCAGACAACGGGGCTCAGTGAAACCTGGGTGTTTATGGGATGCTGTGTGCACATGGCGTGACCAGCATGACTCTCTAGCGGCCTTCCGTTGGATATAAAATTACTGCCCAAGCATCCAGATGTGCAGATTAAACATTTACAGCATGTTATAGAACGGAATATAGATTATGTGTGAGGAACCAGGCCTTTCTGTCTGGAACATAGACAGAAATCAGATGGATCACAATGAAACACAATAAAGTCTCCAAAGTTTTCTGGCTTTTCTTAAGAAGTCCTCACCCATTGTAATGTGTTCATCAGAATTATAATTTATATTCTGCCACTTTTCTATGCTGACATGGAAGCTGTGCAGATTTTTCCTAAATTTTGAGTGCTGACTGTGGAGGTAAAATAACGTGCTATGGGAGTCCCAAGTTTGAGTCCCATCCTGAGACCTTTCCTGATCCTGTCTCCTCTCTCTCCCACTTCACTTCCTGCCTAGCTACTGTCCTATCAATATAAATGCATACAATGCCAAAAAATAAATAAATAAATAAATTGTATGTCCTGGAGGCTGCCATATCTTTTAAGTTTAGACTTTTTAAGCCGGCAATCACTGAGTTTTAATGCCATGTAATTGATCATAGTGCAAACAAATGTTTATTTAATGCTGATAAGAGCTTAGAGCCACAGAATTCAAGCCAAAAGCAACAAGGTCTAGGGAACTCCCTAAAATTGTTTGGTAAGATGAAGAAAAAACCTAGGGACTGAATGTTGCACATTCATTCAAATGCTGATGTTCCAAATTCAATAAATGGAATTTTCACAAGGGCTCTAAAATATTTTTTTCTTAGTAAGCTATTTCCTTTTGTCTAAAGTGCGTTATACTTCAGTATTTCGAAGTGAAATGAATATTGAATGAGAAAAAAACATAGGGCAGGGCTTGATTTTTGTGCTCCTGCTCACCATATCTTGCTCACACAGACCAACAGTAGGACAGAAGGGTAAGGATGTTCTGTCCAAGAAATCAAATTGGCTTTTTTCAATTGTTTGTTAACATGATGTTCCATGCGTGGCTCAGCACATACAGAGTACTAGCACTCTTTTCTAAAATGGTTCAGTTAAGCCATTTCATGAGGTGAGAATTCCTGTTGCCGCTGCCATAACTCCCGATTTTACTGTTGAATGTGTAATAATGTGTTCCATTCCAAAATGAATGAGGCAAAGACGCTGACCTACCCATTCAACCCAATTTTCACCAGAGATATTTGGAAACCTTCCCACATTGTTCCTACTGCAGAGAAAACATTTCAAAGATCACCTCAACCATAAATACCATGCTTCTCACTCTGATGCCTCTGGAAATGACTTTTAAATATAGATCAAACCATTTTTCTGAAGTCCACAGCATCATATGCAACAACAAATGAGTATTTATTCTATGTGCTTGCCATTTGTTTGCAATCTTAAAGCTGTAAAACCTACACTGCTTTAGAGTGTTACAGATGATGAACATGCATCCTGCTTTTTTTTCCTCAAGTTTGCTTAAGATTTCTCTGGGACTGTTTTCTGAACCCTAGAGATGACGGACGATTGAAGTTACCCAGCCCTTCACACCCCAGTCTGGAATGTATTTTCCCACACTGCTCTACTAGAGGGTCTGTACCTGCTCACTGGCACGTCCAGCGGAAATGTAGCGGGTGCTTGCGAAACTAAGACCCTCTTCTGCTCACTAACCATCAGCACCACTGTTACCACCATCATATGTAACACTACTACTCATTATAGAACATATCCTGCCAAAACCATTTCAAATCATGGTGATTTTAACTTTACTGTGCATTTATTCTCACAAGAGGAAGGGATGAACTTTGGGAATCAGTTTTGTGAGTGTTGACATAGGTTTGAGGTTTGGTTTGGAGTAACAAGATACCCTCTACTTCATACCGTAGGCCAAAAGGAACATATATATATATTTAGGTAAAGAGGCTCTTTAGGGAATGGCAGGGTTTTAGACAACTTTAACTTAGAGAATCCTAGATGTCTTAAGGTTTTTGAGGAACACAGTCTAGGAATAGTAGTGTTTCTACACTTTTACTTTGCTAGAAATTCCATCTTTTTTTCTAACGTACACTTTTTATTTCTCAATTTTCTTGTCACCAGAAAAACTGTGTGTACTTACTGTTGCAACACAGGAGACTGATGGCTTCCACCGCTTCATGCAGTCAGCAAACTACTTTAAATTCAATGTGAAGGTAAGGTCACACACTCTTTCCCCCACTGCTTCTCACCTGGTAGATGCTTAATTTCTTCAGGCTGATGGTAGTATGTTGATTTGAGGTGCTGTTTGAACTGATATATAAGTTAAAAACAGGTGCTGGGGATGGGAGAGGAGTGGAAGGGAGGTGATGTGGGTCGATCCATTGGTGGAGGCCAGAAGGTTCGACTACTAAAGGAAGCCATGGAGTCTCTGGGTGACCAAGAGGACTTGGTCATCTTATTTGTGGATAGGTAATGAGCTTTGCTAAAGGCCTTTTGGTAAAAAACCCCCTCAAAAAACAAGTTGTATTATAATGGTAAGCTGGTTTCCTTCAATAGTTTGATGGGTTTATAGAGGTTTAAGATTCTAAGATATAAGGTATAAGATTTCAGATACAATGCACTTATCGTGTACATACATGTTTTTATTAACATTGTACATATATATTTTAATGGAATTACAACCAAACCTGTCCCTAAACTTTCCCGTGTCCCATTTTGCATATTTTATTTAAGTACATAGTATTTAAAGCCACCTACTGTAATATAAAATGGGACCCAATTTCATGTGTAAAAATGCCATCAGGTAGACTGAACAGAAAAAAATAGTGTTCCACATACAAGAGAGAAAAATATCTAATATTAATTTCTCTATTTGTGTACCAGCTGTGAATTAGAAACTAATTTGCTACAAAATACTTTTTGCTAATTACCTGTAATTAAAAGTAAAGTATGCCTGGGCAAATATATATTGCAGATGTAGTTAAAATTACTGGCTAAATGCATGGCTTTGTGCAGTGTAAACAGACTATAACAAAAGTGTCTTAAGTTTAAATGCATGACCATTTTTTAACAGCCATAAAAAAGTACAGTATCACTGCCAGTTCAATGGGAAACAGCAAGACTCTGTGTGAAGGCAAACCGGTTGGGCATTTGTTCAACAATTTTGTAGACCCACCTTTATAAGTAATGCTCTTGCTGAAATGGTGGCTTTTCACTCAATTTATGCTAATCAGCCATAATAAATGGCCTGTTATTTAACTTCATCATTCAAGGGAAATTATGGGATGTCAATTTATAATGAAAGTGTTGCAAGAGGTTTTTTTTTTTTTTTGCTGTGCAGGTCTGGGTGTGTTCTACAGAAATGAGTGATTATTATGATCACAAAGTAGGAAAAGATTAGTGCTTGAAGTTAACTTTGCATGTGCCTGTCACGTACAGTGCTGTTTTATCAAGGGGTCATTTATATAAAACACCTCAAATTGAATCAAAACCTTATTCTAGAACTATGAAGCAGCTATTTATACACACCCATATCTGGAATTACACATATGTCTAGGTCTCCTAAACAGCTTAGAGTTCAGGAAATTCAGAATAACAACATTCAGGGATGTACGTCAGACATAGTTATCCTTATGTATAACCTAAACATTTAGGTAAGGAGCTAGCAAATCAGAGTTCGAGGTTCCTCTGAAATATCTTTTACAGTAATATTTCCTTTAGAGGTGTAGTTCAGACCATTTTGCCACATTGAAGCTGTGTCACATATTCCAGAGATGGATTTTAAGTCCTGCTAGAAAAATGGAAATGAGTTGTGTGCACAGGTGTTCCCCAGACGAGAGGAAACCATGGTGCCTCCCTCACAGTTTACTTCCTCTGATGACATTTATAGTTACTAATGTTACCAGGCATATTAATAGTGTCTGAAATATTAGAACTAAATGCCTATGAAGCCCTCCCCTCCAGGAGTTCAGTTAAAATAGACATGGCTGATTAAATAAACTGGACATGGATTAGCAAACATTGTTTGTATAATGTCTTAAATTACTGATCAGGTATATTGAATAACACAATTTACTTTTCCTTTTCCCTCTTCAGTTATGACCTCATCTTTGCCGGTGGACCTGAGGAGATTCTTAGAAAGTTCCAGCAGACCAATCATAAGCTGGTATTCGCTGCTGAGGGAATCATCTGGCCAGATCCTCGACTGGCAGAGAAGTATCCTTCTGTCCGCAGCGGGAAACGCTTTCTTAATTCTGGAGGTGCGTAAAAATAGGAAATACCAACTGTATAAAATTTCAAAGTAAACTTTGCTTCACACATTAAGACTTTGCAGGCCCAAAGCCATTGTGTTACTTAGATTTAAACTCACTCAGATCAGATTAATTGGATTTACATTGGATTTACTCATTGTATCAAGCACAATCTTACACTGATTATGCATACAGCCCCCCGAAAAGGTCACGCAAAGTCATGCAAATGCCTTAATTGATATCCTTTCAAAGGTTATAGATACCATCCATGAAAGCTAGAAACATTTATGTTCACTTGAATAAAGTGTTTAAGGCATAAGTTTGTTTTGAACAGGTCTAGATGTGCAATAGGCTATAATACTGACAAGTATGTGAAATCTTCATTTATATAATGTTAACTGTCAGGTGTTTCATATAGCAGGCCATGCACACTATTTATATTTGTGTACACTATACTTTTCTGGTAGCTTATTCATTGTGCGCACATCTGGTTACATTTTTAATATACAACTGGTCATTAGATGTTTAACATATTTTTCAAATGTAAATGCATTTTGAGTTTTATAAATGTCCTGTAAAAACGAAACAAAATATGCATGTATATGAACAAAATGCCTCTACGTGCTATTTGTTCTTCACAGTTCCTGCATTTGGGAGGTCACTCTTTTACGAATTCGACTCAGGCAGCATATCACTGGGATAGGTCATGGCCAGCTGCCATATTAGCTGTATCATCATAGCACAGTTTGCTCCAGACGCATCTGTGTGGGTTTGTTTTGTTCGGTAGGATTTAGAACAATGCAAGCAGGATGGTTTTAGAGAGCAAAGGACAAACAGTGGAATTTCATTATCGCTACAATATGATAGAGAAAATGTTTTCTTTGTAAACTGGCAAGCGGTGGTCACTCACCCTGTGGAATTTCCTGAGGGCCACCAGGCATAGTGCACTATTCATTCAGGGGTCTTCATGAATAGCGCTTTCATTTGAGTGTGTACGTGTGCATCCATCCATCTTACCCAGTCTCTCTGTTACTGAAGAACAGTAATGTCAGCCCCTGTTTTACTCAAAAACCCTGTGGTCATCGCTCGTCTAAACACTGAAGTCCTGGTCCTGTCTATTTTAATCTGGCCAATTACTGCTTTGACTGTGGTGGTCACTTTGTTTTGTGTAGTGTCCGGTCAGGGCGTCGAGTCTATGTCATTAACAGGGCAAGTTTGTTTGTTTTGGACTTCCTGTTCGATAGCCTGTACATCCAAAATTGAAGGTTGGTTTTATCCCTTCGGCTGCTCC
The DNA here is from genome assembly GCA_032359235.1 of Enteromius mattozi. Classification (NCBI taxonomy): domain Eukaryota; kingdom Metazoa; phylum Chordata; class Actinopteri; order Cypriniformes; family Cyprinidae; genus Enteromius; species Enteromius mattozi. The sequence goes on from JAUMHE010000082.1 coordinate 3,507,909, forward strand.
GTAGATTGCGGTGGCTACTGTTTTGTTTCAGTTGGACCAGAATTGTCATGTGGGCCCATGCGTTTGTGGAAATAAGAATGACTGCACGGCACGGCCTGTTTCTTTCCGATCATCCCTTGCTTTGCCCAAATTCAAGTTTGTTGAAGGTAGCGTTGTTTCGATCGGTGGGAAAAAACATTCTGGATTCTAGATTAAAAACACATGTCACAATGCCTTACATCTGGCTTTAGCTATTGCTTTCGAACCTGGGCATTATGTCAAGGGATTTACTTTATTGCACTGTAATAAAAACAAGATTCATGTCACCACATCTGAGGTGACCGCCTTCAGACTAAGACGATCCGCTAATTTAGTGAATGAACTAACATTTAAATCATACTTGCCTGAAAGGATGCCTTGTTTATCTTCTTCTGGCTTTTGATGGACTGATAATTCTACATTTCCAGTAAAATCATTCGAGATGTGATAGTGTTTCTGAGCAAACTGGCACAGTCCAGATTTCCTAAACAGAGTCTAAGATGGTTTTTAGATCAGCCTATGAATGTAGGCTATAGAAAAAGGTTATTAGGAGTTAAAAATGTAAAAGTCTAGGGCGGTAACCTAACATAGCTCCTAATGCCTGCCAAATGATGGTATCTAGGGCTCCAAGCCCTGCAATTTTCATCTGTGGTCAGAGCTTCAGGAAAATGATGAGAAATCCGTACGCAGGTTGCTACAGAAACACAGAGAGCCAGCACATAGCTGAGGTCCTATACTGATTACAGTCCTCTATCTCAACTAGATGTAGAAAGTCTGTGCCATCTGAGGTTAGACGTGGCCACACAACACTTGTTGCTTGTCAGACAGATACTTGTGCCAGACTTCTCCAACTGTTTTGAGGGTTTGAGGAACCGCACCAGAATTGGAAGTGAGATTTAACCTTTTTAGAGGAGTCATAATTGAAATTGGAACTATCATGCCAATGCTTCACACTTTCTTTTACATCCTATATTTTCTTTTACAACACAAAGCCTGTTAAAAAAAAACACATTGCAATGTCTTTTACAGGCGCTATTGGGTATGCTCCATACATTCAGAAGATTGTGAACCAGTGGGACCTTCATGATAATGACGATGATCAGCTTTTCTACACAAAGATCTATGTGGATCCACTTCAGAGGGTCAGTGAAAAAAACCCAAAATTAAAATTATTTATTCACTCTCAAGTTGTTCCAAGAATTTATTTTGTGATCAACAGAAGAAGGAAACTCATACAGGTTTGGAACAAGTTAAGTTGAGTAAATATTGACAGAATTTTCATTTTTAGGTGAACTATTCCCTTAAGGCACTCTGTGAGAACATAAAATGTGCTTGTAACTTGACCACATGCACTTATAAAGCGCCTACAAATGTACCATCCCACTCAAACAAAGAAAACAAACTGGTTAAAAATACACAACTATAAACAGTTTACAAAGGGACAAAGGTCACACGGTCACTTTTACACAAACTCCACTGTTTTCTGTTCTTTATTTTAGGAAAGACTTAACATGACCTTGGACCACAAGTGTGAGATTTTCCAGAATTTAAATGGAGCCATGGGTGAGTCAATCGAAGATGGTTTATAAAACTTGATAAAAAAAAAAAGCCAATTCATTTTTCATATATTGCATCATGCATAGCTGATGAATAAAGGGATATCAAACTTTGATAAATTTAAAATTTTACATTGCCAATACTACTTCTCATATAGGGATTTGAACGAATCCATAAATGTAACTGTAAATGTAAATGTTCCTTTTTGTGCTACAGACTCATGTGGCCTATTTAAGAAGAGGTCTAGTCTCAGAGCCCAGGCTTACAATTTTTTTTGCCTGCTAAACAATTAAACACTCAAAAGAATTAAACAGAAATAATGAATTAAGAATGCACAAATCTATTTTTGAATTTAGATGAAGTTCTCCTAAAGTTTGGAACGGAGCGAGTGAGAGTGAGAAACACAGTCTACAACAGTCTGCCAGCCATTATCCATGGAAATGTGAACACCAAGGTGAATGTCTTCTTTCTCTTAATGTCAGTAAAAAATGGGGACAGTGTAAAAAATTTGACCTGAATCAAAATAACTGCCATTTTCTGTGTGCTGAAGGTCACAGTATACTTTTTTCAGCCATTTTATATTAGGACACATTAATAGATATTGTGGCATCATGTGAATATAGGTTTATTGGGGTTATCAGTTAAATGTACTTTCAACTGTGGCACTCTAAATAATGATCCAAATAAAAGTATGTCTGATCATTGTCACAGATATTGTAGGTTGTCAGTAGTAGAACTTATTTGTACATCTATATTGTCTGTGCATTCAATTCAATTATCCAGTTTAATTTAAATGGAAAATTCTACATTTCCTCATGTTGTGCAAAACCGACAGTATTTTCCATTAGAACAAAACATGAGTTACTATCGAAAATATGTCCCAGACTGTAATTGTACAGTTTGTGATTAAATACTAGACAGTCCTTCAGCCAAAAATCTTACAGTCATTGCCCAGCTGACTTTGTTAAACTGTAGAGTTTGAGATTTTAGCAGGATGTCTGGATGATAATGTAATCTCAGACCCATAGAGCTTTTCCTTCTGCACCTCAGTGACAGATTAAACAAACACAGCACTGTGTGGAGTCATCTTCTCCTAATATGCAACCATCTGTGCAGTTTCTAATGAATAATCATCCACCCAGAGCTCACCCTTATGCTCTATGATTCATTCAAGCTGGCTTGTGTCCATCCCGACGGATGTCTCTGATCTCCAGGGTCTTTTACTTGCCCTGTGGATTACAGATGTTCTCTTATATACTCAAACAAGGTCCAATAAAAGTAACAAGGCTTGAAGATACACAGTAGTAGCTTGTGACCAGAATGCAAAGCCAGTGGATTGGTTTATGGCTTCTCTTTATTTGGAATCAGTGAGCTACTCCTGTTTCTGTCAGTCATTTTTAACCAATTGACCTCATAGCACTTGAGGTCATGACCCGTGTCTCTAAGGGGTTGTCAGTCTTAGAAGCCAACTATAAATGTTAAATTATCTAAAGCTATCTAAAAGATAGCATCTGGATACCATCTGTAATGTGGCTGAGGCTGGATTGAATTGAAGATTCCCTCCTTCCTATTAAAGTCTAACTTCATGTAATCGAAAGCAGCATGACAAAAGAGTGTACAGCTGTTCTGCCAAAATCTGTGTCCAGCAGCCAGTGAACAAATTAACAAGGAATACAGACTTGACTTCCAGGATTAAAAAACTCAGAGCTGCTTTCCTTCGGCCAAGTACAGTTGCATATCCATATCTATAAATGTATACTATAAGATTTTTTTGGAGAGAAGTGATGAATTAAATTAATTATTAAATGTTGTCATTGTATCTTGACAAAAACCCTTCTAATGTTCATGACAGTAGTCCTCCGTTTCTGTATGACAAATATGCTTTAAAAGTAAATATTGCAAATGTTTGTTGATGTAAATAGTATTTGATGTGGTGTCCCATGGGCTTCACAAAGGGTGGGTTGCTGCAAAAGGCACACCTTTATCGCATCAGTCAAAGTACAGTAAATAGTAAAGGTTTACTTTTTCACCAGAATTTGAGGAAAGCTTGTTTAGGGCAACAAAGTAAATATATTTCAGTGTCCTGATCTGAGATAAAACAGTTGTTTCCCATAAGCCAACATGCTTTTGTAAGAACAACAACATCATTCCCTTCGGAACGGTTAATCTGCTTGATCTGTCACTATTTAAATGAAAAATGAACATCAATGTGAAATTTCCCTCCCTGCGACGCTATGCCGTAAATTCCCGAATGGGACACAAAACTCATTCTTTGATACATGTTATACATCTAAAGAAACTCATCAGCAATAATTATAGTTCTAGTCACTGTAGGTCATGAAAATTTGACAGCAAGATTCATTTTTGGTTTTTTGTCCTGACCAAAATTGGATTTTACTACTACAAACTGGGATTAATTATGGGTGTACATCTCCTATCCTGGATCATAAATCATCCGGACCTTGTAGAATACATATTTTAATACTTTTTTAAAATGCTTTTGATTATTATTATAATTTAATAGTGCTATAAAAATAAATAAATACCTAAAATGTCTTTTTTTTTTGTATTATTCTCCCACAGATATACTTCAATTACTTGGCCAACTACATCCCTAATGTTTGGAACTATGAGCAAGGCTGTACCATCTGTGACCAAGACATGGTGGATTTGTCTCAGCTTAAAGTGAGTCATCAAATGAAAGCCACAGTATCTGTTTTTGTTCCTTTTCCTCTCAGCACCAGAAAGTTGTGTCTTGAAATCGCCATTTAAAACAATGAAACATTTCCAGCTCTATTAATACATGCCTGTATATGTTGAGTGAACAACTAGCTATTCCTTGTTTTACACATTCCTTAAATTATAAATGCCCATGAGGAGCCACTTGAGGAAGAGGAAGTTGTGCACTGCTGTGGTGCAGGAAATGGCTTTTGGTTTTAGGACGGTTTCACTTACTGGGGTGTTGCTGTCAACCAGACATCTCTTTAGCGGGCGGCTCAATGTGGGGTTTTATCCACAGGGTAACTTTAAGTGGTTGTACTGAAAATTTGTCGTAGGGTTCAGCTAAGGTTGGCAAAAAGGACTTTGAGTACATTCCAGTAAGCTTGAGTTACAAATGTGGAAATAACTAATTTCTGCTTGGAATATTTGCCAGAGCAAAATTCAGGTCACAAGCTGACCTGATAATACTGACATATTTAACATTTGATAACACACTGCTAAGGTTTTCTAAGAGGGTTCTAGAATGTTATGAAGTTGCGTAGAAATGCAGCAGCAATGTATCTTTTCAACAGGATGATAGCATGATTAGCGGATGATAGAGTGAATTTCATATCGACATGTTTAGGTTGGTTGCTCGGAGGCATTGCTACATGCTTTTTAGGTTGATCTGGGTAGGTGCTCAATGGCCCAAATCTCTTTAGTAATCTAGTCTCTGATTATGTCTTAGTCCATATGTCGCAAATCTGTAGAATTTTAGACAGTTTTGTGGTCCTCCAGGCAGAAATCATAAGTTTAGTCACTTAGAAAACTATAAGAGCATCAGTCCTCATCAATCCGCATGATGATATATTCATAGCACAAACTCTGCAGGGCTGCATTTCTCAAAAGCATTGTGAGATAAGCTGATCGTAGAGACCACTGGAAACAATGGATCTACCATCAACTTAGTCTTATGATGCTTTTGGAAAATGCAGCCCAGGATAGTAAGGGAATTCCAAAACCGTGTTTACTATGAATAAGAATGAATTGAAACAATGGGTAATAAAGGAGCACTGTTCAGTATTAACTATTTACTTATTAGAATTTGTATTACTAGCATGTTGGCTACTACTTACAAAACACATATTCTAGATCCCTTAACCCTTCCTTACATAACTACTACGGCAACTACCTTTTATACTATCAATAAGCAGTAGCAGTATACAATATTTTACATTAAAGAACAAGTGGCAAGAGAACTTTTCCTTTCAGTCATAGGTCAACCCTAGGCAAAACAACAATCCTTTTTTTAACACATCAGACACATTTGGGTTATTTCTAGAAAGCACTGGAAATGGTGATGAGACGAAACCCAGATTCTGTTGTTTGTCAGGACGAGGGAGTGGCTGGGTCGTACCACTCTCATCTGCTCAGTGGTTTTGGTTTGGTTCTTGAAGAAGGGACAAGGGTTTAAAATCTCACATTGCGTATACTGAGGTTGAAAGGGCCCTGTTAAAGGGAACTGTACTGGTCTAGACTCTGCAGAATCCCTTGAGTCTCCTGTTTAGTCCCTGCTCTTCTGTCGGTAACAATTTAAAAGGCTTCTGGCTCGATTCTAGGACACTCCCTTCAGAAACCCAGAGCCAAGGTCGGAACTGGGAAATTACATGGTGCCACTCAGGTCCCGTTTCATCTAGTGAGCTGTGTAGACTGGTCAAGAACCACAAAAACAGTGGTGACAGATCTATATAACCTTAAGCTCAATGTCATGGGAAAGAAGCTTTAACTTTCCAGACCTCCAGCAGCGCTTCTTGCTATGTAAAAAAAAATTAGGCTGGATGTTATACATTATTTTGCTATACCATTTTAACCATTGTAGATATATTCGTTATACTATATTCACATTATTCACATAATTCAGACAAGTAATATACAAAACTAGGTCAAATCTTGATGTAAAAGGGCTTTACAGAATTTGACTGATATACAGTCACGTGTCGTATAATACCTATTTTAGTTCAGTTTTATGGTTTAAAATGTGTTTTTCCTGATTTAAGAATTAAGAGCTTTGTTTTACTTTTTTGAGTCTTTTGGGTTTCCTTTCATTTGTGTTACGCAATGCGACACTGTTTGTGCTGAATATATAATTATAACATAAAACATTTTTTATAAAACCCCTACAAGGTTACTAAATATGCCTCTGTGTATTAGTCCAGTGATGGACTAGCCATCCATCCAGGGTGTTTACTTGCCTTGAGCCCAAGACACTGGGATAGGCTCCAGCATCTCTATAGAGGACAAGCTGTTTGGAGCATGGATGCATGAACATGGTTAATAAAATATAACAAAAACATTTTGTTGAGTTCCCAAGCAAAATATTTATATTGCGATACACAATTACTGCGCAATAAAAAGACTCCTACTGTGATATTTTTTGGGGGTTATATTACCTACCCTAAATAAAAACATTGTGAATAACTCAAATTCATAAAAAGTTGTAATGTTTGACCAGACTTTTCTCTTTATCTAAACAGGAATTTCCACAAGTGACTGTTGCTATATACATCGAGCAGCCGACTCCATTCCTGCCAGAGTTCCTCGAGAGGCTCTTGAGTCTAGATTATCCCAAAGATAAACTGAATCTCTTTGTTCATAACACTGTGAGTGTTTGGCTGACAAAGCAATGAGAACCATTTGACCTTTTGGTTTTTAGCCCTGTCTTTGACCGTGCTTGTCCCACGTCTTGTTCTTCAGGAGGTTTACCATGAGAAGCACATCCAGAAGTTTTGGGAGGAGAACAAGGATGTATTCCGCAGTTTTAAAGTTGTTGGCCCAGAGGAGAACTTAACTCAAGGAGAAGCAAGGAACATGGGAATGTAAGCATCTCTTTAATTTCAGAGTCACTCTCGAAAATATGCAAATAATGAAGTAAATTACAATGCAAATCTAAGCAATTCAAGCTCTAACTCCTGATCAAAGATAAACACAAACCCTCACCACATGTCAGCAAACATTTCAGATCCGTACAAATAAAAAATATAGGAATAACATCCGTCTCACCACAAAGCAGTAAATCTGCCTCTCTGATAGCAATGTACTAACAAAATGCAGAAGAAGCTTGTGTGAAGCCTTTTATGTGCTTTTAGTTTAGCACTCCCCAAAACACTGCTGTCTACAAGATTCCCATCCCAGCTCCAAAACTAATTTGCTTGTACATGTCTGCTTTAAAGGGGTAACATGATGTTGCTAAAAATAACATTATTTTTAACCATTACAAACGAGGCATTTGTTGCATCCAGTAGGGACATAATTACTTATTATAATGACTTATACTGCCTTTTTATGCATTTCACTGCGCAGCACCTCATAAACATAACACCATTTGTGATCTGAGAAACGACAAACAACAAGCACGACTCCACAATAAGCAAGTGACAGGCTGTGAGTCAGAAGCGCCAGACTGTCCTTGCAAAGTTGGAATTGGCCCATTTTATAGTGTTTGTGCACAGCCAGCATTGACAGACTACTATATCAGGTTCAGGAATCAGTTCTCCGTAAAATGCACTGAACACATCTGAATATTTGGTTTAAACTGTTCTGGAAAAGTTTTAACCACTATTTCTAGTTGTGTCCTTTTCTGGAAGCCCAAAAAAGTAGTTTCTCTTTCACAATGAAACACAGTGTCTCCAAAACATGGCAGCAGCCACAACAGCAAGAATAATAATTCTGCCACCTTTCTTTGTGTAACATTTGGGCTGTGTTATGTAAATAAACCCACACAGTGATGTAAATCTGCTTTAGGGCCGTTTTATCTATGCACAAACAGCTTGTAACACTCCAAAGAGAAGGGAAAACTTGAAATTGCATCATATGACCCCTTTAATACAGTTGTGTAGAATACAAGCTAGCACAATATCAAAGTGACATCTGCACACACATGCTGTTCTAACAATAATATAGTATTAGTAATAGTGCTGCTTGTTTAAGTGTCACTGTTACTTTTGTTAATATAAAGTTAGTAACTTGAATAAACCCCTAACTCCACATATTAAACTTCAGTATGTGATTTGTTGGATTGGTGATGAGTTTTGCACAGACAAGCATACATAACTGACATCCATATGCTTTTAGTGTAAGCAATGTGTCATATGCTATCACATATTTTTAGGGCTACTCTACTGGATGTGCAGTAGACACATGTTTTTTCTTAGCTTTGTTTTTAGCATCAGTGGCTGTTGACATGGTGATATCACTCAAGCTGTTTGTCTTAATTACTACTGTAGGTTAAAAAAAAAAGAAGCTGGTTTGCATAAGATGTCAGAGCAGACATTAGAAGATGTTTGTTTCCTGGAATTGTGCTTCAGAACAGAGCTTTCTAAGACAATTTAACAAACATTTAAAGAATGATACTCAGAGGAACATCTTATCACTCAGATACCGGTCTTTAATAGTTAAGTATTACATTTTCTCAGATGTTCTTCTGAAAGACCTTATAGGACAGAAGCTCTCATAGAATTTGGTCTTGGAGAAATAAGAAATGTTAGTTATTATTCAAATCTCTGACCTTTGTATGCAGTTAAATGTCACATTTCAGGAAGTAAAAATGTTCAGCAGAATTCTCTCAATTCAATCTTACTGCAGTTCAAGGGAAATGACATTGCTCTGGATTTTGCTATAATCAATAATGACACCCTCACAATTTTCTAACAGGGATTTGTGCCGGAAGGATCTTTCTTGTGATTATTACTTCAGCATCGATGCAGATGTGATGCTCACCAACCGACAGACCCTAAAACTCCTCATCGAGCAAAACAGGTAGTTTCCCTTTAATCAATGCTGAGCATTTCAATGCTTTGGAATCTTCCACAGAAACAATTTTGTCTGAGAAAACGGACTTGAATCCCTCATGTGCTAAAGCCACAGGAGCATTACAGCCGACTGAATGCAAATCCCTCAAGGTTTAAAAATAAGCAATGGGTGGCTTCCTGTTTTCCCATGGTGCATAGGAACAGTCTGCTCTGTATCGCATGTTCTCTTATAATGCCACTTGACTTTAAATAAGAAACAAGGCTGAACTCGGTCACATTTAACGTGACAACCTTAAGCACTCTTTCGCATGACTATGGAGGAAGCCCTTTTTCAGATATTTTAAGAAGGCTTGGGAACTCTTTCTGCTGGCCTCTGACTTGCGGGGTGAAATTGTAACCGGGAACCTTAGAAATGTGGAATTTAACTTTTCTTGCTTTCACATTGTTGACCAACACTATAATTTCCACTAATGTGTTTTGAATCACATGTTTACCTCAGTAAATTGATATTCTGTATGCCTGTTGAGTTTAAGGTCACAATAGAGGTGAAGGGCTTGACTGTGTTACTTCAGGTCAGTTTCGCGATTATAGGAACAACACCATATAAATCTGCACTCATGTGCCTAAATAACAGGATGGATTCTTCACAACCTGACAAGAATATATTCTCACTTGGATCATGGTAACCGCTTATGTACTATAAACTTTAAACCAATCCATCCATCCCACCTATTTTCCAAACCAGTTATCCTTCGTGGGGTCACAGGGATGCTGGAGCCTTTTCCAGCATCTCAAGCCACAGTCAGCGGACATCCTGGATGGATGGCCAGTCCATACAGAGGAAATTTTTTTCATCCAAATTACCATTGGATTGTGAGGGAAACCAGAGCACCCATAGGAAACACATGAGAACATTGCAAACTCAGAAAGGACTTCTAGTTTAAACCTGGGGACCTTCTTGCCACCATGCAGTATCATTCTGGAAACTTGAATCGGTATAAACTACAGTAAATCTGATCCTGTTTTGTGGTCATCAGATTTCATCATTATATTCAGTTTTCCTATAATTTTCGGGTCTTCTTGTGGTGGCAAAAAAGCAGCATTATTTTGTGCATAGGCCCATCATATATGTACTGTTGCTGATTTCTGTGCTTTTCCTTTTTCCACCTTAGAAAAATAATTGGCCCTCTTGTCACCCGTCACGGAAAATTGTGGTCCAACTTTTGGGGAGCCTTGAGCCTAGATGGTTATTATGCGAGATCTGAGGACTACATTGACATCGTGCAAGGAAAGCGTGTGTGAGTTTCTTTTATTGCATTTATCCTTCTCTGAATCAAAAAGAGTACTCTGTTCAAACTCAGGTGCTCAGTTTTTAGCATGTCCATTGCTCACCAGACCAAAATCTATTTTAAAATAGCATTAAAAATTTGACTTGATATATGACTGAATTTTTTGTCTTTCCTTGTGTAAATAGTGGTGTGTGGAACATCCCCTTCATGGCCCACATCTACCTCATAAAAGGCCAAACTCTGCGGAATGAGTTCAAAGAGAGGAATGTCTTTGTCTTGGAGAGATTAGACCCTGACATGGCCATGTGCAGGAATGCCAGAGACTTGGTATGACCGCTGGAACACAAAGCTGTACAATTATAGCAATTACAGTATTTAATCTACATCAGCAACATTCATAGCATTTATTTTATATTAGTCTAGAGTTGAAACTATTTAGGTGTGCCATGTAATTTAATATAATTTGTTGCTATGTAATTAATGCGAAAAAAAACCCCACAATACTGTTTAATATTTAAATTTAAATGTAATATTGTATTTAGTATTTATGTTAAGCTCCATCAACAGCATTTGTGGCATGCTGTTTTATTAATTGTGGATTTTGTTGATAGAGCTGAACTGAAATAAGGGAGGAATGTAGGAGAGTAGATATGGAAGTCCCTTTCTGCCACTGTATAAACTGCAACTTTGTGACTTTTTATCTGACTATTCTGAACTGTTTTCTCAGAATAGTGTGATGTAAACTTGGAATTCTGAGGGGGAAAAAGACTCACTATTTCCTTACAATTGTTACAATTGAGTTTATGTCACACAATTCTTCGAAAAAAAAAAAAAAAAGAGTCAGAATTATAAAATTGCAATTACAAAAATGTCAAAATTACAAAGTTTTTTGGCAGAAACGAGCTTCCATAGACTCATAAAGATTCAGTAGATCATAAAGCAATTTACTTCCAAAAACAGCAATTGTTCTGTATTAGTTTTCATATGTCAATTTAGTCTGATGTCTTAATGCTTTGAAACATCTGCTGCGCCTCTGTGACCAAGAAGTAACTGGCAAGTATTCTAAGTATATCAGTGCGCTATCGTGAAAGCATGGCGTGTCTGTCCGTTTATGGCAGCCTCTGTGATGCATTCAGTGTGTTCTCTGCCCATCATCCTTTCCCTCTCTCCATTTTTCACATCCATAGTGTGACCTTGAACCACTGGGAATGTTTGGCTGTGTGCTTTTTGCTCCTCCTTAAAAAATCTACACCACTAATAACTAACTATGATGTTTTTATAACTGTCTACAACTAACTGCTTAGGACACCTAAAGGCATTTTCTGAGCAGACAAACCTTAACACAAGAGTGCACAGGCATCTCTACTGTTCTGGTAGAGTTTCATACTGTACACGTGCTTCATCTTTATCTTCCCTAATATTCTAATTTCTTTGTCTCTCTCTCTCTCTCTCTCTCTCTGTATCTTACTCTGTTTATGTCTCGTTATATAATTTACATGGTGCTTTTCCTTCGTTTTAGACAGTACAGAGAGAAAGAGAATCTCCTTCTCCGGAATCATTCCATATGCTCAGACCCCCAAAGGTTCCTCTTATTTTGATTATTACATCATGCATAATTTAAGATTTAAATGTTTTAAAGCAAGGCATCACTTTTACAAATGGTTAGAAAGTGATATTCCAACCAAACTAAATTACATGTCATAATTAATGCAGATTTAGAAGGAAAGTGTCTACTAACATTTAATACTGTATTTGCTTGCTTGGGGTTCATATGCATAATCTCAAGATCACAAGCATTGTTGTCAAATTACAGAACATATAGTCCCAGAGGACTGGGTGGAACAATTTTGAGATGAAATACTATGCATGTGGAAAAACCTGTTGTTTCATTGTTTTTCTATTCCATAAATTTATGTGCATGTGCTGTTAGGCATTCAAACATTTGATTTAAAACTACGGCCATTTATGAATGCATCTCGCACTGACGGATGTGTTCTCCTAACAAGCGGAATCCTTTGGAAAAGTGATGCTAATGAGTTTGATAAAATACATCTGCTTTTTCTGATAGGGTTAACCTGGACAAAGCACCAAATATTATATATACAGTGAACCATGATATTCTGCATATTTTTCTACACAGTGGTGGAAAGGCAAATGAAGGGTCAACAGATAAACAGATAAACAGATTCCCTTCATTATAGTTTTCCCTGCAGTAACATCTATATCCAAGAGCAACCCCCTTCCAAGCACACTAGTGCCAGTAACAAGAAACTTACCCTCACTACCTTAACTTATCTCAGTCTAGGTATTTCTGCAGCACTTGTTACATTTATATGTTTGGATTGGAATGAACAATTAGACTTATATGTTTGAAATTGGTTAAAGACATGTTTTGGTAAAGCCTAGACTGAGAGTAAGTCTGGATCTCCTCACACTTACAGTAGGTGCAAGAACCCTTGTCCCTGCTTCTAGTATAGTAAAAAGGAATGTTGATTCCTGAAGTTGCACTGTTCCCAGCATTTCCCTGTGTTCCCGTTCCAATCCCTCTCACAGCCCTTCCCAACATCTGTCCTCAATTGTTGTTGATTATACATTATCACAGATTATGCCGATAATTTGTGATTTGTTTTGATCATTGACTTATTTGCATGATGGTTTTTTTTTTTTTTTACATTTTACATTGTTTCATTTTTGTTACCATTCGACTTTTGCATTCAAGACATCATTTGTAGTATCTAACTGCCTTTTCTTTGTCCGCCACAGGGAGTTTTCATGTATGTTACAAATCGTCATGAGTTTGGAAGGCTTATTTCGACTGCCAACTATAACACATCTCATTATAACAATGACCTCTGGCAAATATTTGAAAACCCACTGGTGAGTGACTAGATGATTTGTGATCAAATGCTTTCTTTCTTTCTTAAGTGTCTTGTCCAATACATAAACAGCAGGATCCAGACGTGTTTATTTAGTGCAACATTTGTCCTCAATTATGTGGAGTGCTGATGTGGTAAACATACAGTAAATCAGTGTTGACCTCCATCTAGGTTTTAGTCCGCCTGCTGAATGAATCCAGGGCTAATCGCTGTTTGCAATTAGGTTAGTCAATAGGATAAAGTACTAATCCTCTTTCTTTTTCACAGGACTGGAGAGAGAAATACATCCATCCCAACTACACTCGAATTTTCACTGAAAACCTCTTGGAGCAGGTGAACAGACATTCACATTTATTTAATGTGTCTTAGATGCCTTATGGGTAGAAAAGGAACAATCATTCCACCATGGAGATTTAGTTAAAATTCCAGAAATGTTCACTGCAACCTGGTCTCGTAAAAAATATGTACCTCTGTGCACTTTTTTCTAAAACACAGTGTCATCCTGGCATATTTTTATTACGTTGACATAGGTAATATTGCTGTTTTTATTATTTTGCTTTAGTTACATATTGCGACAGTTCAGAATTCATGCCCTACACCAAATCAAACCCTAAACCTACCTGATAATGTTAACAACTGCAAAACTGATATAAAAGGTATTTGTTGATGCAACCATGCCATTTCAACTACCTTTTATGCAGATTTGAACTGTTTTGTCAAACCGTTTTACACGGTATTCAATGCCTTATCGCATGATGTACCGAGTAAATCCACCGTCTATGAAAACCATAGATATGAAGCTGGATATGTGTGATGCTAAAGTTCAAAAGCACCAGTTTTCAAAACTGCACTGATGTACTAATTGGTACGTATTCCGTGACTCGCTAAAAAGCGCACCAAGGTACGTTAATGCCATGAGACCAGGTAGATTCACTGACTTACCGACCAGGGGCGTGTTGTCCAAAAGCAACTATAGTCGCAAGTTCCATCGTTACCAATATAGTTTAATGGAACTAAGAACTATAGTTAGATAACAATGGCTTTGGGAAATGCACCCCAGACTTGTGGGATAAAGATTTGCAAAAGTGGATGCAGGTAGGTGGGTGCAAATGCAGAACCATTGGTTGTTCTATACTCTTGGTCTGAAGATCAAGTGAACATCCATGTTTTTGGGAAAAAAAAAAAAAAAAGTTTGATGAACATTGCAGTATTCCATAATCTAGAGATGACTGGACAAAGTGAGTACTTGGAACCCAACAGAAAAATGCATGGCTCCATGATGGGTCCAAGAAACATTGTGTATATAGCTCCTACCCAATCAAACACACCTGAATGAGCTAATCAAGGTGTTTAGGAACTGAAGTCTGCAGGACGGTAGCTCTACAGGAGCAGGGTTGAAGATTCCATTCTCTAAAGCCTAGTTTGCCTTTTTGAGACTGTAAATCTATGTGCTACTTATGACTGATTTTGTGCTCCAGGGTCACATTTAGTGTGAACGTGTGTTATGCTGAAATAGCCAAACTTGTGCTGGATTTTAAGGGCAAAAGTTGACCTGATGATACTAAGCACCTGTTTATGTTTCTGCAGCCATGCCCAGATGTTTTCTGGTTCCCTGTGCTTTCGGAGAAAGCCTGTGATGAGCTGGTGAATGAGATGGAAAATCTTGGTTCGTGGTCTGGTGGAAAACACGAGGTCAGATAAACCTGCCGGCCTTAAAACAGTCTGTACACTTTGTACAGGGGTTGGCCATGAATGAAAATAGACTTAAACATGTGTAACTACAAAAATTATTTAGATTTCTATTCTTAATATACAAAAATGTGTAAATATTTAGCAATTCACAAATTTACCCTTTTTTTGTGGAAATGACTTTTTAGTAGACTTCACACAGTAGTACAATTGCTGATAACATTTTAGGTTTTTATCATTGACTGATTGCCCAGTCATTGTGTTTTTTTGTTGCAGGACAAACGTATCACTGGAGGCTATGAGAGTGTCCCGACAGATGATATTCATATGAAACAGATCGATTATGATAAGGAATGGCTGCACTTTATCAGAGAATTCATCTCCCCTGTCACTCTCAAGGTCTTCTCTGGCTATTACACCAAGGTGAGCCAGTCTGTATGAGTCTGGACACTGTCATGATGAGCTGCTATATCAGAATGTCTGAGCATGTGTTGAGGAATTTCTCACCTCTACCTCGACCTCATCTTTTGTAAAGCATTTTATCTTTTAATGCTGGCTAGGAGGAAACCCATGAAGCCTGTAAAGAGCATGAATATATTTTACCCCAATTTAGAATATTTTAAGATTTAGGGTCATTATAATCATTCAGATCAAAAGAAGCATTTGAGTTCTTTGAGTGTGGGTAATTTTTTTTGGTATTATATAATTATTGCAGATTTGCATTCTGTGTTCTCATTAGCAACCCATTTTAAGAATCAGAGAATCATTATCACTATCATGAATCATGTTAAATGTGGAATTTGGAAAATATTTGGGTAACACTTTAGAATAACGTCCCGTTGTAAGTCATTTATAAGTGATTAGTTAATGATGAAATGTTCATCTACAA
>JAUMHE010000082.1:3543166-3558085 GCA_032359235.1 Enteromius mattozi
AAGCATGTTGGGAATACAAATGTATTATAAACATACTAGTTGAATTTCAAGTATATTTTAAATACATTTAATACTACGTCTTTTTCACCTGGGGTTGCTTATTACAACTGTAAAAAGAGCTTTGGGTTTTCTCAGGATAAACTGTGAACGAGCAAGTAGACTTTACACATTTTTCTCTATCCAAAACAACACTGCTGGATAGATATAAATTCATGGAATAGACCTGGATGTGAGGAAAAGACAGCATATTACCCCTCCAGTCAGCCAGCAGGCCTGAATCCACCCACCGCCAGCCTGTGGGAGTCCAGTGTGTCTGCTTTGAGAACGTGAACTGTGGGCTATTCTGAAAGACTGAATGAAAGCCGAGAGATTATGTGAGTAATGTATTTCATGACTGGTGTTCAGTTTCACACGACAGTGCTGACCGAGTGGAACAGATTCTGTTAATGTAAAGAAGGAACGGCTGTGAAACACATTAGAGTGAATGAGCTTACATCATTGCTCCAATCTCAGACCGAGTGTAACATTTTTTTGGCATTGATAAACATTTTGAGCACATTAGTTGAAAATTCATAGGAGCTTTGGCCATTATGTATTCGCAACAAAATCATTTTAATACTATATCAAATTTCTTCCCATTTTCTAGACTTGTATTAGCATGTCATTAAAAGATGTTGTTAGCTCCCTCTAACAATATTTCCAGACATGCTGTTAACGTATGAAAAAATAATTGAACATACCCAGCAGAACTTGAGGTTATAATAATTTCTGATATATATATGTGGATATATATTTAGATGCTATGCTTGATGTTCTTCTTTACCTTATGACATCTTCAGTTGAATTTTGACTTTTTAGCTCTCTATATATTATACAGATCTGTACCGCTCCATATGACCAAATGGCGTTCAGCAAAATGGAATATTGTCACCTTTTCTGTTTAATGGAAATAATGGATATATGGTGGGAATATAGTGCTGATGATTTAGTTATGTCTCTTTATAGGGCAGTTTTACAACAAAGGATTTGAGTTTAAGCTACAGCATGGTCTGCAGCATGATGTTAATTTTAACCCTAAAAAGACCATCCCATCTTAAATTATTTAACATTAAATGACAATGTATTCCAAGGTATTTTAGCATTTTCTAAAGATGCATTTCAACCAGCGCAGTCTCACGGCAATTCGTACATATTTAAGAGGTGGCTAATTCATACAAATTCATTCAACCTCATTCGTACGAATTCGATTTTTGCTAAATCATACGTATTTTACGAGTTGCCAATTCGTATGAATTTGCATGAATGACCTACACCTAACACGCCCCTAAACCTACACGTCACTGGGGTTTTAGATAAGTTGTACAATATCGTACAAATGAGGTCATACGAATTTGTACCAGTTAGCCCAAATTAATCACCTTGTACGAATACGTACAAATTGGCCGTGAGACTGTGTTGGTTTCAACAGTGTTTCATCACAGTAATTCTCAACATCTAGATTAGTATTCTGGAGTTTGTGATATGAGGTACACATTAAAGAAGTCCAGGTCAAGGCTTGTGAAAGTGCATTGTGCATTGTCTTGACTGGATATAATAAATAAATAAATGAATAAATCTTCTACTCTATTAAGTAAAAATTACATGAAATTACTGACTCTCTCCAACGAGAGCATTTGATCAGTGCTTATAAAAGTATATTTTATAATGGAAATCTCAACTGCTCATTTAACAGCCTAGTAAAGACTTTCAAGCAAGTAATGTAGGCCTTTACAATGAATACCAAATGATATGCATCCCATCTGCAAAACTTCTACCAATGTCCTTGAGAAAAAAGTACAGCGAATGCAATAGAAACGTTTAAATCCAACTGAAAAAAAACAAAGGAAAAAAAAAAAGAAAGAGAGCTGCTGGTGGTTTTTAGTTGGTTTAAGCTGGTCTCCCAGCCTGACCAGCTGACAAGCACACACAAACCTCCTCTAAAACCAGCAAACCCGTCTGACCAACAAATAAGCATGGCTAAAAGCTCTGGAAAAGTTGTCCACATAGGGGAATGCACAAATACATTTGGATAGGCTGTGATAAAACTGAACCACACTGTCTTAATCCATCAGGTTTAAGCAGGCCTCCACAAGGTGTCACTGTATATGCAGGGTAAAACACAAACAACTAGACACACACATACACACTTCACACCCCCATCCACATTCTGCCCCCTTGAGGATAAGTGACAGAAACAGGACCAGTACATCAGAATTAGGACCATGTACCACATTCATCTAAAACCATCCTTGCGTTACAAAAGAAAATACTATAAATTAAACAAACTATGGCTTAAAATGTCAAACACCAGTGAGGGATTTTAGTTATGAACAATGGGGTTTTATTTTCACCACGTTACACCACAAGGAGGAAGCAAAGAGCTTTGAATCAAAACTTTGCAAACTTGTCCCCTACTTCACATAAACATTATTAGTCAGTTTGCTAAGGCAACCTCAACAATTACTATGACTCATACTTGAAGATACAAGTTTGAACGAACAATATGAGCTCATGACATAACTAGTAGTAACCATCTAACGCCAATGCCCTGGCAACCACCGCTCGCACGTTCTTGAAAGAAAAATAAATAACTTTCTTGTTAATACAATGCGGCTGTGATGCCAGGTAACACAGTAAAAAAAAAAGGATTCACTCTGTTCTGTTCTTATTAATGTTAGCCTGAAGGAGGAAGACATTTGGCACAAGAACATGAGCTCATTATTGATGATTATAAAAGTTAGTTTTCTTGATGACTTTCATTAATTTGGAGTGCTCAGCTGGTTTCCTCTGGCAGATAATACATTAAAAGACAAGAAACAAATGCTTTTTATGGTGAGCAAAAATGCCTTATAAACACGTCCCTCAAAATCCCCTGTCCTGCACACTGTGACTTTCTAATAATCCTGAAGGCCTTGATTAGTTTGTTCAGATGCATTTGATTAGGTAGAACCCTTTAGGAAAATGGACCTCGAGGGCCAGAGCTAAGAAACCATGCACTAGGCTGATATCTCTTTACGGTTTATCACACAAACCAGTGTCTTTTTGTGTTCATTGGGGAAAAGGTCAAGCTGAGCAGCATGGACATGGATAGATAACAGAATCACCTTCAGAAAGTGTGACTCAACTAAACTAAGATTTATATAAAAATTAAGCTTTAAAGTGATAGATCACCCTAAAATGCTAATTCTATTATAATTTAGGGGTAAATTGGGACACTTTTTCCACTGAGATGGCAGTTTTTTGTTTGTTTGTTTTTGTCTGAATTCTTCCTACTCACCCTCATGCTGTTCCAAACCTGCATGACAAAGGAAGATAATTTGAAGAATGCTGGGAACCAAATTGAGACATTTATAATTACAACTCTACTTTTATGTTGTCCATAAGAATGTCATACAGGTTTGAAACAGCATGAGGATGAGTAAATGATGACAGAATTTGAATTTTTGAGTTAAGCCCCGTTCACACTAAGCACGATAGCGATAAAGATATAGTTCTAAAAATCATTCTCATTATTAAAGAATATCAGCGTCCACACCATAACTATAACAATGAAGGCACAGAGAAACAATATCATTGGAATCGTTTTCAGAATAATATATTTTTTTTCCCAGCTGATGAACGATACAAACATTGAAAACCAATCAGAATCAATCCTGCTATCACGGGATTGAGAATTTAAAGCGGCAGACGCGCTTGAGCTTATAATAAACAGACAATATCATGCTGGTGTGGGGGAAAATATAGTTATCGTTATCTTTATAGTTATCATGCTTGGTGTGAACGGGTCCTTAATCCTTAAATAAGGGTCCTATTTTTTGTGGATATTGTAAAGTAAAAAAAAAAAAAGTAAAAAAAATCAAGGGGGATGTGGCCTGGTTGAGATGTGGTTGAGAAGATGAAGTAGAGGAGCTGCTTTAGTACTTTGTTGTCTTTGTGAAGAAACACTGTTTTTTTTTTTCTTTTCCCACTCCGGTTCCAAAACCCCTTTGTTTGGTCTTCAAGGTGGACAAACGTATTTTTTAATACTGCTTCCGAACATTATAACCCCAATGTTTATCGGTGTGCTACA
Organism: Enteromius mattozi; assembly: GCA_032359235.1. Classification (NCBI taxonomy): domain Eukaryota; kingdom Metazoa; phylum Chordata; class Actinopteri; order Cypriniformes; family Cyprinidae; genus Enteromius; species Enteromius mattozi. The sequence continues at coordinate 3,547,275 of JAUMHE010000082.1, forward strand.
TATTTTACAGAGAACAGCTTCCAAAACATAAGAGAGTACAATGCCAGTTACGCACAAAGGCTTCTACTGCATCGGAATAACAGTTTTACTGTAGTTTATGTACAGTAATACTGTTCAAATAATGCTACACTGAACACATATAATCATTACATTTTTTTCCATATACAGTAACTGTAATTACTTTTAAATGGTGTATAACATTGTAGCAAAAATGACAAATTACAAAGAAAATGTCATGCAATTTTGAAATATCCTGTAAAATCTGAAAGTTCTGTATCATCATTTTGTTCATAAACATTGTCAGGGTATGAATCAATTTACACTATTGTTAATATGCACTTATGGTAAGGGAAATGTCAAAATACACTTGGCTTCATCGAAACAGGAACTGAGCATGAAAACCTATTCTAGTACACCCCAAAAACCAAATCAAGACTTAAAAGGGGATAACATACAACTGGTTAAGTGTAGTCTCTGATGTTTGATTATGCCTCTCTGCAAGCTCATTAAAACCTTCTCCAACAACTAAATCTAATAAGAAGTGAACCGAGGCAGACAAACAATCCCTGTCAACATTCAAAACGAAACAAACAAACTTTAACATTGTAAAATGACAAAAAAATCACAAGTTGGCGTATTCGATTAATGGGATATGTGTATCCTTGTGTGTGAAAAATAACCTGTCTTTGTTTTTGACCAGGGACACAAGATTGATGACCATGGATGAGTTCTGCCATGAGGCTCGTCTTGGTCTAATGGAACGTCAAGGATTCTTTCAAGGTTAACTCTGTGGAGGCAAGGTGTCCAGGGGCCTGAGGTGTCCGGCCAGACAGCCGAAAATGTAGAAGATGATCAGGAAATCACCGGAGAACTCACTAATCTCTTCACATTACAGCCTAGAGAGACAACACAAAGATGCGCACAGCACCTATAATGCCTCTGGTCCCATTTTTTGTGTCAGATAAATGTGACAGCTATGGGATTTCACCATAATAACCTCTCTAAGGACCCTGATATCTGTGTCACTTTCCAGAGCGTCCACAAACCTGGCCACAGAACAGACAACTGCTATACGAGTAGGAAGATATATTGTTATATAATAAATGAAAGCAATAAGCAAGGCCATGCGTTAGACAAATGTTTGCATTTGTCAAGAAATGTATGTTAAGAAGAAACTCTCTTAAACCTGGTAAAATCACTGTAGCACCCAAAATGGCTTACTTGTTTCATAAAAATGACAGCAGCCGTGATATGTAAGACACCAGGTGTCAACATTAATAGGGTATCAATAAAAATAAGAAGAATTTTGCCAAGTAATACAGTTCATTAGCCTAGAACTTTTCATGTGAGGAGTCAGGGTTTCAACACACCAATCAACAGAGAAGTCATGCACTGCTTTGACCTCCACATGAAAAGCACTGCAGATAGTGTTGTCACGGAAGGGTGATTTTACAAGGTTGCTAGGTAGCAAGAAAGAGGGAATTGCACACAGTAAACAGTGACAACTGTGAAAGAAAATGAAAAAAGGTAGCATGCATTTAAGCTTAGAACAAGTCACAAGAAACAAGCCTTTGCAACTGAACAGAAAAAAAAACTTTGATATGTTCAAAACATTTGTGACTGTTTGGGAGGCTCATTTAAAACTAGAACTAGTTTAAGATATGCTCATTCTTTCTTCTATTAGTAGACAGCAGACCCAGCAATTATACAAGTGTACCAATGAAACCCAACGAATCCACTGCATACTGCTGTTACTGGAATATCCTGATCACAATGGTTTGGATTTGTTTACATGTTCTCATAATAAATGTATGTGATGCACCATTCCATAAATCTGTAGGTACAGTATGTCTAAGCTGTTATATTAAATAATTAAAATTACACAAACAAATAAAATATTAGTACAATTTAACTAAAACTGTAATAGTTCAGAGTTTTGACACTGCCACAACATCATGAGTATAAGCCAGACCTTATGAAGCTAAATTATAAATCCTTTTTTGTTGTTGTTGAAGAAAAAGTAGCCTACTTTAGTTGTGCCATAAAATGATCAGATGTAAATTTGTAAGCCTAGTAAAGGCATAGTAATGTCATAACCTACCTTGTTACCTGGAGAACTTGTTTTCATCAGTGGCAAAAAAATAAACAAAAAACAGGCTTGATGATCTATAATCCACTTTATCCCGTTGTTCTCTGTAGCATCCTGCTAACCGATCCAAACAATTCAAATCGTGAGTGATTATTTAGGAATAAAATGTTCATTGAAAAGAACTCACTCAAAAATGATTCACAGATCAGGAATCGCTTGGTCTCATTAAACAAGCTGACAAAAAAAAAAGAAAAGAAAAGAAAATAACGCCGGGGTAATGATTTAACAATCTACAACAAAATAGAGTGAGCTGAGCTTTGGTGAAAACTAAGCAAATATTTAATAACTATAATATTAGCCTATTTTCTCACTAAAAACAACATCAAATGTTGGGAAAAAACGTAAAAACTGCAACTTTCAGATGCCATATTTATTTTTCAGCTTAGCTGTCACAGAAGGGAATGCACAGGATTGTGGGATATCAAAGGCAGCGAAGGATGCATCTATGCACCCTTAAAAAATCGATCAGATGAAGGCATCTCAGGAGACAGGAGGTGAAGCTAACATTGGATTTGGATATGCCTTGATGCCTTCCTAACTTGAAATGCATCCTCCAAAGGCAGCAGTTTTCAGCTTTTGGACACAGCCCACGACTCCACACTTACTACTGTGAAGTCTCTGGCTCCAAATGTTGTTATCAGTGTGTAAGATGAGATGTTTGGGACATTTTGGCTTCATTTTTCTACAGTTTGAAAAATGATGTGAGAGATGTAGTTTTTAGATTCTTGTTCAGCAGAAGAAAGCTGTTAAAATGTTAGCATAAGCAAAAAAAAACAAACAAAAAAAAACAAACAAACACACACACACAAAAAAAAAACAGAATTACATTTTTGTATGCTTTATCTCTTTAAATTATGGTGAGATTTTAGAAGGTTTTGTCTTTAAATCAACTTAATGTCTTATTGGGGGAAAAAGAAATAAAATTTATAGCGTTGTTTGGTCAGTTGTTACTCCCATTCATAACCTAATATTAAGATCTTTTTCTGCACAACAAACTGTCATGAACCACATGTTCTGTGTTATTGCACCAGAATGGCTAGCCTTCCTTAACCACTGCAAGAGTTGGAGTTTTGGAGATGCTCTTAGTTGTCCAGCCATCACTATTTGGCTCTAGTCAAAGTCACTCAGATCATATAGCTTGACCATTATTCTTGCTTCAAACACATTCAATTCAGAAACTGACTGTCAATTTGCTGAATAACATAGGCTATTCTACCCCTTGACAAGTGCCATTGTAACAATATAATCAATGTTATTTAGTCCTTTCAGTGTTGCGGCTGATCATTGTGTCAATAATCGCAAGAGCCTCTGGTGTCATCTGAAGAAGGTCCTGCAATTAAAAGAGAAAAAAAAAGGCCATGAGGAAAAAGGTAAGAAAAGGCAACACAGGGACAATTAATCTCTGCATGGAAAAAAACACAAACGCACAAACACAAAAGCCATCAAGATGACAAGACAAGGCAGTTCAATATTCCAGATTTTCATTGCCATCAAGTACACAAATAGCAATGATAAACTTGTTCAGGCTGAACAGTAACAGATTGCCACTGTGGGATTTCGTTCATATGTCCGTAATTTAAATTTTTAATTTGGTAAGATGGGCTGTAACACAAATTTGTTTGTAATCAGAATGCAAACTAGTACCCAGAGACAGAGGAAAACAAAGACAGATTGAGATAAGACTTTAGATACAAGAAAAAATGGTAGCCAACTCAAGACCACATGTGGATATTTTTGATTAAAGGGGTCATTATCAGGTTTCGCCCAGGATGCAATAGAACGAGGAAGTAGTAAACCAATAACTCTCCTTTATTTACCATGATCACGTAAGACATAAGTTGAAACCATATAACAAGTAGACTGGACAGATAACACAATGAAAAACACACTTTAAATACAAGACATAATGAGGGGAGAACTCAAGACACCTGGGGAACACAGCTGGGAACAAATTAAGTCAATGAACACATCAAGGACAGGAACAACCAAATATGGACAAAGGTGGACACATGGGGAAAAACTAAACAGGACACACAGAGATCGTGACAGTCATATGATGGGATTTCATGTTTGCCTTTCTCTTTGAGGTGTTACAAGCTATTTGTGCATAGATAAGATCCCTAAAGCTGCAAAGATTAAAGTCTCAAAACTAAATAGATATTCTAGGCTTGACCATGCCTTCCTAAAACAGCTCGTTTAAACATGCCCCCACTTCTTTACGTCACAGTGAGGGATAATTTTCATAACACTACCCAAATGTTTGCGCAAAAAAGGTGAAGCTATTATTCTTGCTGTCGTGTTGTTGCCATGTTCTGGAGACGCTGTGTCTTGTTGTGAAAGTGAAACTACTTTGTTAGGCTTCCAAAAGATGACAAGAACTAGAAATCAGTGGTTAAGTAGTACTGTTCCAGAACAGTTTAATCCAAATATTCATATGTTTTTTATGGAGAACTGATTCTTGAACCTCACAGAGCAGCCTATGCTGGCTGTTCACAGAGACTATAAAGTGGGGCAATTCCAACTCTGCCAGGACAGTCTGGCACTTCTGACTCACAACCTGTAAGTAAGTTACCTGTACATTTTCTTATTAAAGAGCTGGTAATATGTTTTTTTAAAGTATCCTAATATTGTGCTGGAGTCCCCTGCAACAGGTTTAAATGCATCTAAGGTCACAAAACATTGTAATTTTCTCAAAATATGCATTTAATATAAGAGTCGTTTGCAATGATTCCGATACGGTTCGTTTGAATCAGTCAGGATTGTAAGGTCTGTAACCCCTCTCTTCCATAAGCCAACTCTGCTTTGATTTGGTCAGCTGACCAAGTCTTTTTTGTTTGTTCTTTCCATATCTAATGTTATTCCATAATTAATTTTGTATCCAAAGATTTTAAAAAAAGCAAAAAAAACCCATCAATACTACCTTATAAATTTTAGCCAGAGGGTGATACAGAAGCAGTGGCTCAACTGGAAACTCAATCGCAAGCACAACTTGATCAGGACGTTTCTCAGTGGTAGGTTTAAACTTTGTGGTACTTTACGTAACGTGACAGCAAATTATTGCATTCATGATTATTATTTACTTATTTGAGGTGCACATGTGGGAACTGTATCAAAATGCCCAATGACTACATTCGTTATTGCTGCACAAAGTAATCAGAAAAAAAAATTACATAATTTGACATATTCTTAATAAATAGTGGATTCAAAGTGCTTTATCAAAACTAATGTTACTTTAGTAAGACTGTAATTCTTTACCTGGAAGCTGCACTAGGCCATACATTACACATTACTACAAAATGTAAACATAACGTATTCATCACACTTACAGACTGTGGTTCAGAGACGCTTGTTGTTCCAAATAGAGAAGGCATGGATTTATCTTTCATGGACAAGCGTTTAGAAAATCCTGCGTTGAAATCTCCAAGATTCGAAAAACAGTCATTGGTAAAACGACGAGCGCACAACAAAAGGTTCTCGTTGTACTGCTTTGGTATTGTGGAAAAAATGAAGTTTAACCACTGATTCTTTACATCAGCATGCTTGGGCAATGAAAACAAAACACACTTGCTTTCACAGCGCAAAACACAGTGTCTTCTTGACACGATGTAAACACTGACTAGCAAAATTTTGCGGGGAGGTGGGGATGATGCAAATATGTTACCTAGTGACATACATCGGTAACAGGCAGAAGATTTGAAAATGAAACGACTCGTTAAGGAGATTCTGAGTTGACTCTTTGTTTTGAGACACAATATCTTTCTTAATCATGCACTTTTTTGGATTAATAAGTTTGCAGAGTGTTTACATTGAAGGACAGCTACATTACAAACTGCAAATATTATATTTTTTTTAAAAAAAAGCCATATTACCTGCTCTTTAAAATAATCTTCTACTTACTATTCAAACGTGAGTTTTGAGCAGTGTAGAGTACTGATTGATGTTTCTCCTATCACGAATGCAGACATGGTCATGTTTATGAGGCGCAGTGCCACGTTGTGCCTCGTTTGAAATGGCATTTATTGTTTTTGTGTCATTGCACCAGGACATGGCATCATGGCATCATTTCTGTCACACGCTAATTACAACGCACTGGATAGCTAGCCAGTCGTAGCTTGCTAAGCACACTATTTTGAGCAATGTAAACACAAATTAGTAATAAAATCGGAAAAAATTTCATCCTCCATAATGCAGTGGTTACATCTCATATGATATGTGAACATTTGTGTTACCATGGCAACGACTGATGCATTTGAATTGAATTATCAGCCACGCAGTGGAAAATGAACCCACCGTACTGGCAGGCCTGGATCAATGTGGAATGGAATGGTTCTGCAAAGAAAACCATTCAGCTTGATAGTGGAAAAGTGGCCTTTCGTGTGCTTTTTCTTTTTTTACTTTAAACCAAGCACATTGCATTACACCAAATACACAAAATTATTTTTAGCAACATCATATGACCCCTTTAATTTTTAATAATCCTTGTAAATTTTATTGAAGGTCTGCATTAGCAATACCAAATTCGCCAACCAAATGCATGAACGTAAATTTCATTAAATCTCATATAATGGCATATTTTCCATGCAGTCAAACTTAACAACAAATGAAATTTGAAAGCGATTGCTTTCTGAAAACCTCTATTCTTTGTACACAATAAAGGAGAAGCACTCTAGCAGTGCAGTGTAATTATTCACTAGATATTTATTACCATGGTGTTTGTTTAAACGTATCAGCTTGTTTTTCCAGTGCCCCGTCTATTTCACCTTCTCTCGGTTCTTTTCATAAAATCTACAGTACCGGCAGAGCACAGCGAAGACTTCTAATAAGCCTGAAATCCTCTTGTCTCTCGCCACGAGTAGAGACGGCGCATGGGAGAGAGGGGAAAATGCATACCAAATCAGAAATCATTATTTTTGCCCTTCAGAAGTGCAAAACAAAGGGCAACAGGTTAGCTGGCGGAAAGTAGATAGAATTTTACCGCCATCATTTGTGTGTAGGTGTGACAGAGAGAGACAAATGGAGAAAAAGAAAGAAATGCTTGTTCAAGCTGTGCTCATAAACCTGCACATACCAAACAGGAGATAGACAAAACTGAAGAAATCACTTCTCTTGTGTGTGTGTGTGTGTGTGTATATATATATATATATATATATCAATTTATGTATGGTAAAATCAAGGTCAGTTTAAAGTTAACATTTGCCAGATGATAAAGCACAGCAATTTTGACAATGAGCTTGTATTTCACAGCACAAGTGGTTATTCAAGTGGTCGTGTTCATAAAGCTGTTGTGTAACAAGCAGCTTTGTTTGAGGAAAATGCACTTATTTGTGAATCCATGCAGTCATTAGCGATTATTGATTTTATTAGAGGCCATTAAAAAGCTAAGAGTTTTCTCAGTGGGTTTGCATGACCCTTTCACCGCGCTGCAGTCAGTGGAAGGAGCACATGGAGCGGCAGAAGCAACACGTTTGACTGAGCTGGAGGCAAATGTTCAAGGTCACCAAGTTGGTGTCCAGACCTAGAAACTGGCTGTATATTTGACAGATGGGTCCACAGATGAGTGTTCATTTCAGGTAAACCCTGCATCTGCTTGTCAGCGCAAGGTTAATTAATATTCTATCAATTCATTTAAGGGATTTTCAGCTTTTTTGGGGTTTTCCTCCTAATGATTTTGTGTTTAAAAAATGTTACTGACTGAACAGTTGTTAAGTAGTAAATCTTTGAAAATTTGGTCACACATGTTGATTATACATATATCTTTAATTTAGCAATACTGGAACTATAAAAATGCTTAAAGAATTAGGTCCAGAAACGTAGTAAATACATTGGTAAAACAGTTCACATCAGTGGCTCAACTTCAGTTTTGCGACTCTAAGAGAATACTTAGTTTTTTGCGCAAAGAAAACAAAAATAGCATAATTTACTCAACCTACAATTGTTCTCATCTGAGTTAGGTCTTCCACAGTTTTGGAGAGTAACATAATGCAACACATATGCATGCTTTACCGTAATCTGCGGTTGTTTATGCCTAGGGGAAACTGCACGTATGCATTGTGATACTCTCTAAAAAGACGTAACTCTGGGGAGAAGAAGTGAGTAAATTATGTTACAATTTTGGTTTTCTTTGCACAAAAAAAGTATTCTCCTAGTGTTGCAAAACTGAAGTTGAGCTTCTGATGTTTTACTGATGTACTGTATTTACTATGTTTCTGGACCTGAATCATTTCCTTTTTGTTGCTGTCTATGGAGGGTCAGATGGCTCTCTTCATAAAAAAAAATATCTTAATTTTTGTTTAGAAGATGAACGAAGGTCTTATGGGTTTGGAATGACATGAAGCTGAGTAATCAATGACAGAATTCTAATTTTTGGGTGAACTAACCTTTTAAGCTAAATTACAAATAAACTATTTTGCCTAATAATTGTGTGTGCTGTCTATTTCTTTTTTATGGAGTGCTTGAAACATGGAAATAAGGTCACATTTTTGTACTCAAAGCTTTATTGTCCTGACGTCAATGTGTTTTGTTTTGAATAGGTGCTTGATTAAATGCCTGAAATAAGTTCTGTGATTAACACATGCACAAGATATTCTCACGTTTTGATCTACGTCATACAAAACATCACTAATACCACCTTGTGACAAGCATTTACTTACGTTGAAAAGGATCAACAAGTGGATAAATGACACTAGAGAGGTTGTTGTGTTTATAATAGCGCCCTTGCAAATGCTTACTGAAACATTCAGGGTAAATATTTTTTAAAAAGCCTGAAAGGGTTATCTGAAGCAGAATAGTGGTGAAGTTTGCTAATTGTAATAAATAAATGTAAAATTAAAAGAGACAATCATATGTATATATATATATATATATATATATATATATAATATGCTTTTTAAGGACATTTAGAGCCTATTTTTGTTGGGCTTTTTGCATTCATCACAGCAAAATAATTTAATACATTTTTATAAAGTCTGCTATTTTTAATTTTACTCAGCATTTTCAAAACACTATATCAATTACACCCCTAAACACACACACACACACACAGAGTCTAAAGCTAGAAGGCAATAATTTATCATTACCAGCCTTCACTATGATGGAATACATTCTTGACTGTGGCAAAGGCGACATTATTTTCTGTTAAACTCTTGCGATTTCTGTAACTCTTTCTTTGCTGTGGCAAAACTCTCCTCAGGATCAGAAATGCGAATCTTGCTCTTCCTCACGTCACTAACAGGAGTCATGCCCATGAAGGCTGAAGTCTTCTCAGGACTTTCTTTACTAACCTTCTGCGCTATAGGAAATGAAAAATAAAAATTGCTCAAGCAACACAAGCCCACCTCTATAAATTAGAGTGTGAAAAACATAATTTATCATCTGCCTGCGGATAGCCCTTTTCAGCTGACTCTAAGAAATAACAGTGCACATATACAGCCAGCATAAAAGGGCTACGGCCGCACCCGAGAGAGTGCATTACACCATGAATCAGTTTATTAACGTCTGCCGGTGGCACAATGCCTTTGGAGGTGAATTTATTCATTCGTAAAGATCTGTTTACGACATTTATCTACACTCTAGTGCCAGACCACTAAAATGTAACAAACAACCCAAAGATAAAGATATGGCATGAGGGGTTTATAAAGAAATGACATTAGGGGGAGACATTAGCTTTGTTCCAAAACACAGTGTCAGCTGCCTGTATAGGTGGATACATTCTAAGACAGTAATTTAAACATTGTGAAACCTCATAAATGAGATATTTATATGCATCATACAAATTGCCTCAAGTGTATAAGATGCTAACAGTTGATTCCAAAAAGGTTTGATGTTAGCATGTTGCTAAGCTATGATACTAGTACTGCATATGACACAATAACCGATTTGTTTTGTTTTTAGACTAAAATGTATTGGAAAAGTGCATATTTTACTGGTATTTAGTACTGATTGAATTTATTTCTTTGAATTAAATCACTTTGTTGATGATGTCTGTCTGAGTTTACCTTCTTGCCATGAGTGCACAGCAAGCTTTAAAATGCTGTCTAGTTCAGCGGTGTCCAAACCCAGTCCTGGAGGACCAAAAACTGCAAAACTTAGCTCCAACCCCAATTGAATACACCTAAACCATCTAAATCTAATTAAGATATTACTAGGCATACTAGAAACTTCCAAGCATGTGTGTTGAGGCAAGTTAAAATTAAACTCTACAGGATCTTGGCCCTCCAAGACCGAGTCTGAACACCCTGACAGAACACATATCAGTCATAAGTCACATTAATATTTCTTTCATAGTTTAGGACCACATAACATTGCATAGTACTTCATGTGTAATTTTACAAGTTTAGAACTTGTAAAAAGTTATAAATCTCCAGCATCTCTCACATCAAGGTTATGGTGGCAACATTGTGAAAAATATATGTAAGCACACTTACAAAAACAACAACAACAAAAAAACAACAATAAAGGTCTACATTAAAAATAATAATAATAATAATAATAATTTATATTATATATATAATATATATAATATATTATATATATTATATATATATATATAGTTGGTTAATTCCTCTGTAAAATAAGTATTTGGTCACCTGGCTCTCACAGACCTGTAACAACTTCTTTAAGAGGCTCCTCTGTCCTCCACTCGTTACCTGTATTAATGGCATCT
>JAUMHE010000082.1:3571354-3586196 GCA_032359235.1 Enteromius mattozi
ATGCGTCTTAGCAGACGCAGTACTCGTTCCATGTCTCAGGGAACAGGGGTTACGGAAGTAACCTTTATGTTTTGTTTTCAAGTAATTTGTCTACCAACTGTCTTTGTTTTTCTAACAAATTAACTACCCTCCTTCTAAATTTCTCCTATATGACATTTTGTAACTTCCTGTTGGTTTGCTTGTTGTCTCTATGTTTGAGTATTTGTGAGGAATCAGTGATGGAGAATATTTATACAGCTCTACAGTCCAATAGAGTACAGTAGATGGTAACATCACAAAACCAGTAGAGTCCAGATAAAACCCGATAAGGGCTATTATACAATGTGCCTGTTTCATGGTGTGCCATCAGCTGTGCTTAAGATATAGGCTCCTGTTGTCCAGCAGAGCATGAAATCGAGTTTGCTAGAATAAGCATTTGGTCCCAAAAAAATTCAATTTGACTGCAGCATTTGATGCAGAGTGTGTGCAATGTATAATATGATTAGAAACTAACCCAACGAGAAAGAGGGTATTATGTAAGCACACATGACAACAGGCAGCATTATTTAGAGGTAGTCACAGAGTAATACCTCAGTTCTGAAATGATTGTTACCAATGTTGGCATATTTAGAAAGAAAAAAAGAAAAGCAACAACAAAAAAACATATAGCAGTGTCGGGAAACTTTATTGAGTGTTGTTAACTGTAAAATTTCTTATGTTTCTTGACAATATTTTTATTCAGTACATTATACCAAGGTTTCTGCAGTTTTAATGAAAGTAAAAGCTTTTTTAAGCTAACGATTAAAGCAAAAACAAATATCTGCCTGTTACTCAGAAAAATAAACCTAATTTAAGGGAAAAGCTTTTTTATCTCACTGATTGACATGTGGTATTGTTTTAAGCATAAGCTCATTTAGTTTTGTTTCACGAGTTCGCGCTTCCTCATCGAAACGAATAATAAAAGCATGTTTGGCGTGCTGTCCGGTGGCAGACTCCAAGCCCTAGGAGTATGAACCCTAGCGATGGCAGAGCTCGGTGTCTGGCTCGAAACCTGCGTGCCCCCCCTTGAGGATGCGAATGGCGGAGAAGGGGAGGAGGAGGGATGCTTAGAATGAGATACGGAAGGAAGGAAATGGGCTTATTTATAGGGCGAGTGTTTGGACCAGATTGGCTAATGAGAGGTAAAGATAACGGTTGGTAATGCGGCGCCGGCTTTGTCTGATTATTCGTTCGCGCTCCTCCCGAAATTAGTTTAGCAACATCACTACATTTTTCAAGACATTTTCCATTTGCTTTAATTGAACATATCTTAATTTGAAGATGTTTAGATTTTATTTATTTTTTGCTATACATGCAACAGTTAATGAAATGGATATATGCAAGACATTCTACTCTGAATTAAGATCCTGTTTACATTTTAAAGGAATAGTTGACTTCCAGAATTAAAAATTACTGATAATTTACTCACCCCCTGTCATCTAAGATGTTCATGTCTTTCTTTGGTTGAAAAGAAATTAAGGTTTTTGAGGAGAACATTCCAGGATTTCTCTCCATATGATGGACTTCAATGGGGGGCAACGGGTTGAAGCTGCAAATTGCTTCAAAGGACTCTACACAATCCCAGCTGAAGAATAAAGCTCTTTTCATTTTATATACCCATTAAACTCCACTATGTGGAAAGAAAATCCTCAAAAACCTTTATTTCTTTTCAAACAAAGAGATATGAACATCTCGGATGACATGTGGCTGAGTAAATTAGCCAGATTTTTTTATTTTGGATCGCCTGATATTTAAGATGCATTTTGGTCAGTCACATCTTAAGACCTGCTGTCTTAATCAGTCTCTTCTGTCCACTTACAACTACTTTCCTGATTTCTCTGAAGGGAAGCTTTATGTGAGGCTGTATCTATGGCCCTTTTCTGATCCTTCAATCTAATATTGTGAAAAGCTAGCACAATTTACTTATAAATGTGAATTTACGTAAAAGGTAACTCCACCCCAAAATTAATATTTTGTCATTAATCACTAAACCCCATGTTGTTCCAAACCTGTAAACCTTTCGTTCATCTTCATAACACAATTTAAGATATTTTTGATGAAAACCGGCTTGTGATTGTCCAACAATTGCCACTGTCAAGGTGCAGAAAAGTACTAGACACGTCGTCTAAATGCTCCATCTGCCATCAGCAGTTCATCCCTAACCTTATGAACCTATGAGAATACTTTTTGTGCGGAAAGAAAACAGTAATAACGGGTCTCATTCACTAATAATTGTGTACGTTTTTCGTATTTATATGCACTTTTGAATTTCTCACGAAAACTTTCCGCCTAATTCACAACATGTGCATACTCGTTCTTCTGTTAGTGAATTTGGAGTCTTCTAAATGAGTGCCCGTGTGCACAATTTTAGTAATTTGCACAATACACGCCCAAACCAGCTCCATATAAGGGCTTTCCGCAAAGCGGCCCTCGTCCAGAGAAAAACAATTATGGCACCGAAACAAAATACGAAGAAAAAAAACTTTAATGATAATGAACGTGAGGTTTTGCTGCCGGAGGTGGGAGCCAGAAAAAAATGTTCTATTTGTGTTTGTCTTAGCAGACATATCTGTGCGCTCTCTAAAGTTGCACTCTCTCGTCTAATTATAGTGTATTATCAAGTTTTTATGTCAAGTTACTTTTCACACATCCTGTAAATAACATATTTGATTATATGTAGGGTTCTTTATACATGCTTACAAGGCCCCGGGTGTACGTGATTATTGTGTACATGTGGTATAAGTTGTCCTTGAATTTTTTTCGTATGTTTAGAATAAATTTTAGCATGCATGTTTTCAGTGAATGAGACCCAATGACTTTATTCAAAGATTCGTCACCATAATATCACCGTAGCACCATTTTGGACAGCATCCGGTAGATGCACATTACGTACGCAGTTCTGTGTTAGATGCAATGGAAAGATCCGTCTTGTACGTGTATTTACGATTTGATTTCCATAAACGCTGTATCTTTCCATTGCGTCTAACACAGAACTGTGTGCATAATGTGCATACACTGAATGCTGTTGTTATTTTTGTTTTCTTTCCATAAAAAAAGTATTCTTTTATTGCTTCATTAGAACAACATGGGGGTAAGTGATAATTTTTTTTATTTGTGAGTACAAACTGGATCCCACCAAAGCAGTAGAATTTATTTAGCAGTATTTTGTTTTTAACACATTTGTAGAACAGTTTTTTATTTTTTTCTTTGTGTATTTTTTATTTATTTACTTATTTGTTTTTAAAAGCATAAAACTGATTACATTGGAGCCTTATTTCCACCATGAAATAATGCAAATATAAAAGGCCATTGCGAGAGGTTAACTTCAGAATTCAGAGGAAAAAATGCAAGATGTAAATTGTCCGATAAAGTCAAGATTTTGAGAAATCATAAGTTATATGTAAAGGAATAAAAGTTGCTAGAGTTTTGCTGCCACTCGTGTTCATTTCAGCTGAAAACTTTAGTGAATTTTATGTGCACAAGTACGGTTTTAGAGTTCTTAGAAAATGTAGGTAGTTTGTGTTTCTCATGTAGATGTTAAAAAAAATACCTCAAAAAATAGATCTAAGTGTGTTCAAGTTTTCTAGTTGCAATGAGCTAAATTATAGCTTACCCCACTTACTCTACAGATGTTTGATATAAAATATTACTGTTTCAGTGAGTCTCTATAACTGAGGGTGAAGTGGAAGGTGTGAAATTGCATGGATTTATCACTAGAGTGTTTTCTCCAGGGAGACAGTACATTGAGGTAAGCATATAGAGGTACATAAGAGGTAAGCTCTGAATTGCAAGATTTAAATTCTGAGAGAGAGGGGAAAAAGTCTTAATTGTGAGATAAAAATTCAGTTACCTTTCTTATATTTTATATTTCATGGTGGAAATAAGCTTTAAAATGATTGTGTGAAGTGTGCTGCTTAGGCCTAACACATCAGCTCCAGCTCTGTGTATAAACCCATGGGTCGTTTCAGACTGCGCTGTGTCCTTCTGCTCTGAGTCAGCCATTCAGGCCAGTGGAGCGTAAACTGTAAGGATTTGCCCTTAAACCAGCAGTGTTCCTAGACTGTCATCGTGTCTTTAGATGGCTCAGGCAGTAGCAAAGCTCTTTCCAGTCACTGCACAATAGGATGATGGCATCTGCAATCTCCGTTTAAAAGGGTTGTTATAGGTAAATGCATGAAAACATATGCTAGTGTTAGCCACCAGAGAGGATTAAGAAAACGGATTCATAAAATAAATAAATAAAGATGATGTCATTTTTAGTTACTGGTTATAGTTACTCACCATCATGTCATTCCAAGCACAAGGGGATAAACGATCAAGAAACTTTACATAATAAATTCTGATTTGCGCTGCTTGTAGAGCAGAAGTAGTGCACTTCAACTTTTAAATTAATGATGTTATGCCAACCCTTAGTTATTTACCAGTTTATCATAGATCCACATGAGACTGACTGATGCTCAGAGGGTTTTTGCTAGAAAACATCTTTAACACATAATTCTTGTTTAAAATTTAACAACAGCCCTGGCGCCCTGCCACCGCTTGTTACAGAAGCAAACATAAATATTCAACTTCCTGCAGATGTTGTATTTTTATTAAAGGTCAGTGCGACTTGGAGTCATTTTACAGGCTGAAATAACGTTAATGTTTTCTTTTGCCTGTGAGTGCAACAAGTTTCTTTAGTTAGTTATAAGACATAAAGTGAATCAGCATGCAAGGCTTTTTAAATGTGGTAAAAGAACATTTTGCTGCATAGTACTATTATGTTGCTTGAACATTTTGTGCTCATCTGAAACAGATGAACCATGAATCTGACAACACATTGGTTGTACTTATGACAACAGATTTTAGAGGCTTAGACAAGCTTGTGTTTCACAGGACTTGTACCCAAGCACTCATTGCAAGTACAACGCTGTACCGGGTGAGCTATTGAGCAAGTTTACTATGCCAGAAAAGCCATATGGAGCTTGTTTTGTGATGCAAACATAAAAAACATATTAATTTATAAATCATGCACTATGGTAAAAATGTTTTGAGGTGATAATTGCACAAGAAAGTACAAAAAAATAAGGTGTTTATCAGTAATATGCTCCTGTAATCAAAATGTATGTGCAAAGGAATAAACGTTTTACTGCCACTTGTGTTTATTTCAGCTGGAAGCTGCTGTCAATTGTACGCATAATTAAATTTTTAGAGTACGTCAAAAATGTATGTAGTTTGCGTTTCTTGCATAGGTGGTAAAAAAGTTAATTCAAATAGAGATGCAAGTGTTCAAGTATTCTAGTTTCAATGAGCAATATTATGGATTACACCACTTATGCTACATATGTTTGATATAAAATATTACTGTTTTAGTGAGTTTCTCTATAGCTGCGGGTAAAACAGTTAGCGTGAAATTGCATGGCTTTATCATTGGGGTGTTTTCTCCAGGAAGACAGTACATCCCCAGAGGAAAAAACTGAAGCAAAAACAACAACAACAACAACAAAGATGTATCACTCATATAATTAATTACTCATTAATCTGAATGTATATCAGAAATGCGTTAATTTCTTGTTGATCATGAAAGGCAGATGCTATTAACCATGCTGTTAACTCAGAAACTGTGTAAAAAAAATAAATTAAAAAAATCACATCTAAGATGAATTTTGTTTAGACTAAAAAGGAGATAAAATTTTGCATAATTCCAAAATGTATAACATATTGCAAACGATATTACCCACACGCACACATGCACAGAGACAGCCATGTTACTACTAAGGGTCAGACTTATTGGAAGCTGCATTTCTATCCCTGAGAGGAAACGTCAATTTCCTGCTCTTTTTATCCCCTGAAGAAAGACCAAAACTCACCCCGAAGTTACCAAATCAAATAGTTTTTACTTCGCCACTCTTCATTAGGAAGAGTCAACAAACCCTTATCAGCATTCGGCATTCTCCACCATTTCAGCGTAGATAATTGATTATGTTTGGGAGCCATGTGGTATTGGATTCGCATCTTGCTAACGGAAAGAGATACAGCGCTAAATTAAGTTTACCTTCCGCAGGCTCGACCAGACAGAGATGCAGTGACCCCTGTTGCTGAGAAAATAATCAGAATGACAGTGTTGAATGAACAACGGACCCATTTTTCATGCTGTGGCAGTGCAGCGGCTGTTTTGTCGGTGCATGCATGCATTCATTCACTGGCACGTATCATAAACACACACAAACACACACACACTCAAGCACTCAGTCGAGCTGTATTACCCTTGAGCAGAACACATTACATGTTGCTTGTTTTATTTAGCTGAAATTATTCAATTGAATGTTCAAATTCCCACCGTTTGCCCACAGCATCATGCAGTGAAGCACATATTTTCAATTGTAGGAGGTCTGGCTAGCTGTGATAAAGGCCCTGCGAGCATGTCGCACAAAAGCTGCAGCGACTGTGTGAGCAACATTCCAAATTAGCAGCTGCATTATGTTCAGCTTGACTTAGCACATCTATCACACCTTAAGATTTATCTTCATTATGTGAGATGAAGTCTATAGTCCACATCTGTTCTGTGTTTTTTTTTTTTTTCACAACTCTTGATCAGTGGCAGTGTTATTAAACTCATTATTCTGATTAAGACACTTTTTTTCAGCTCACTTTCTGGCCCTGTGGACCTTTAGAAAATAAACTCCCTGAAAACTCATTAGTTTGTTAAATTTCTCTACTTAGTAGTATACCTCTAACTTTTGTGTAATTTTCACACCAATTTGTGTAATATGTTAAGCATCTTGACCTTTCTTTTTTTTTAAAGCTCTGACATCTTAAGGCCAATTCACACTGCACAGACAAATGCCAACAAACTCCAACAGACTAGCTGGATCAAGTTGGCTGTTGTATTTAGAATATTATGAAAAATAAGAATCATATTCACACCGCACCAACAGACACTGACCAACTGTCAATGACTGGGAAAAAAATGGATGATCATATTCACAATCCAAATGTTACTCTTATTAATGTATTTGTGTGTCATTACTCACATGAAAAGACGGTGAATTAAACAAAAGAGGCTGTGGGTGAAGCCATGGTTATTTTAAACTCTAACCAACTCCAACCAACATCTGACAGGGGTACCACACTGATCCAACATACTCAGCCTTTAAGGCAAATAGGTTAGATTTTATATAAAAATTATTTGGATTTATTTTGAATTATTTATTCAATATGACTTATTTTTAATTTCATTAATTAGTTCCAGTTTTTACCTTAATTTAATTGTAAATACATTTTAAAGGGATAGGTCACCAAAAATCATAATTTGCTTACCCTCATTTTGTTCAAAACTTGTAGGACTTTTGTTTATCTTCAGAACATAAATGAAGACTTTTTTTCTGTCCCTGCATTGACAGTCTAAGCAACTATCATTTTGATTCTTGAAAATGTTCCAAAAGAGATCTTAAAAGTAGTTCATATGAATTGAGCAGTTTAGTCTAAATTTTCTTGATGGCTTTACATGATGAACAGATTTAATTTAGGCTTTTGTTCACATACTATATATAATTAATGCACATCAGTTTTGGAAAATGTTTAAGCTTCAGTTTATGTTCGCTGATGCAAATATGTGGATAAAAGCTTAAATTAAATCTGTTCATCATATAAATTGACCAGTTCAGAAAAATTGGACCAAAACTGTTCAAATCATATTAATTAGTTTTACAATTTCTTTATGAGCTTTTTCAGGCTGTAGTGGTAGTTGCATAGACTGTCAGAGGCACAAAATTCATTAAAAATAAATTAGTTTATGTTCTGAAGATGAAGACTTAAAGGTTAGAACAATATGAGGGTGAGTAAATGATGACATAATTTCTTTTTGAGTGAACTATTATTTTAACAAAATTGATTGCTGTGGTGTAATCTAAACACTCTCAGTAATTTACATAGTTAATGAATTAAGAAAATAACAATATTATTAAAAAAAAAAAATACAATACATTTAATACATGAAGTCAGCCTGTGTGGTGTAAAAGTGGCCCAAAACATCCTTAAACTTACTGCAAGCACATGATTTCCCGCAGAAATCATCCATGTCTTAAAGACTTGCCTGTGTTCACTTTTACCCAGATGATTCAGTTGCAGTGACACATTCCCACTAGATCCACCAATTTATTTCCCAGAATGCAGTGGTTATTTATTTATTTGTCTTTAATGGTGTGACCTTTTGACACAAAATGTTTCATATGTTTTTATCACAGTAGCCTTGTTCCCCCAACTGTGTTAGTGTCTCTAGACACTGACAGGCTTATTTTCTAGCTGTAATGTGGCTGTGGGATCCTTTTATCCTGTTCACCTCACCGTTCAGAGGCCGATGTGTAGAAACTAGTTTTGTCAGAGAGCACACATTGTGCTTTGAATAGAGGTCATAGGGTCATATTCAGTGGTTTAGACAACCTGGCCATAGTCAGATTGTGGTAATTTCTTTCTATTTTCTAGTTTTGATTGACTTTTACACAACCATACTTCAGACAGCTTAATATTAAATGAGGAGACTTTCACAGTAAGACTTATATGCATTTTAATTGGTTGTTATTTTTGACCCTGTTTCTGGTAGTCTCATTTTTGTAAGTCATCTCACAGATTTACCATTTATCAAATACTAGATCTTTAAATCCAGTCCAGATTGGATACAGGTACCAAAAACATAGGTGAGAAAACACCAGCTGTGGCCCGTCTGGTTGAACATTTTTCCATTGGTTTGGTGATAACAAATCTTTCCCTAGTGGGTGACCGAATTACCTTCAAACGTCTCTGCCATTGAGTCAGATATGTTAGTCATGTAGTTGGTTTTTAAAACTTACTTATTAATTAAACTTAGGAAATTCATCTTTAAACTGCCAGAAAAGTAGATGACAGAAAAGGACACATAAAAAGACATTTGCAACAATGCTGAAAATACAAATTTGCAGTCAGATATATTTCGGAATGCAGCAGCCCAGTAAGAAATCAAACTTGTGCAGCTTGACAGGTCTACTTATGTTGTGTATGTTTCAGGCCTAAGGGTTAGTCTGTTACAGTTTGTACAGATCTTGGATAGCTTGGATGAAAAATGAATGAGTTCAGGCAAAATTATTAGAAAGATGTAAAATATAAAACTCTTGACACTTCACATAGCCTCTAGATGGAAAAGTATATGTTGTACAGTTAAAGCATATCTTGAAGTAGGGAAGTAGGGCATACTTTCAGTCGTCTAAACATCTACTCAGTGCAAATTAAATAAACATGTTGTTTTACTGCTGAAGATTTTGTTTTTATTTACTAGGCACAGGTTTTTTTTTTTTTTTTTGTTGACTGTCTGTTTGTCTAATGAATTCCCCCTTGAATATCAAACCAGTGTTGTAGTTCAGTTTGAGTCCAGACTTGGTCTCAAATTGAAATGGAGAACAGAAGACGTTGGAGTGGATGAAGCATGGGTTATTGTCACTTAAATTTCTGCAGCTGTCTGGGGACATAATTATATAGTGTGGCTCGTATGCACGAGTCGGCACAGAGCGCAAATTCTATGCACAATGTTGTAGTACTCGAGACCAAGCGTGAGATCATGAAAATATGGTCTTGGAATTGGACTTGAGATTTATTTCTGTCTTGTTTTATCTTGAGTACCACAACATTAGCTAGGCTTACTTGGACACCTTTTAAAATCATTCAGATTGCTCAATCCAAACTAAGAGCCAGATTAACTAAATAGGGCAAATTAGCAATAGAGTGCAATTCCATAAAAGCACCAATAGAAGGGGGAAGTTCTGCATGTGATTTACTAACAGTGTGTACATTAAAGGAATCAGACGCAGACAAATCACATCAAGAATGACCAGCGCAATCTACCAGGAGCAGCACAAATTACCGCTCGCTTTAAAGGAACATTCCGCTATTTTTGAAAATAGGCTCATTTTCCAATTCACCTAGAGTTAAACAGTTGAGTTTTACCATTTTTAAATCCATTCAGCCGATCTCCGGGTCTGGTGATAGCACTTTTAGCTGCAGTTTATCATAGATCATTGAATCTGATTAGACCGTTAGCATCTCGCTCAAAAATGAGCAAAGAGTTTTGACATTGTTCCCCATTTAAAACTCAACTCTTCTCTTTCTAGGCTGATATGGCTAGGAACTATATTCTTACTCCAGCGTAATATTTAAATAACTTTGTTGCCATACCATGGATGCAGCAAACGCAAATGATAATAAGCAGCGCTTGAAAATAGTCGCCAGCATTTTCAGGGGCTGCGTAATATCACCCATGGAATGGCAGCAAAGTTTAGTGATTATTATGCTTTAAGTAGGAAGAATATTTGGTAATTTTTTGAGCGAGATGGTAATGGTCTAAACAGATTCAATGATCTTTGCTAAGTTGCAGTTAAAAGTGCTACTGCCAAACCTGGAGACTGACTGAATGGATTCGAAAACAGTAAAACTTAACTGTTTAACTCTAGGAGAGTTAGAAAATTATCCTATTTTCATAAATAGTGGAGTGTTCCTTTAAGACATGCTTTTTTTAGGGACGTTACATATTGGTAATTTGATGAGCGCAAATATTAGTAATTGCATTGCATTTTATTAATCTCCTACCCTAAATTGTGCATCTGAAAGGCAAGCTCCAACAAATGCATGTTCAGTAAGGTCAGGCGCAGGTGCCTTTTCAGCGCTAATTCTTAAAGGGTTAGTTCACCCAAAAATGAAAATTAATTACTCACTCTTGTGTCGTTCCAAATCCATAAGACCTTCGTTCATCTTCGAAACACAAATTAAGATATTTTTGATGATATCAGAGAGCCATCTGACCCTCCATAGACAGCAACACAGTGTAGAAACATTGGAAAAACACTGGTAAAAAAAAAGTCTATGTGACATAAGTGGATCAATTTAAGTTTTGCGACAATAGGAGCATACTGTTTTTTTTGGGGGCAAAGAAAACAAAAATAACATAATATACCATTCTTCTCCTATGGCTTACGTCTTCTGCCATTTTAGAAAATATTACTGCGTAAGCGTATGCTTTCTTCTAGGCACAAACAACCACAGATTACGCACATGCGTGTGCTTTCACCCAGATGGAAAAATGTATTTGATTACGTCAAATATGTTAAAGCTTGCATATGCGGTGTGTTAAAATGGCGGAAGACGTAAGTCACGGGAGAAGAGTAAATGATGTTATTTTTGTTTTATTTGCACAAAAACATATTCTCGTGTCGTGTTACTGTCTATGGAGGGTCCTATGGCTCTCTGATATCATCAAAAATATCTTAATTTGTGTTCCGAAGATGAACAAAGGTCTTATGGGTTTGCAATGACATGAGGGTGAGTAATTAATGTTCATTTTTGGGTGAACTAACCCTTTAACTACGCCTCTTTAGTAAATCTTGACAGTTCTATTTTAACGCCAAAAGATGGTTTGCGCTGGCACAAGCGGTTAGTAATTCTTGCTCATAGTGTTCACATGAACATCAAATGAAGTGATTGTGTTGATGTGCGCACAAGCTTCATGTCGGAGTTTCCATGATGATGTAAGATGTGTATGCTGGCCATTCTCCAACTTCTTTTATTTGTTTTAAAAAGCAAATTGTATATTTAGTTATTTTGGGTCCTAATTAGGAGATGACAAGCACAGAAGCTTTGTGTGTGTTGCTTTTTATCAAGCAGTAATGCTGCTTCCCATGGCCAAAAGAAAATATCTGTGGATGAGAGTCAATTTGTCTTGCACCATTTCACAGTGTGGAAAGAATAAGTGGAAAGATAATTGTTGAATGGCATGACAGTCTTTTATGACACTTAACTAAATGACTCAACAGCAACAGCTCATTCTGTGCATCACACATCTTTATGTTATTTTTACGTCATTACAAATTTGGGTTTTCAGTCCAATCAAATGTTTTGATGTGCCACTGAATGAATTAGAAAAGGTGTAAACCACTCCTTACAATCTGAATGAAATTTTAGTTGGATTTAACCAATTCATTCTGACTGATATGGTTACATGTCACTTTTTTATTCTGTCTGGGTACTAGTCCGATTACAAATGGATTTATAGGATCCATGTAAATGCAGCTACTGTCACAAACCTTGTAAACCTGCAAATATTGCAGCTAGTTCTTCCTTGGAATAGCTAATTTTAGCTTATAAACATGACTTTTTCTCTGCCAATTGGATTAGAGCTTGCTGCTTTGGAAAAGCTCTTGTCATTTTTGTGTGAAGTATGCATCAGACACTCTGCAGGCATGACGCCTAAGGCTAGCACTAACCAAATATAGACTCAGTAACCACAGCTGAGAAAGCAGCCACAAAAACCCTTGAAAATCTAAATTACTTTGGGACAGGATCACAGTCTTGGATATGGTAAAATGACAAGAGCACGGGTCTCTCTCTCACTCTCTTTCCTTGCACCGAAGAGATAGCGTTGTCATTGGGCAAGGATGAGTATAATGAGATGAGGAGATTTTTCAGGGATGCAAATTCTCGCCAGAAGACACTTAGCTAAATGAAGACCCGACAATAAACAGTCACAACTGTTCAAATCAATTTTGTCAAACCCCTTATTTGTTTTCCTCTCTTTCTGCGTGAAACCAATTTAACAAATGACCACCAAAATGAAAGTGAATTCTGTAGTACTGAAAGTACCACATTAACCCTCAGGGAGGAGCATAGAAGATCAGAAAAATCATCCAATTTCAAGGGCAGAGAGGCAGATCAAAAACAAGTAGAGCAGCAAACGTCCCTGTGTGGAGTTGGCCTTGAGCGGAGTGTGGGGCAGCGGAGCACTGCTGGAATGACAGCTTCTTCCACCTCAAGAGATGGGATGCTTTTCCCCACACCTGAGGCTTGTTCTGCAGCCAAGCTCATTCACGGGGACCAGATGGAGCCCATGGATAAATTAATAGTTGGGGGAAGGGAGGGTTTGTCAGAGACCGTGTAAAAATCTGCTACTGTATACTTGGACCTAGTGGACCTAATATAACTATAAACAAAAATCAGTGTTTAAAAGCAAACAGTGATTCGTATGAAGGGATTGGAAGGGAAACGCTGAGCTTTTGAAATCAGTTTATTTCTGATCTGTGAAGTCCATGATTCATGAATATTAAAAAATAAAAATATAATTTTTTTTTATATACAGTATATACAAATGTATATACTGTATGTATGTATGTGTGTGTGTGTGTGTGTGTGTGTATATATATATATATATATATATATATATATATATTTATTTATAGTTACCATAAGTTGCCATTTTATTTAATTTATTTTAGGTTTTGTAGTACTACATCAAGTTTTCACACATGGGTCAAAAATGTCCCATCTATGTAAGTGTGCTAAAAGAATAAAGACATTTTGTTAAAGTAATTTTTTCAGCAGTTCTTTAGACCAACACATTATATAACACTTGAACTATGTTTATTTGCCACTTTGTCACACAATACCTACACATATAATTGATAACCAATACTGAAACACTGAAATTGAAGTGTCTAGTGCATCTGTAGTAAATTTGACCAAACAGATAAAAAATAAAACTTCACAAAAAAAAAAAGCCAAAAAAAACAAGTGGCTATGCAGTCATCTCAAATCGCCATCACAGTGCTTACATGTCTCACAAATGACCACTACAGCACTATTTGTGCTCCTTGCATAACAGTCATGTTGCACTGGAAACACTGACTTTTCTGTCTTTGGCAGCTGGGCAGACCCTGCACCTCTTCCTCCTTAATTGGCCCATGATGTGCTCCTGTGTCGTCATTTTGAGGTAAATGTGTTCAAAAATCTGAATCTGAAAAATGTATGTCATTTTAAGGAATGTCAGTACTGAACACCTTTGTTTTTGCAATTAAGCACACTTTTTGAGGAGCTATTCTATAACATTTAGTTTTTATATGTATACCACGGGTCAGAACTGTGGTAGCTAACCATGTGCTGATTAGTATCTTTGAGCTAGGTTCAGAAGTATCTAAAATTGTCTCTACATCATGCTGTTCACTTTATGTGAGGTGTGCTTAGAATAAAACATTCACTAGCACATTTTTTGCATTGTCCTGGTTGTTCCGTGTGTACATTGAATGTACTTTTTATAGCTTTTTACAATAACCCTAAACCTACCCCTAAACATAATGTAACCCATGTAGTTACCTTATACTACACTGCTTTCTTGGGTAAGCACACTGTAAATTCATGTACTTTAAAATATGTATAACCGGACTTTCTTTAGATGGTTTTGCAAGTAAAAAGTAAATAAATAAATAAATATATTTATATATATATATATATATATTGTGGCGAGGC
The DNA here is from genome assembly GCA_032359235.1 of Enteromius mattozi. Lineage (NCBI taxonomy): Eukaryota > Metazoa > Chordata > Actinopteri > Cypriniformes > Cyprinidae > Enteromius > Enteromius mattozi. Next base: position 3,585,668 of record JAUMHE010000082.1, read on the forward strand.
AGCCGCCTCCCCAGCCAATCATCGCCTTCCACGTCTCTTCTTCGTCGCCCTTCGCCAGGCTCCCGACAAGAGTGGGCGGATGAGAGGAGGGGCGCAGGACTGGATAGGCCTGGTGGCGTGTGATGAGGCGCACCTGGATCGAATGGTGCCTCATCACCGCCGCCATTAAAGGATCACGCGCGCCTCTCCTCGGGAGACCGGTCTCTTCCCCTGTGCACGCACACTGGTGTCCTCGTGGGTCCTGGAAGGAGGCGGAGGCGGAGGAGGAGCACTGCGTGGCGTTGGAAACGTGACGAACGTGATCTCCGCCCCTTCCCGGGACCCTTTCCCTCCTGCACGACCTGACCCTCACCATCCCATGCAGCACGACGAGGACACCAGTTCCCCTTTTATTTTGGACACTTTTTTCCCCTTTGGAGAATTTCTGTTTGTTTATTTTTGTAAATAAAAAGCCTCTCCGGGGCATGACGCCACTCCCACTGTGTCTGTCGTCGGCTCCTCCCATTACAATATATATATATATATATAT
>JAUMHE010000082.1:3597723-3608595 GCA_032359235.1 Enteromius mattozi
GGCAAACCGGGAAAAACCAAATGAAACCAAAACAGGGGGAACGTGAAAACAAAACTAAACAGACAAAGATCGTGACAAGAATACATGGCTGTACATGTTTTAAGAAACATGTTAACTTAAAATGTTTCTTAAATTTCTGCAAACATATTGTAGTGATTTTTTATGGTATTTTGCTCAAAAAATACCAAAGGATTTAGATATTTTTCCTAGCTGGTGATTTTTTCAGGCACTGCGTAATATCATTGCGTCTACTGCACCCATTATCACGCTGGAATGAGAATATAGTTCCTAGCCATATCGGCCCAGAAAACTGCAACTTTTTATTTTCTGTCTTTCTTAGTACATGATGTAATTACAGAAGTGTCAAGTTTTAAATTATCTATGCTAATCTGCAGCTAAAAGTGCTACCGCCAGACACGGAGATGAGCTGAATGGATTCAAAAACAGTAAAATTCAACTGTTTAACTTTAGGGGAGTTGGAAAATGAGCCTATTTTCAAAAATAGTGGCATATTCCTTTAAATGCTGTCTATGGTGGCAGCTCACTAGGTTTTAGTATGGACTGTTTTTAACAGATGCCCCTGTTTGTCTTCTCCTCTTCTTACAGTTCTTCACAGCTACAGTCAGTTTCCTCTGCAGGCAGCCTCAGTGCTCAGACAGCAACGGTTCTGTGTGTCCTTGAGGTTCATGACAAATGGCCGAGCTAGAATGGATGAAGGCAGGCTTGGCTTTTTCAGCTTATTTCTGCTCAAATATGCAGCGTTAACATGGAGATAGAGATTCGCTCTGACAAACACCTGCTCTTGTTCTTCTTTTTTATGAATAATATTTGTGGTATCAAGTTGCATGTCAGAGGAGGTGAGAGGGTTAAGTTGTTGAGTTTTATGCACTTTTCTCCTTGTTTCCCTTTAGGCAGCATGTTCGTAACAAAACAGAGCATCTAGCGTGTTATTCCAAAATGAAAGCTTCTTGCCCCAGTTCATAGCAAAATATCTGATAACTTCTTAGTGTCAGGAGAATTCATCAGGTGAACTCTCCAATTCTCATTTCCAATGCTTCCCATTCCTTCTAAGCCACACGCTTGCAATTAGATTAAAATATTAAGAATATAAAAAGTCAAGTAAGATATCACTGTGAGACATGGCCAAACAAATTCCCTCCAGGATTTGGCTCATTTTCCCACTTCTAGAAAACATTTTAATATTGTATGTCCCCAGCTAGCTAGCATCACAATGATTGATGATGCAAATAATGTCATGAGGCTCAAGGAAGTTAACTTTGAGACTGAAGTGAGATGCAGTCGCTCGTGGAGACAAATACACCTGCAGCATCCTTAGCAATGCTATTTCTGTCACAGCAAAGCATGCAGTCCTTATCTGCTTGCTAATTGGTTATGTTTGACATGGATTTATTCTGCTCCCCTTATTTGATGGGATTAGTTCACTACCCTCCAGCGCATTTACACATTCTCAAACATTCCCTCACATTTCTCTTCATTGCTTTTTTTATTTAACACAAGTGAGGCTGCTAGTTACTCAGTCAATATCTATCATTAAACAAGCCATTTTTACTGAACAAACAGCATTTTATATAGTAGTAGTTGTATAATAATAATAATAATAATAATAATAGTCAAAGATATTTGCATTCCTCCGAGAAACTTTGCATTGTCATGCAAAGATATGTGCGTTCCCTAGCAAAACGTTTGCGATCTCTGGCACAACCAGTTGAGCTCAGATAAACACTTCCTGTTTACTTTACACTTCCAGTGGTTTAGACAGCTCCGTACATTCATACTGGAGAATTCCTAGAGTTTTATTTTGAACTTGGACTGAAATATAAAGAAATATGGTCATTACTTAGTTCAAGACATGATTTTGATGTTAGCGAAAGACACCTGAAAAGGATATTACGTGAAAAAGGATTGTCTGGACGAATGCTTACAAAAGCGGAAAACACCACGCAGATGTCTCTCACAAGAACACACAATGCCCGTGAGAGAACACAACAATTTTTGTGAGAGAACACAAATATTTTTGTGAGAGAACACAAAGTTTTGCTGGTGAACACAAAAAATTTGAGAGATAACGCAACTATCTTTGCGATAGAACACAAAAAGTTTGCGAGAGAACGCAAAGTTTCTCAGGGGAACACAAATGTGTTGCAAGAGAACACAAAAGATTTGAAAAACATTTTTTCCTTCTACCCTGAATTTTTTCCTCCACCATGTCCCTTAAGTGGCTCCGTAGTTTATGATGCTAATTGAGATTACTATTATTAATATTAGAAGTAGTAGAAGTAATATGTTACAGTATAATTTATAAAACATAAAGGTAAAAAATAGTGCATTGGGAAAAAAGTTTGTTTTGTTGTTTGACTGATTTACTGCCAGTTCACTTTATGGTTTACTGAAATAGGTCTAATTTTTTCTAAATGTGAATACGGAGTAACTGTTTTGCACAGACAAGAGAATGAAGTCAAAACATGCCTTTGGATTCAGTATCAGTGTGTCTTTTTGTTCTTTAATCCTTGACATCTTGGCAGCACAAATATGAGATGTTAAATGTTCATCATATCATAGTGCAAACTGCAGCTGCGGTATTTGTCAAAAACCAATGACAATATTACTTTTTGTTCCAAGACGTGCAGCCCATTCTCAACCCAGGAACCAAATCAGAGAGCATTACAAGACTGTAGATATGCATGCGTGTTAGAAATGTCAAGCCACTAAACAACCAGAACATGATGTACAGTATATAGCCTCATTCTCCCAGAAGTCTGAGAACACACTGAATCTGAGAAAAAATGTCACTGGGTATCTGCCCTGTTCACCGAAGACTAAAGTGAGCAAGAACTTGTCCCCCTGCAGTCCTTGGGCATTTTAGTGCAGGGTCTTCATCTAATATAATGTGGCAAGTTCTGGCTACACTTTGGTCTTCTTTACATGGCCACCGGCCAGCTATCGCTAGACATATAGAGGCGATTTCAAATACCACTGAGTGTTTTTCTTAACAAAGCCCCCTGTGGTGCTACAGAATAATGCTGTAATATAGAATGTAGAGTCCCAGGGCAAACACAAAGCGACGGGACCTTGATTTGTTGTTCTAGTCTTGTTGAGGCTTTCAGACTTGATCTGTCTCAGAGTTTTATCAGTAACAAAAGCTCTTTGTTTACAGCAAGGGCCCAGGGACACACTTCACTGGCATCAAGATTGCTTTCCAGACTCGTATTTTGCGCCTCTAGCATAGCCTAAAACGTACTTCTCCCTGTTTGGTGAAGAAGCAATGAGCCTCAGTTAAAACTATTGTCTTGCTAGTCACCAAAGGACAAGAGTTAGGTCCTCCTAGCTTTTGTTTTTTTTTACTGGCTGGATGCCGTGAAAAGGGTTGATTGACTTCTTGGCTTCAATTACCGTCCTACATACATTCAGCTCCTCTATCCAAACAATAGGTCTATAAAATGCACAGTTTTCAAGGAAACCATCTGAAGCAGTGAAGCCAAACCGTAAGTGTCATTGTATACAGACCAGACCACAATGCCAGGGAATCTAAAATGAGGCTTAGAATAAATAGTGTCATTGTGATGCTGAAGATGCAGTGATTCTATCTGAATACTAATATCTTCAATGTATGCTTGTTTACAGAGAGCTCACTGAAGGGCTTCAAATCTAATCAAATTAAACAGCTAAGAAATTGTTATCCCCTGAATGAAAGGTACGTAACATTTCTTCCTAAGCTCGATTCAGATCACATTTGAGCACCAAATCCCATTTTAAGCCACTCAGTGAGCTGAGATGAGTTTAATTTAGTTTGAACTCAACATCTCTAGCGACCTACCCTGCATGCTGATTAAGGTGTCCACCATGACACCGGGGCAACAGGAAGATTTAGTTTAACTCTGAAGCATGTTATCGTGCATGCTGCCAAATGACTAAGCAGTAAAAACATATGGTTTTAGCTCAGCTGAGGTTGTAATGGGAGCACCTGGGTGGTCTGTCTACGGGATAGATAAGCAGTCTATGCATAAGCAGTGTATCACATTATGCACCACTACATGCGTGAGTGCCTTCGGGGGGCATGACCTGCATACATGAGTGGTATTAGCATGAATCCTCATTTCTAGCCATCTTCTCTATTAGGTCTGTTAAATTAGTGTGATTAATTATACAAAATAATGCAATGTAAATTCAGTACTTGCATCGTTCTTCATCTTCAGTGATTTAATTCCTTTTTGTTTCAAATCATTTATTTTATTTACATGAAGATCACTTTAAAATGTTCTTTTTCCATGCCACGGCACTCCTGGCTGTAACTCGGGATCTGGACTGGACCACGGCACTCCTGGCCGGAACTCGGTATCAATTAGATTACTATTATTATTTACTATATTAATTTATAAAACATAAAGGTAAAAAATAGTGCATTGGGAAAAAAGTTTGTTTTGTTGTTTGACTGATTTACTGAAAGTTCACTTTATGGTTTACTGAAATAGGTCTAATTTCTTCTAAATGTGAATACGGAGTAACTGTTTTGCACAGACAAGAGAATGAAGTCAAAACATGCCTTTGGATTCAGTATCAGTGTGTCTTTTTGTTCTTTAATCCTTGACATCTTGGCAGCACAAATATGAGATGTTAAATGTTCATCATATCATAGTGCAAACTGCAGCTGCGGTATTTGTCAAAAACCAATGACAATATTACTTTTTGTTCCAAGACGTGCAGCCCATTCTCAACCCAGGAACCAAATCAGAGAGCATTACAAGACTGTAGATATGCATGCGTGTTAGAAATGTCAAGCCACTAAACAACCAGAACATGATGTACAGTATATAGCCTCATTCTCCCAGAAGTCTGAGAACACACTGAATCTGAGAAAAAATGTCACTGGGTATCTGCCCTGTTCACCGAAGACTAAAGTGAGCAAGAACTTGTCCCCCTGCAGTCCTTGGGCATTTTAGTGCAGGGTCTTCATCTAATATAATGTGGCAAGTTCTGGCTACACTTTGGTCTTCTTTACATGGCCACCGGCCAGCTATCGCTAGACATATAGAGGCGATTTCAAATACCACTGAGTGTTTTTCTTAACAAAGCCCCCTGTGGTGCTACAGAATAATGCTGTAATATAGAATGTAGAGTCCCAGGGCAAACACAAAGCTCATAGGTTCAAAGGTTCTCATGACAGTGTCCCTGAAACTGGGCCCGAAGACGGCTCTCCCGGCTGTGACTCGGGGCTTGGACCTGACAACGGCTCTCCTGGCCGTGATTCGGACACCGGACCTGACAACGGCTCTCCTAGCCATGATTCGGGGCTTGGACCCGACAACGGCTCTCCTGGCCGTGATTCGGACACCGGACCTGACAACGGCTCTCCTGGCCGTGTTTCGGACACTGGACCTGACAACGGCTCTCCTGGCCATGATTCGGACACCGGAACTGACAACAGCTCTCCTGGCCGTGATTCGGGGCTTGGACCCGACGACCAGAATGACTGATCGAGAACCCCCATGTCTGAGGCCGAGCACAAAAAGGGTTCAGTGACCAGAATGACCCGACTTCCGAAGGTCGTGCAACCACTGGTGGAACCTTTGTGGCTGGAGCAGGGTTGAGCAAGGGTGCCATGGCATGAATAATTGGGCCTGGAGGTCGTGTAGCCACCAGTGGAAATTCTGGAGAGTCTACAGCCACAGCTGACGTCTCCAGGTGTTGTGCAGCCACTGGCGGAACCTCTAGGGTGGGATCGGCCGGAGCCGGTTTGTGTCGATGCTCTGAAGTGATAGTACCGGCAGGTGCGTTATCGGGGGATGGGTGTGTGCTCAGTATGTTTCGGACAGATGCCCTCACTGACCTCATAGGCAGGTTTGCCAGATTGGACACCAGTCGACTTCTGCTGAGGAGGTTTGTGTAGAGGGTCGAGTGTGACAGTTGTCTGGTGCAGCGACTTGGGTGTGGTAGTCATTTTGTGCAATGGTTCAGGTGTGGTAGCCATCTTGTGCAGTGGTTCAGGTGTGGCAGCCATCTTGGGTGACGGCTCTGGCTGAGGAATGCCGCCAGAGGGTCGAGTGTGACAGTTGTCTGGTTCAGCGACTTGGGTGTGGTAGTCATTTTGTGCAATGGTTCAGGTGTGGTAGCCATCTTGTGCAGTGGTTCAGGTGTGACAGCCATCTTGTCTGCTGACTCTGGCTGAGACAGGGTGCCTATCTTATCTGCTGACTTTGACTGAAGTTGAGCGGCCATTTTGTCTGCTGACTTGGGCTGAGATATGGCGGCCATCTTGTGTAGTGGATCGGGCGTAGCAGCCATCTTGTGCAGTGGTTCAGGTGTGGCAGCCATCTTGTGCAGCGGCTCAGGTGTGGCAGCCATCTTGTGCAGCGGTTGTGGTAGTGAGGGTGGTTGTGATAGTGGTGCGGAGGTGGCAGCCATCTTGTGTAGTGGCTGGGATTCATCCTCAGAAAGAACCACCGTAACTATGGAATCGCAAGGGCATATTCAAAAAAGTCCAAGAGACTGCATTCAAATTTTCCCTTCGGCAACCATGATCGTATTGGTTCGTTAAGACCCATACGGAACACGTCCTTTAGCATGACATAACATAAAACTGGGTAACGTACTCTTCAATGGGTAGCTTGCCTTGTTTGAAGTTAATAAGCCGTTCCAATGGATCTTTCCCAGACTGGAGTCTTCTGGAAGAGCTGCTGGATCCTGTTGTGGTGAAGTGTTCTGTAACAACTGCGGCTGAAGCGTTTGGATCCATTTGCAAAACTCCTTTACTTAGAAAACAGGTGGGTTCAAAATAGCAATCAAACAGGTACAAAGGGGGCTAGGCAGAGATCATGGTCAAAGACAAAAGCAGAGGTCGAGGTGGGCAGCAAACAATCACCGGAGTCGTAGTACAGGTCAAGGTCAAAATAACAGAAAACAAACACAGAAAAGATAACACTTAGTGGACAGCCTGAGCAAGTCAACACTTCACAATTGTCTGAGTGTAAATGTGATGGTTAAATAGAGAGTGAGAGTGGGTGGTGAAACAACAGCTGTAGGTGATGATTGCTGAAAGTGAACAGGTGTGGGTGTGCAGTGCATGTTGGGATATGGAGTCCATGATAGAATGTGAGTCCAAGGGAGGTGAGGTGATTCGAGTGCCCTCTAGTGGAGCTGTAAGGGCATTCATGACAGTGAGATATGGCTCTCTGAAAGTGTGTTGCACCTTGGCACAACTGCTATGTTTTTACTGGCCTACAGAAGAGTGAACATGCTTTGATGCAGGTTTTGTGTCTATTTATGCAAAGGAAGACAATGCAAGACTCAGCTCATTGTGAAAACCAACTCAACCTATCAGTAGTATGCAGTGGAGTGGACTATCACCGAATTACCATTTTACTCTGTTTAGCCCCATATTTTTTAACTAAATGCATCTCTAGAGGCAGTTCAGTGCTGTCATTGCAAGTTGTTCCTTCCCTTCCCACTGCAAAAGCAATACAGTAATACACTGTAATAGTCTTGCAACGGACCATTTAATATAAAGTTTGGCCAAAAGTAAGTTTGAAAGTGACATCACATGGTTATAACTGTCATCTGAAACATGAGCCTTCTTGAAATGCATTTCCAGTATTTATGAGCCGGAATCAGCCCTCTATACACAACACACCCACCGCAATACTTCCTCCCACCTTAATGCACTTGTTCTTCAAATGCATTATTGATCGGTCTGTTACGCTCCATTCGCCTTTTCACTCGTCTCTATGTACATACATCGGTATCAACTGCACAGCTGTTGTACACTTTGTTGCAATGGTCACTATTCAAGGACCTTTATTTAAAAGCAGTGAGTTAGCACTTTAGGTGTAATTAAGGAATGCATTAAATAGCAAAGAGCACCGTTGTGCTAAATGAGGTTGTGGAACTGTGGTGTTATTAAGACTATTTCATGCGCAATGAAAAGAATGTGTGAAGGCAGCCAGTCAAGCTCAAAAAACAACACAAAAAAGCACCATTCATAATTTTCTTGACTTGGATAATATACATATAAATATATTTTTGAAGTCATACAATAACTGCGTGAAAAATAAAAAATCCAATAGAAATACCAAAAGTGACAACATTTTTCAAGCTCCAAAAAAGACACATGTGGTGTGAAATTACCAAGTTTTTTTGAAATTACACTTTGCACAATGAAAAGAACTACATTTAAACAATTATTCACTCTTAAATCAAATCCAAACATTAATCAACTCATACAAAAACTGCATAAAATAAAAGATTTACAGAAAAGATTTAAAATATTAATGCTGCATGCATTTTGAAACTTGGTACACCAAGATGCAGTGTGCCAGAATGTTTCATGCTTCATGGAAGAAAAAAATACCATACTGGGCAAGTTTTGAACAATATGTGGAGATGAGTAAATGCCAGAAGTTGTATTTTTGGGTGAACTATTCCTGGGTGAAGGTTTTACTCTTTCCACATTTCCCTGATGTCATTAGTGTGTACTTGAAATCACTGGCCTGTCAACAGCTTGAGAATATTTCAGCGCACTAAAATAGGACAAGCGCAGTCACATCTCAAAATAATTGAAGTCACGTCATCTGAAAGTGGGCGGAAGGGCAGTCAAAACTTCACGTGGCAGTCAGGCTCAGCATTTCCATTTGTTCACAGCTATAGCACATGATTAAGGGTAATTGGGCCCATCATCGAATCCCTATCACTGCTTTCAAATGAATCTAGACCATGCTTTGCAAATACCCCAGGGAAAGAAGGTCTGTATACACAGACTGGTGCCAGTTAAAAGTCGGCTGAATTCAAACTGACTGAATTGGTGCATTAGTAAATGGCGAGCTGGCTCCATCTTTATGAAGCAGAAAATGGGCCAACATTCAGTAAAACTGGAAAAAGAGTGAGCACTGAGGCATTTACTGCAATATCAGGATTTGATCAAAGCATTCCCCTTTGATTTAAGCCAACAAGAGCTCAGATACATGAGCACCAGTCTGACATCATTCAGCTCAAACACAATGTGTTGTCAGCAGTTATTTGGTACAGAGAAATGATAGCACAAAACATCTGTGAGATAGCAATTTTTGTTGTTGACCACGATGTTGATGCATAAACACAGGAAGAACAGAAAGTCCATGAATCATGGGAAATGAGGATTCATGCATGCATGGGTGGAAACTGGCCTACATGCATCCTGAATGCTAATCGCATTATCAGACCCTTATAGTGACGGATCTGCCAGACTGAGAAGATAATGTAATACAAATTATGAGTGATGACTTTTTTAATTTGGTTTTAAAGAAGAGCTCTTCTATTGATCCCACAGTGCTCTGACCCTTCTGCCCTCCAAGTGAGTCCCACATGGTAAAGTAATAGTGGTTAGTTGATTCTTATGAGATATGAAGCCTTCTGAGGAGTACTTTTTGAGGAGAAATTATTTTTAGACATTTCCTTTCCTGCTTTGAAATAGAGGAAGTGGTTTAACTACAGCCCAGGGGCTTGAGAAGGATTTCTTAACCATATTGCCAGGACATTCACTAGGACAGAGTGCTGCATTAGCGGACACCTTGGCCGGCCAGCTGACTACTGCTGAACATACTGATTGGTTCACGCAGCACTGCATTTCAACTACGATTTATTCATTACTACTCATAATGTTTAAAATATTACTGTTATTGTGTCATTAAATATAGTTTTAAAACTATTTCAGTCGATAATGTAGTTGTTTAATACTCAAATCTGTGGTTTATTTATAGATGGTGCCTTTTTGAAAATGTGCTAATTGGTGACGTGAGGTCCACGTGATCACTGGGCGCTCAGTGCTCATGGATCCCACTGATCCATGAGCACAGTTGTGCCAACTAGCGCCTCACCTCTGCTAGTCCTTCTGATATTTGCTGTTAGCTCTGTGGTTAAACATGTAGTGGTTAAACAACAGTTTTTTTATATAAATTTAAAGGGAACACTCTTTGTGTAATATAGTCTGAATTTGAATAAAACTTGTTTTCGTTCTTGACAAGCGGTCACATACCACACAGAGATAGCTAATAGATAATAATTTAAGAAGCACAGAGTGATGCTATTCTGCAATCGAGCAGGAATTAAAGTATATTAAAATGTTAGCTAAATATTGTAAAGTGTTAACCAAATAATGTATTTCAGGTGTTCACTTGAAAATAAAATGAACATGAACTAACAATAAACAGTATTTGTCAAGATTTATTAATCTTGGTTAATGGTAATTTTAATTTTAATAATACATGTGTAGTGTGTCAAGTTATAAAAACTTATTTGTGATACTACAGTAAATTTGTTACAAATAACTATTTGTAATAAATGTATAATTTTAGTAAAGTGTCACATAATATCTTACGGCATGAACTGCAGAAATTGGTCAAAAATGATTTTGCATTTTATTACCACGGCTTAAATATCAATGCTAAAAGAAAAGGGTTGGGCCATCTAGAGAACATCCCTCAACTCATTTTTGCAATTGTAAACGTCCAGCTGAAGTCCAAATGAAGTTGAAGTCCATCTTTTAAGTCTGTAAGACATAAAAACATACAGACAGATAAAATAAACTGTTGTATATTTTGTGGCATTGCCTTATTTCACTACAACTCCCAGAATGCACTGTAATGTGGGTTGGTAACCGGATGTGTTCCGGTTGGAGAGTCTGTTAAGAAACTCAGTAAAGGTGGCTGTTCTGTCATAATCAGTGAGTGTGTCATCGTTTGCATTATTCAGCGGTCTTTCTCCCGAAAACATAACATAAACCAAACAGCCTGGTGTGAAGCAGCAGCCAAGTGAACGTTTTGCAAATAACGCATTTCGAGAGGAACGCAATACGAATTAATCCTGCACGGCTGGCAGCCCGTCATC
>JAUMHE010000082.1:3609795-3628903 GCA_032359235.1 Enteromius mattozi
CGCTAGGGTTCAAACCACTAGGGTTCGGGGTTCGCTGTTCTCCCGGCTCGCTCCCCTGACAGCACGCCAAACTCGCTTATCATTTATTCTCAATGAGGAACGCGTGAACTCTTGAAATGCACACAGTGTGCTCAAACTAGAAAAAACTTGTCTGTTTTTTTCGCTAATCCTGCCCAGCCTCCAAGCATCATCTCTACTGGCCTCATCCAGCCTTGAAGCTCATTTGTTTTAACTGGTTCCATCAAGTCTTCAAGTCCCACCACCCTGTCTGGCTTCCTTACTCCGCCTACTCTGCTTAATATATCTGGTTCTCTGGATCCAACTCATTCTCCCAATTTGCTGGCTTTTCCTGGTCATCAGGTTTCACTGGCATGACCATGTATTCTGGGCAACCCTTTCAGCTGTGACTGAAAAATACGAGACCACGGCATAGGCCTCATGACCATCTGGCTCCTCTGCAGTCTTTCAAACTCATTGCCCCATATCTTTCCCCTTCGACTTGGCTCCACCTTAGATCATTGGCTCTTCAGCTTCTCTGTGGTCCTTTATCCTTCTGGCTTCACCTTGGTCCCTTGTCTTGCCTCTGGCTGCACCAGGGCCCTCCACTAATTTGGTTCAATATGAACGACTTGATACTTGATACTTCCAGTGTTGAGGCAAGGTGGAGCTAAAGTCTGCAGGACACAGGCCCTCCATAATCACGTTTGGTGGTCTCTGCCCTGAATGAATGCCTGCAAATCTCCTGATTGGACCATCACTATAAATAATTGTACATGATAACAAGAAGGCTTGAAAAAGACATGCAACAAGCTGATCCCTAGTGGAAAAAAATAAATAAATAAAAAAACATTTATTAAAACATTACAATATTGAGAACTACTAGTTGTTGTTTTTTTCATCTTCCTACTTTTGTGTATGTGATAGTCAAATACTGAAGTTTGAGCTCTCTGGAGAAGCTTAGTGTTCTTTCAGGTTATTAAGTTTTCTGTCAAACTGTAATTATTGAATCTTCTGTACTGCTGTCATTTTTCACCAGCTTTAGCACTAATCTCTCTGAACCCTCTCAAACACTCTGTTCACAAAGCAGACTGTCTCTCAGCACCATTTACAACTTTGCAAATATGTCCACTCCCTGGCACTGCAAACGCACTGCTGATTTCCTTAAAAGGATGATCGCACGAGTGCTGGAGATTAAACACATTTTAGGCTGGTTTGCTTTGTGGAAAAACTGCAGGCCATTTTTTGAGGTGATTTACTGCAACCTGTCAAACTAGCGCTTGCACAGAAGGCCGGCAAATAAGCAGCACTCTATTTTCAAACAGACAAAGGAACACTGGGGAAAATAAGCCTTAGATGATGTTAATAGAAGTGCTTTATTGCTAGAAATCTGTTATGATTATAATGACCCTGTCACAGCGTGAAACAGAAGAAAAAGCATTCCTGTTATATTTCTAAAATAGAATTTTAGGAATGTGTTTAAGTCAATATGAAACGCCAGTCAGGTAAACACTATGTACTTTTATAAACTGACATTTGAGAGTGAAACAAGCTATTCAATATAAAAATAAGGGTTGAGACTTGATTTTATATATGTGAATGGACTTGATCAAGTTCATGTTAGATACAAGAATAGACCTAGTTGGCTACAAAACAGTGATTTCGTCATCAAAGAAAATCCTTTTTTCTTTCTTAATACTGGCTACTCCTGATCATTCTCCATACCAAAAATGTGTATTAAAACAGTAAATTGGCCTTACTAACTATTGGCTAGATGAACATGTCCCCGCCCCCAATCTCACACAATTGGTTTAGCTGTTGCTGTGCCAGGCTGGTCAAAATGTGCAAACAAACAAGCAATATTTTGATGTTACACTTTTTTGGGGAGAAAGCCGCAAACAGATGTTTATAGTTGTCACTGCATATTAAACTGAAATATAAAGTTTGTTTATTTATTTTTTTTTTAAATGAGAAAGATTACACACTTCAGCTTTAAAGAGCTCTGAGGTGTGAAATGGTTCATGTACCTCTGCTTTACATATAATCCTCACTTCTTCTTTAGAATAATATTTCCTCCAGCAGCTCTTTTAGCCTCCTGAATTGTAGTCTGTAAGGAAACCTTGACCATCTGGTGAAGATAACAGGACAGATGCACCCAGACTTTGAAATTTACCCTTTGACTTTGCACTGGAGATTAGCACCCTCGATATGGCGGTTCCCCAAGAGGATTGAAGGAGCTTTGAAATCTCAAATGAAGAGTTAGAGGAAGCTCGGCCTGTAATCCTCTTATCTGTAATGCATCGGGTCCTCTCCCCCTCCACACTTATTGCAGAATGACTTCATAACTCTCTATGTCCTCTCCTTTCTGTCAACATTTGTGTGGGTGCAGTGGGCCCCTGTGAAAACAGAGAGTGAGTATATGGCAGTGCTTTGGTCTGAGGGGTTGAATTCGTACAACATTTTTGTATGATATTTCATTAGATTTAGATAGAAATGTATCATATACTAGGGGTGCCTCAACACATTTTTTAATGAAATACCACTATGTCCCATTAAATATTGCTGAGAAACCCCCGTGTCAATATTGGTGCATTTAGACCTGTAAATGATTGTCTCTGATAGTATGCTACAAAACTTAGAAATTTAGAAAAGCTAAATTTAGCCAAAAGTAATGTATTTTAAACTTGCCCCTAAATAGCTTGGTCGTGAGACCAAAAGGTCTGTACAAGCAGAGCTAATTAGGGAAACTGCATCTATAGCCAGTGGCGGTTCTACATTAAATTACTCCCTGGGCGAGACCCCCTCTCAGCCCCCTTTTTTTTCAAATAACATCAGAAAAGCATTTATTTTGAATAAAAATGAAAGAAGTAATCAAAAAGTTGAAAAAGTATTGGATAGGGTTAGGGAGGGCTTTATTTTCCCAATAAAGGTGTCAACAATGCCATCTATTTAATAATCTGAATTAAAATGAACATTTACTCTCAATAGGTTGCATTCTGTTTTATAATGCACTTCAATACTGAGGTGCAGATAATTGTCACTAGCAATAAGTGGTATAAATATCAGAAAAATGTTATGTGCGCTTAATAGCCGCTGCCAAAAAAATAATGATCCCAAAACTTATTATCCATATGGAATTATCAGATATGAAAATGATGTAGCAATAATTTATTGAAGTTTGACGCCGTGAAGGCGGATAGTGTATGCCATTATGTTTTTTAAAAGATTGGCTTAAATGTGTGATATTGTCACGCTCAGTAGGAGACGGAAACATGAAGGTAAGTATCCACAGGTAAGTATTTATTCACAGGTTTTAAAGGAAACACAAAGACTCGTATAGATGAGTAATTCAGGTAAATAAATCAAGCAGCAAACTTAAAGTTCCTCTTCTTTTCTTTTTCTCCTTCTCTTTTTTTTTTTCCCCCTCAGCCAGATTGCTGGAAGTAAACAGAAAGGATAAATACTCAGTCTTTTATAGTCCACAGAAGAAATCCGAAGTTGATGGCTCAGGCAGGCAGGCAGACTGGTAAGTAGGAGCGATCTCCACAAAGCTGTGTGGAGTATCAACGAGCTCAGCCAACGACTGTTTGGTGAAGCCAAATATATGTGGAGTGCAGGTGATTTGAACAGGTGCTAGTACTCAGGTGAGTGTGATCTGGTGATTAGTGCTGATTCCGGAGTGGTAGGTAGTGTTGGTTCTGTGACTGATTCTGGAACAGGTGTTTGTGAAGATGTGACAGATATGAAGAAATAATGTCAAAAATGGATTTATAGTATTCTACATTGATTCTCAATTTTTGAAATGACTAGACTATTCATTATGTTTCATGTTTTATACCTAATTTTTATATTGCATTGTTGTTCATACATGATTAACTATTAATGAAAAAAAAAACACCCACACACACTATTCCTAAAGTCATGAAAAGCGGTATGTGTTGAAAATGACCAATCACAAGAGCGGAGAGATCTGACATTTGATCCTTGCCTCCAAAGTCTACTTGAGGAGTGAGCAGAGGTTGAGCAGTTGAGGGAGTGCAGAGGGTCGAGCCAGCGCCATTCTCGCGAGAGCGCATTTTTGCACGCGCATAGTGTTCTGTGCTCTCGCAGTGCAGAAATTCTCCCTCACGAGAATGGTTTTCCGCGCGTAGATACTGGTGCACTTCTTGTTTTTTTATGTTTTTTTTTTCCCCCAAGTGCTTGTGCCACCCCCCACGTGTCATGAAAAAATGCTGCTCCCTTCTCCCATGCATGAAACCGCCACTGTCTATAACTACATCCACTGACAACTTTAAAAGGAGACTCAACCCTCTTTTTATTTGTGGTATGCTGTCAAAGTCTAAATTACATTCACACTGGTGTTTTAGGAAGCCAAATAAAGTAGAATGTACTACTACTACTACTATTAACAGTAACAGCCATATATTGTAAAACAATTGCACTATAAAATACATGAAAATTAATATTTTAGTTATATTATTTTAGCTTTACAGTACAGTAGAAAAAATTACAATACTTATTTTACTAATATCTACACTTGAAAGAGAGATTTTGAATTTGGACTGCCGTAACATTAGCCATTTAAACCGCTAGCTGTCAGCGATTCATACTGCACTTTTAAGCTTATATTTTGACGAAAATGGTAGTAGAGCTTTTATTTTGAAGGAAAACTCCAGCTTCAGTGAAATCAGTCTGACAACAATGCATCTAACTACAAATCTAATGAAATGCTGTAATCACGGCACCAATCTGCCGTGAAAATAAATCAGAGCTGGTGGCCGTTACATTTTCAAACTCACAGCACATGCAACAATGAGTTCACTCCATTCACTGTGAACAGAGCTGTTCTGAGGTGCGAAAAACACTGAAACACTAGCTGATCGCCTGAACGGAATGTGTGCTTCGCTTTCACATCGAAAGCAGACTTGATGAAGGGATTAAACCATATTGTGCTTTTGGTTTTAGTTCGTTTGACAGATACTGTGCCCAACCACAATGGCTCCAAACACAACTTTAAAGATATTTTATAAGATGTTTAATTATATTTAAAAAACTACACATTTTGCTGCAAAGATCTACCATTTCATACATTCTCAGAAATAAAGGCAAAAAAGCTATCACTGGGGTGGTACCTTTCCAAAAGGCACATGTTTGTACATAAAGGGTCCATTTTGGTAACTCAAAGGTACTTAATGTGTACTTATTTGATAATGTTGAGGCAGTTTTGCTATCGCAATACCACAATATTGATAATACAGTTACATCCCTAATAGATACATCTAATTAAGCGGCTTCCTGAAGACAGAGGCCCTGTCCCAAATTACACCATAAACACAGCAGTCTTCCTCTGAGTCCACACTTTCTTGATGTAATGCCACTTTGACTGTCAGGTAGAAGTCTGCTGCGGAGCTCATAGAATTGTGCAAGGAAGTACATGGGACACTCTCTAGCACACTTTTAAATGCTAAACTGATGAATGGGACACACCGCGGTCCTGACAGACATGTGCATACATTGGCCATTGTAAGTCCGCAAGACCGAAAATGCACATGAAGTGCTCCATTTGAGACAGGGCCAAAAAAGCCCCGAAAAGGAACCTAGCAATCCCAGATTGACGAATACATCATTCTAACATCATTAGCTAAACAGTCAAACCAGTTTAAAAATGGTCTGAAATTGTTCACAGTTCAGTATGATTAATTCAGATCATTCACATAGCAGTTTTGCACACCAAAATATTAACAGGACATTTTACATTTACGTTATGTTTTTTCCAAAGTGTAATAAAGAAAACAAAAAGACCACATAATTAGGTGGATACGTATCTGCAATCCATTGTAGGAAACAAAACATGAAAAGGTCTGTGTTACGTGTGCAATCTCAGTTGACTTGTGATTTCAGAATAAAGTGGTGCCGTGACCCAGCACCTCTACTCATCACTCTGAGCAAGGTCACTCACCTGCACGCTGCATGTGTCACTGACAGAGTCAAGCTCCTTTACCTCATCCATCGATCAACTTTTCATCATCTCCCTCCCTTTCCCTTTTCTCACTTATTTTCTATTCCGAACTGACGTTCGCAGACACCTAGAGGCTTATAATGAACCCACAGAGGGTTCTTAAGATTAAATTAGAAGCTTAAATAAACATGTTAACACATTTGCCCTAATTTCACATAAAAGCTCATTCTGATTCATTCTGCTCTGTATAATTTTGTGACTCTGTAGAATATCTTAAGAGAAGCAGCAAAGATGTCCATGATGAGTGTACAGACCAGTACAAAACAATCCAGCTTTTTTGTGCACTCATTAATAGCTGGTTTAATTCCTTAAAAATGGAACTAAGCTTAAAAATAACTAACAACAAAAAAAACCTTTCTCAAATTTTAGGAAAGGATTTTTCAGCATCCTGAAAAACAAACAGCATTGGTTGGGATTATGTCTCAGAGTTATTGCTGTCTGAGTGTCTAGTGACTGTTAGTAATTCCACAGGTCCAATTTATTCATATTATCTGTGTAAACAAATCCAAGTTTATAGTTGGTGTGGCAGTCACAAAAAGGAGAGAGTCTTGATATACAGGTGAAAAAAAAGGGGAAAAAAAGATATACAGGGGAAGAAAAAAAAAAAAAAAATCTGCCTTTAGACTATCTGGGGGGTTTAATAATCAATCAATAAAAATTGCAATGAATATATAAATAAATATATATATATATATATATATATATTTCTTTTTTTTTCCCTAATGCTGTAAAATCATTCAACTAGCCTCTGGTTAAAGGATGATATTAAGTATTTATGAACCTTTGAGTTTATGAGTTAAAAAGAAAACATAATATTTATTCATTCTTATTAATCTCACCAGACACAAATAGAATAACACAACGATGTGAATCATCCCAGAAATTATTTTCCATCTAAGTGTCACCATTTTTCTCTTTTTACCTTGTGTCAAATGAAGAGAAGTGGAAGACTGAAGCAGCCTGATGTGTCAACAGAAACCGAAAATAATTGTTCCTTGGGCATAATTGGGTTTTCAAAGCTCACTGACACGAGAGAGACTTTTTTTTTCAGCCCAGTGGAGTAGAGTACAGAACCGGGCATCAAACAGACAGCATTTCTGCTCAAGCATTAATAGTCTGGACATAATGATTTTTTTTTCCTACTTTGAGCCAAAAAAAAAAAAAAAAAACAGTGAATAAAATGGAATGCCTCTTTTGTTTTGCACTTCAATTCGGGTTCACTGACATTGTATTTTTGTTTGTAGTTTAGCTATTTCTCATGTAAAGAAAGTATGGTCAAAATTTCGATTAGTTACCTTGTGCATTATCTATAATCTTTCAGATTCATTTTAATTAATATAGCAGTTTTATTATTATTATTAGTAGTAGTAGTATTATTATGTACATTTAAAAAAAATTACAAACATATAAATACATTCATTAATAAATACATTAACAAATAATAATAATAATAATAATAATAATAATTATTATTATTATTGATGCATTTATCCATTATAAATGAATTCAGAATATGTCTATTCATATATCAGCTTTTTATTAATCTATTGGTATATACTCATTTTTAATATGGTGATTGTTTCACTTCGTCTTGTAACATTATATATAAATGTCTGTGGGCTGCATTATAGGTAAAGGCTTGAAAACAACATGCTCAGACACAGGGCAGACACAGCAGAACAGGATGACAAACTGCAGACATTTAAGAATGATGCGGCGTCTCACCTGTGGATGCATTATTAAAGACTAGAGGACTGAGAGTGAAAGATAACGAGCTCAAGATGCTGTAATGAGGCATGGCTCTACCTAAAGGCCAGATCAGGACACGTAACTGGGCAACAGCAAGTCACATCCACAGAGATCCGACATCAAGCATTAGCATCACAAAAGGAGCATAAGCCCAACATGCCATAGATCTGTGGTATAAATAAATCATGGTGGAGCAGAACAGAAGAACATAGAAGTAAGTTGGATAGAGCATTCATATTAAACAGGCTCATCATCATATCATTGCACGTATGTGATCTCTTTGCAGTAGATGGACAGGTGCATTGTCGTCAGTGCCAAACTCATGTTTAAGATAAAGAACGACTGGACACATAGGTTGTGTCTGAAACTGAGGGCAGCTGCCTTTCTGCCTACATTTTTCTTAAGAAAGTAGTAAAGAAATTTCACAATATTACATTTAATAAAGTGTATTTTTTAAGAAGTTTTGAAAATATTTTTTAAAGGGTTACTCAACCCCAAAATGAAAATCACTTATCTCCATGCCGTTCCAAACACTAAAAAGCTTTGTTCATCTTCAGAGCACAATTCAAGATATTTTTTGATGAAAACCGAGAGGCTTATTGTGACTGTCTCATTGACTGCCAAATAATTACCACTGTCAAGACGCAGAAAAGTAAGACAATCATATGAATGGATCTGTCATCAGTGGTTCAATCGTAATATTATGAAGCTCTTTATTTATATGAAATTTATATGAATAATATAATGAAATCTTTATTTAACACTTCTCAGTAGGACTATAGTTCACATCATTATTGTGTGAAATATTAAAGGCAGGGTAAGCGATTTCTGGAAGCCAATGTTGATTGACGTCATTCACCATAATCACTGAAAGACATTTCTATGGTCTACATGGGACACGAGCGGCGCGACAAAATACTATAGAAGTCATTATAATCAGTGATGCTGTTTACACCGGATGTGAGCTGCACGACAAATCTCCGACAGAAAACTGCTGCCACGTTATATTTATGACGTGCTGACACAACTTTCAAATGGGAAAATGGGAAAAAGTTTATAGAAATTATAGATCAAGTTACTACATTCTATCAAACAGCCACTGATTGTGACATAGAATAAATGAAGGCATCCTACTGGACATGTTACACAAACATTGGATTTTGACAAGCTTTATGACTTCCTACCTCTGGATGCTGCCTAAAAAGACAGCCTTTTTCAGGATTCAGCCATTCAGAAGTCAGCCATGCACACACAAATGGTAATAATCGCCTGGAAGAACTCAGAGTTCCATCTTTCTTCTGTGCAGTAACACAGGAACCAGTACACCACGTTGAGGAAATGAAGCAAAAAGAGATCCATCTGCAGGCTGGGCACAGTTGGAAATCTTTTACACACCAAAACATTGAATCCATAAATATGTATGGAGTGGGTGGAGGTGGTAGGTGTCCACTGAAAAACATGCAATTCCAAATGGAAACCTCAGGTGTGGGAAGCTCAGTGGAATCATAAATGATATCTCTCATCTCTCTTTCTTTTATCAACGCTTTCATGGCTGTGTGTGTGGCGAGACCTGGCAGCGGGCCACTATGATTAATCGAACACATGGTGTGTGTGGCACAGGTGTCCTGTGCTGTTTTTTTCAGAAAACAATAAGACCTACGAATCACCACAATCATCTCGTTCCTCTGTTTTCTCAAACCATATCATCACTGACATCTCTGTAGCGCTGTCTTCTGTGCATCTTATTTGTATGTGAGTTACACTCATTTTCATCATGGTTATCATGCAACCTCTTCAATCTTCCCAAAGCACAGTGGTTGCGTGGTTCTAAAATAAATCTAAGCTACGTGGAATCTGTTTTTACCACAGTAATTACTGTCTCCCATTGGGCATTCACTTGGAGGACAAACTCCCTCGAGATGCAGCAAACTGAAATTGCACCTTGAAAACTTTTACATTTACAATGTACATTTACAAGTAGCTAATGACAATTTACTTTGCTGAAAGATAGAGTGGAGGAAAGATGATGGAGGAGAGATGATGGAGGAGAATGTCAAACTAGAGTTTACATTTGTCTGAAGATAATGTGAGTGCTTGCTTAAGATGTTGTGAATGGCTGTCAAAACATTACAAGGTAGTTGCTAAGGTGTTCATTGCAAGGTAGTTTCTAGGGTGTTCTGGGTATTTGATTGCCAGCCCAAATGAAATAAGCCAAAGTCTCTACACTCTCAGAAATAAAGGTACAAAAGCTGTAACTGGAGAAGTACATATTTGTACCTAAAGGGTCAAAGGTACTTAAAGTACACATATTTAAACCTAATAGGTACAAAAGGGTACCTGTTTAAAAGGTACCACCCCAGTGACAGCTTTTGTAGCTTTATTTCTGACAGTGTATACTATTTTGATGTCCCTTTTTTATCACAATACTATCATATCAGCCAATATTGTTTATTTTTTAAAATACATGCGTGTATATATATATATATATATATATATATATACACACACACACACACACACACACATTTTTCTTACACTATACAGTAAATACATTTTTATTTATATTCATATATTCACAAAAAATACAAATTTGATGAAAATTACTCACCTTTGGGCCATCCAAGATGTAGATGAGTTTGATTCTTCATCAGAACAAATTTGTGAAAATTTAGCGTTATTTCACTTTATGTGGATCCTCTGCAGTCAATGACTGCTGTCAAAATAACAGAGCTTTTCACTTCACAAGATTGATGTACTGGAGTCGTGTGGAGTACTGAGATGTCTTTATCAGCTGTTTAGTCTCTCATTCTGATGGCACCCATTCACTGCATAGGATCCATTGATCCGATCAAGTGATGCAATGCTAAATTTCTTCAAAAGTGTTCCAATAAAGAAACCAGGTCATCTACATATCAAATGACTTGACAGCATGTTGATCTCTCTCTTTTTTTTTTTTTTTTTTTTACTTTAATTTTTTTACTTTACTTTAATAACATATTATTCTTATTAGTTTTTATAACATCTAGTTTGCATCTTGTGGATGCTTCAATTCACTTGTAGCTTTTAAAACAATTGATTTTATTTTGTTTTTTAATGTATTCAGACAAAATAGTATGATTTCATTTGAATACATAATGTGAAAAAATTATAGTAATACCTGGTTTGTTGTCTGCCAGGCAAAAATAATACCTTATTGTAAAGTGTTACCGAAAAATCTTTTCCAAACCCTTTTATATCACATATTTCCCAGTAAATTATTTCACATATTAGCCCATTCTCATCAATCAATACACCCTGACAGTTCTTTATCAAATAATGTACCTTTATGTAAACTGCTAAATATTTCAGTCTGGAAAGCATTTCTGGCCATTTCTATTTTCATAAACAACATATGCTCCATTTAATGTGTTTTGCAGCTTGGCTATTCTTGTTAGTTGCAAATTTTAGACTGTCTAAATGTTGATGAATATGTATGAATACTTTTTTTGGTTTTATTTTGATTTTTTTAAACTCTAAATAGAGGGAGTGTTTCTCTCTCATAGGAAAATCATGTGGCCAAAAGAAAGAGCTTGTTGACCTTCTTTTGGGTATAAAGAAAGAGTCCATTCATTGAAAGATTGTCAGAACATTGCCCACTCGTCATGTCTCCCAGTACTGCCTTTATGATGAACGCTCTGTTCTGGTAACAGTCATTTCCCCTAAACCCTCAAACAGCAATTAGACAAACCTTGGTTTGGCCTTCAAGATCTCTCTGCTTTTAGGCATTTCTGCAATTGCCGGATGTTCTGGTAAACACTTGAAAAATGGATTGTTGTAAGTTACAAAAACAATCCAAAGTAAAAAATCTGCAGATGGAGCACATTCTGTATCTTTGATGATCCATTAAGTGTTAGTCCATAATCACACAACATTTGATTCTCACCTCTGGGAATAAAGAAGCCTGTGGTTAAAATTAAACCTTGATTTATGAATCTGTTTATACACTCCTGTGACAATAAATGACTAGTTTCTCATTTGTATTCTGTCAGGCAAATGAGAGCATTTGGGTTTTCCACTTATCATAGTTCATTAGTTTGATTTTACATCCTCTTTGAGCAGGATGCAGTAAATATGCGGGATGTCAGGCTGAATTGTAGTGTGCTTTAGGCAGGCCTCGATTAAAATGATGGCCTCCACTCAAAACGACTTGAAATGGTATGCTTGAAAGGATGATGAACTCGACAATAGATTTCTAGAATAGATTTCTCTTATTTCTAAATCCTTTCATCCTCAGGCAGTTCAGAAGCAATTGTCAGATAAATTCAGTGTCTTGGATTCCAACGGCCATTCTTGACATCTATTCTAAACAAATATCTAATGCAAGTGTAACCACTCTTGCCCAAAGTAGTGAAAAAGTTAACAAACTGAAATACCATGCAAACCTTTCAGTGATGCTCATTGTATCTCAAGAGGACAATAGAATCAGAATCAGAATGAGCTTTATTGCCAGGTATTTTTACACATACATGGAATTTGTTTTAGTGACAGAGCTCTACAGTGCAACAGAATGACAGTGACAAGACAAGACACAAATAATAAAAAGAATAATATACAAATATAAAAATTAGCAAAAACACAATATATAATAAAGACATTCAAGTAAGAACAGGTATGAAGTGTTTGTACATGTATGATGATATCTGCAAATATGAAATGTAAATAAGTGTGTGTTAGATTAATAATGTATAATAATGTGGTGTGTACCACGTGTATTGTTAGTGTTCATGACATTGTTAAGTGTTCATGACATGGACTGCCTGGGGGAAGAAACTGTTCCTGTGTCTGTGTTTGGTACCCTATGCAGTCTTCTAAGGTCAGATTTGGTAGCTGAGCCGAACCAGACACTTATAGAAGTGCAGAGGATGGATGATTGCGATGTAGAACTGTATCAGCAGCTCCTGTGGCAGGTTGAACTTTTTCAGCTGACGATGGAAGTATAACCTCTGTTGGGCCTTTTTCACAATGGAGTCAGTGTGAGTGTGGTGCCCGGGAACCTGAATGACTCTATTGTAGCCACAGTGCTCTCCATGATGGTGAGTGAGGGGAGAGCAGGGGGGTTCCTCCTGAAGTCCACAATAGAGGACAATGGTCAGGTTCTGAATTTAAAAATCCCATTCATTTTCTGCATTTGATGGTAAACATTGACTTACATAGTAGGGGAAAAATACCTTTGAAGTCAATATCTACTATCAACTGTATGCTTACATGCAATCCACAAAATATAGTCTATTGTGTTCAGCAGAATAAATAAACTCTAACAGGTTAGGAACTACTTGAATGTAAATAAATGATGGCACAATTTTGGGCAAACTATGACTTTAAACTTTTAGAAAAGCTTTACCAAGTTTGCATTGATTTGATACAAAATACAGTACAAATAGTGAAATATTAAAAATTTTAATGACTGTTTTTTGAATAAATGTATGTTATAATGTAATTTCTACCTCTAATGTAATGCTGAATTTTGAGCAGCAATTACTATAGTCTTTAATGTGCCATGATTCTTCAGAAATCAATCTAATATGCCCAAGAAACGTTTTTATTATTGCTGTTGTGAATATATCTGTGAAAACTGTGAATTTTATTTTCCCCCAAGATTCTGATTTTAGGTTAAAATGTTGTGCTTTATCTTTCATAAGCAGTTTAGTTCATGGCTTAGTCCTATTTCTTTTTTTACTGCTGATGAAGAAAATGAATGGGAAAAATATTCCTGGAGCCAAGTGAGCGGTCACTCTCGCACTCTATTGAGTTTCAGTCAAAGACGTACCTCTCTGTAACCATTAATTGACACTGATTTTGGATGGAAAACAATCACATTTATATTCCATGCATTAATATGCTAGCAACGCTGGGGGAAGACAAAGTTCTGCAAGACCTTTATTGAATCAGCCCTTCTCTTTTCTAAACAGTCTCAGGAGAGCAGGATGCAGAAAAAGCAAATTAGATCTTCTCCTCGCTGGGAGGTCATGCATCCATACGCATCGGGCCTAAATTGCAATTCCAAAAAAAGAGGCCATTTTGTAGTACTCCGATCCCCTGAGCAATGAGTACAGTCAAATACAGCAACAGAATTATTTCCCTGTCCTGACCTCAACTCACCAGCAACAATTACCGTCCCATTGACTTGCAATGCAGAGTTTGTGTGCGCTCCCTTTGGGTGCCAGTTAATTATGGTGCATACAGGAGGACTAAAGACTGATGGTGAGGCACTGAAGTTATTATCCTGACTGGATTTATATTCAGGCAGGAAATTCTTTTTAATATTTCCAACCTAAAGCAACTAACATCATATTGCAGCTATCTGTGTAGGATGGATGCATTTTAAATGACAAAAAGTGGAAATTTAAATGGAGTTGACATCATTAATTAAATTATTTTCAAAGGCTCTAGACTCTCCAGACTGAAAGAGGAGATTTTCTATCTTATTATCATTTCCTGAAGTATTATTTTATGAGCAGACCTCATGGGAAAAATGTAGGTTTTGCTTTAATAACATCTTTGTTTGAATTTACGCTTCCTTGGAATATCTAATGGACTAGTTTTCATTACTATGTCTTTCTCTGTTTCTCTGCTGTTGTTGAAGTGGTGTAGGATTACATGGGGTAGGACGATTTGACTGGCTGGGATTCTGTTTGGCCTGGTGATTTGTGGGGGAACGGATGTGCTGATGTAGCCACTTTGTTTCTCGTTCGACTGATTAATAGCACAAAGCTCCAAATCCTCAGAGGGGACGCTGAGACACTCAGAAACAGTTCAAGATGAGACCGTCCCCCAATTATCTTCAATAATGTCAGCTACATGGGTGATGGACAGTACAATTCTATCACAGCCCTGGTTTTTATTAGATGAAGTTGAATTGTGCAGGTGAGGATGTGTGTGTGTTTGTGTGTACACTACTGTTTGAAAGTTTGGAGTCAGAAAGATTTATGGTTTTGAAAAAGTCCTATGTTCATGAAGGCTTCATTCACACACTAAACACATTAAAACAGTTATGGTATGGATTATTATAATTAAAAAGACTGCTGGAAATATTCCCTGCACCAAATCCAACCCTAAACCTACCTCATAGTGTTAAGAAATGTAAAACTTTTTTTTTTCCTTTAATGCAGATTTGAACTGTTTTATCGAACCGTAGTTACATGGGTTTCAAACTGGAGCTCCACGCCTCGAGAAGTACATCTCTGTACTCCGTAAGCTACCGAACAAACCTACTGTCTATGAAAACCAATAGATATAAAGCTGGATATGTGTGATGCTAACATTCAAAAGCATCAGTTTTCAAATCTCCCAGCATATTAATATTGTTTTGAAGTCACATGATATTCTTTAAGTAATTTGGTTAAAATTATGCTTTATTAATCAAAACTTAAGGAATAAAAATTGTCAGAGTTTTACTGCCTCCAGCGTTCATTTCTTTCTTGAAACTGCAATGATATCTACTTATTTGTACATTATTTGTGTCTTGCTAAAAAATGCACCAAGATACTGTACGTTTATGCCATTAGACCAGGTAGACTAATACTAGACTAATGCTAAGCTAAAACAAATATTGACGTCTCATGCTCAGATGTGCGAAACGTAATCTGAACCTGTTTGTTCCTCTAAATGATCTAAAATATTTTCATGCATAATGTTTGAGATCTGCTCATTTTCTTGATTTCTGCGTATACAGTAGATGGTTTCTTTTCAGTTTCAAGCTGTTGGTGAAAAGGAAAGTTGTTAAAAGTCTCTAACAGTTCTGCTAAAATTAGTCCTGAAGTTTTTTTAGCAGTACTTGAGGCAGAATGTGTCTGCAGACATGACAAATACATTTTTTAAAGTACACATATTCCATATAGTATCCAAATTAATTTGAGCTCATAAACGTTTCATGCATTATAATATAAAATGCTTTTAAAAATATTTTTAGATGAATTATGCCATGTCACACCACAGGACTTCCTATAAATCTTTTATGTCAGCTTTCCCCTTACACTTAAAATATAAATCTGTTGCATCATTTCATTGGTGTAAACATCTCAACATAACCAATTAGATCATTTCACGATTATTACTGTGAGGATTGGAATAGTGCTTTGATCCCTCCGAGAATTCAGAATTCAGGAACTTCTCGCAATACAGGCACTACAATAAAGCAAACCACTTCCTAATCTGAGGGAAAGATCTGGGAGGAGACCATTTGCTCTTCTGCCCCCCTTCATTCCCTCTCGGTTTCCAGCACAGGTCATTAAAAGGTGACTTAGAAGTGAGGGAAGATCACTATATATAACTTCAGAATTCACAATCATAACCTATTCATATTTAGTATCATTTTCATGGTCTCATTGTGGTTGGAAATGTGGTCTCACTCTCACATCAGTGGAATAGACTAATAATAAAGATTTCAAATCTGAGGAAATTCTGTTCCACTGATGAGGGTCTGCCCCCAATAAGGTCTCTGTCAGACGTTAATTCTCTTCCCCCAGGGACAGGTGGCTCCTTGACGTCCCAGCAAAAGGCTGGTGGTGCCCTTTTGTTTACTAAATTTATGACTGTTTTGTTAGGATCTGGGTATTTAAAGAGAACTGGCAAAATATTCAAGGAAGTCTTCTGTAACCAGATCTTCCCGCACGATCACTGTGTGTCTCTATATTTGCCAGGTATGATGACTCTCTGAAGCATTTCTTATTTGATTTTATGTTGATCGATTGTGTAACTAAATGTTGATATACCCTTTTGAATTGATATGTTGATTGAATGATTTTAATTGGCATTTTACTATATCTGGCAAAATAAACATTCTTTCTTGATTCACTTTCGATTGCTGAAATCTTTATTTTTAGTAGGTTGCGAGGACTCTTTCGTGCGCATAAACCCTATGACTAGGATTGAGCAAACTGGAGCGCAGTAAATAGAGCAGTTGGCATGTTTATCTGAAGACTCCTGATTTCTGCCTATCGCTGAAGTTAACACGTTGGGCAAGACAAGGACTAAGCTAACTAGAAGGTTTTAGTTCCCTCCAACCTCTGAGTGACTATCAGACTAGCGAGATTATGTTAAGAGATGACGGCCCGGCCGGCGTCAGACTCAGATGGCTTTAGGTCCCCAACGAACGGATAACAGAAAGTATAGCTGGATGAATCAGGTCCCTAAATTAAGATAACTAAATTCGAGATCAGCACTTAAAATTAGTATTATAATTTTAATCCCAGAGAGCTAAAATTGGAGTCAGATTTAAACGAGGTCAAAGTCAGAGTTGAATTAGAAATCAAAGTTTTAATAAATAAAGTGTTTTTACAGAAGCGCCAGAAAAGGAATACACGCAACATCCGGGCCAGTGTACCGGACTTTTCGTTACTAATATTCCAGCACCTTGAGGACAGTGTATTCTTTATGCAAGGCAGACATATTTTTGTGAGTTGTTTCCTTTCGTCAGAGTGATGTAAATCCACCGAGAGCATTCATTTCAGCAAATAAACAGCGCTGACAGTGACTGAAGGACGCAAGCAGCAGAAGTCAAATCATTATAGAATTAAAAATTATTATGTTTTCAGTTCATTTATTTCCCAGGAAACATTCCTATTTCACTTCTTAACAGAGTTACATTCTTATTTTTTACTAAAAAGTTGTTTATCTTATATAATAATGGTGCTCCTTTTCCATCAGAACCTGATTTATTTCTATGTTTATCATGAACAATGCAATGGGAGCCCAAACAATGGCGGCAAACAAGATGGAGAACTTTGCTGACTGCTGAGGGTGACAATTAATGTCTGCAGTGAATAAATTGTTGTGTTCAGAACACAAAATGCCTCATAATACCCAGGAGCCTGCGACAGTTAGGCGTGACTAATTTTGAGCTAATCAGTTTGCTTATTCCTGCTGCTCATAATGAGAGCTATTGGTCATGGGAATTTAAACCGTTCTCTTGTCTAGATCTTACTTGGCTTGACTGAGTTGTGGTTGAGAAAAGCGTAGTTGACTTTGATTAGCATGGACGGCAGAGTTTAGCATACTAATGCCGATGAGGGGCACTGCGACAAGCCCCCAGACTGTCCTTTGGGCTTAACTGGGCAGCTCAAGAAGAATGGAAGCAAAAAAATTGATTACAATGTTCTGTCAGGGGGCTTCGAGGTGGAAGAAAATTGCTACATCTATTATGTGGCAACAAGAAAAAGTAGGAAAGCCAAATGTTTAATTGCCAAGCAACTTTGTGAGACTGGGCTGTAAAAGTAATAGGCAGAAAAATGCTTTTCCTTGTAGGGAAGGGCGTTCCATCAGAGAAGAGCTTAGCCTTGCTTGAGTCCCTCTGAGGGGTTTTAATCTTCATGTTTTGATTGCACTAAACTGTTATAATCAGGCTTTGCGTAATGTATTAATCTTTTTTTTTTATTTTTTATTTTAGCTTTAGTCAGAGCTTTTGTTTTTTGACTGTTTAGTCAATATTTTGTCATTCATTTAGTCAATTTTGCATCAAGATATATATAATTGCCTGTTTGTATAATTTAATCAGAGCTTTTTTTTTTTTTTCTATCATCAAAATGGTTTTATAAATGAATGGAACTTAATTAAAGTGACAACAATAAACGAAGCCCTAAAATTGCTGAAAGACAGCCAGTCATGTGATTAATGGAATAGTTTTGCTTCGTGGCTGCTCTTGTTGACTGTATATGTTTACTGTTGTTTTTTGTTTTGTTTTTGTTTTTCTATTTAATTTGCTTACATGCACACGCACACACACACACACACACACACACACACACAAGTACTGCCTCCCTTTACTTAGCATATATGCATAAATTGTAGGAATATGACTAATGCTGATAAATAAACTACTTAAGTTAAGGCTGTTAAGTAGCAGTCCCAAACTTATTTTTGTTAGTACAGTTAAGTTTGTATGAACCATCACAGTCATTTAAACATGCACAAAATGACACAGAGTTAGAATGACATGAAATGTTTGCTTTATGGAAACAACATTTACTATGGTGACTGCACAATACTGTTTATGAAACAGTATTATGAATACCAAAATAGAATGAATACCATACTGTACCTTCATGCAAATATAATAAATAACACAAATTTATATAAATGTGCTGAACAGCAGCTGTTTATGTTATATTATAATAACACTTCCTCCAGTGAAGAAGTCCATCCCCTGTCTTCTCTCATCAACATCAACCAACATATTTGTTTAGAGCTTTTTGTTTTTGCTTATAAACAATCTTAATCACTTAACAATAACGTCATTTTTGCACATATCATCATACATGTACAAACACTTCATACCTGTTCTTACTTGAATGTCTATATTATTTATTG
>JAUMHE010000082.1:3643774-3668057 GCA_032359235.1 Enteromius mattozi
CAAATGAACTGAAATACAATTTAAATGTATTTGAAGTACATTAAAACAATGTTTCAAATATGCTCTAAATGTAGTTCCTGAAGTATTAAAAGTACATTTTAAATGTATTGTAAAGAAATGCACTTAAATTGCACTGAATATATTTAAAATGGGTCCATTTTAACACAATTTCAATGCTTTTAATATATTGCAAATATATAAAAGTTGAACTTAAATATATCTTAAAAAACAATATACTTAAAGTTGTTTCAAAATAATACATTTAATATGCACTTGGAATAGTTTAATTTAAATATATTAAGTATGTCTAAAAAAGCACAATTAAAATATATTTCTTTTTCACCTGGGCTATGATGTTGGAAAAATGCCTTACACCAAATCCAACCCTAAATCTACCTGACAGTGTTAACAAAAGCAAAACTGATATAAAAATGCATTTGTTGATGCAACTTTGCCATTTCAACTTCCTTTTACCCAGAACTGTTTTGTTGAACTGTAGTTACATGGGATTTGAACCAGAGCCCATTGCCTCTAAAGTACATCTCCGCACTCTGTGAGCTACCGAACAAACCTACTGTTTATGAAAACACATAGATACAAAGCTGGATATGGGTGATGTTAATGTTTAAAAGCATCAGTTATCTAATCTCCCAGAATATTAATATTGTTTTGAAGTCATAACATGATATTGTTCAACTATTTGTGCAAAAATTACACTTTATTAATTGAAACTCTGTACGTTTTTGTGAAAACGAACAATAAAAGGTGTCTGAGTTTTATTGCCTCTAGTGTTCATTTCTTTTGGAAACTAGAGTGATATGCACTTGTTGGTATGTATTTCGTATCTCACTAAAACGTGCACCCAGGTATGTTTATGCCATGAGACCAGGTAGATACATTTTGTGCCAGATCTTAACACCCTCAAGTACCCCTGTTTAATGGGTCTTGCATAAAAGCAGTACATCTGTTCATCGATTTCACCCTTATGTGACAAGGATGGCTCTCATAGAGTTTAAACTTCTCTGGCCAAGAAAAACAATAAGGCCTTCAGCAAAAAGCATTAATTGAATTAATGATATATAATCAGCAAACTCTATTTACATTTAATGTATTTAAGGGACATTAGCTGTTTTGCCAACAGCAGAATATCCAATGTAAATTACTCAGCAGTGAATGTACTATAGTTGTAAGAGAATGACTAAGCACACACGAGAAAATATGATTAAATTTAACAGACGTCTCTCTTTGGATTTCCCTTACGCATCCCTCACAGTGCTAAATAAATGAATAGCCCTGAATAAAAAAAAGTGAACTGACGCTAACAGAGAAAGTCTTAGAAAGAGGGGATTATGGATTATGTGGCACCTTGCTCCATATCCACTAGGAAGTCTGCTGGGATGTGTGCCCACTGGAGACGGCATGAATCAAATGGCTAAAGGGTCAAAACAGCTCTGTAGCCTCAACATCCCAATTAAAACCAGACAACACACTAAAATCAGGATCATGGTGTGCTGTGGTAATGCATTTGACCTTACTTGCAACATTTGGCGGCCACTTAGTAATACCACAGGGACAAAGTCCTGCCCTGCAGTGAAGCACAGATTCAGACTCACCATGAGGAACAATTATAACAGCCTATGTACCGATGAGGGCTAGAAATAAAGTCCTTATTAGTTTATACCATTGGTCTCAGTGGAAAATAATAATACCGAAATACAGCATGGGCATCAGCCACACGATGACTCATCCACACATTCTGCATCTCAGCAGGGTAACTGGTCTGTCTCTGTTCAGCTTGAAGACTTGCTATTCACAATAATTTTGTGATGTTCCATTTTACCTTGGGTTGAATTGCTAGGTATGAACCCCAGTTTGCCTTTTCTCAGGTTTTCATATTTGAACGAGCGCTGATTTACATTTGTGTGATTAACATGAGTACCAGTGTGAGGTTTGCCATCGTAGCTAGGGTAATGTCTCAGGAGAAGGTGCTAAAAATGGAAAGCGTTCTCCATTCATCAACACCACCTCATCTCATTCAGTCACAACTGGCAATCCAAGTGGTGGCAACTGGAATGAAGGCAGCATGTGATAAGACACCTGAAGTCAATATTGCCTTGTAAAATGCTGAGCACACCTCTCTTCAGAAGACCTCTCGTCTTTTATGCATGTGGTACAATGGCGTCTTTGCTGGTTTAGGAAAGGAGTAGGTAGGGAAGCTAGGCAGCCATGGTTAAATCTAGAGTTACATCCCAGAATGTCTGTTACCAGATGTCTGTCAACTCAGACTGAACCACTTAAAGTTGCTTGCATCCCTTGGGTCCAGACCAGAAAGAAAGTTTGCTAGGCATCATGGGAATGGGTACTAGAAAAGGCTTAAAGACAGTGTTAATGAAAAAAAAAATGCATTTCCAGGTACACCATGTCCTTTTCTTTCCAGAATTTGGGAGACAGAGCCACTATAAAGAAGTCACTGCATCCATGCACTTTGGATCAGGAGGGGAGCGTGAATGACTGTCAGGCCTCATCACTCTTTTTCCAGACCTTCAGTCATGGTGAATCTGCATGATTTTCCTTTCTACCTGTACATCTGAACACTTTATTTCCCTTATTAATATTTTCTGTTTCTTTTTCTTTACAATAAGCACTTCTTCCAGGCCTAATTCCACAGTCGCTGTGAATGTCTGTGCACTGAATAAGAGTCATTACTAAGATGCAAACAATGGTTGCTGCTCACTGAAGGCATATTATTCTGAGAAAACCAAGCAAAAATAAATGCATTGCACCAAAATATCCACATTGTACGTAAGTGGTAAGCAAATTGCTTTCATACAAATGGATGTAGGTTCTTTTGTTTGAGTACAGAAAAGAGGTTTCACACTGAACATACAAACCTAATTCTGACATCAAACAGACTCGAGGAAGGCTGTCACGAAAATAGCAAGACTCATTGCTGATCTAATGTTTAATCAAAGGGGAACGAGAACATCCATCTGCTAATTCCTTCAGGTAAACACAATGAGTTCAATGATGTTTTGATCGCAAAGTAGGTGCATTTCACGGAAGCATTCAAACCCTTTGAAAAACCCACTCAATGTAATGAATCTGGAGATTAGAAGGATTTGTGATTCAGTTCCTCTTTTGTCTTCTCAGATCCAAAGATATTCTGTTAAACTCTTGCAGCTTGTGATGTTGAATAATATATATATATATATTTTTTTTTTAATCAAAAGTACATTGGGAATACTTGCCCTACCGACTATCCCTGATAAAACAAATCCTTATTTTTCATGACTCTGAGAAGAACATTCTCAAACAGAGACTTTACAATAAGCTGAGCTGAACACTAATCATCTCAAAGAGCAGGGAATCATGGCAGAACAAACAAAAACCAACACGATGGCATGTGCTAAAACACTTTCTGAATTAGAGTACCTTCACGCTTTCTTCAGACAACCACTCTGTGTTCTTCAAAGCAGGAAGCTTGTGGTCCAGATGTTTTTGTCTTCTTAAGATCCATCTTCTTCAGAGGAAAGACTGATGCTCGTCTGTGTTTGCAGATCCTGGTGCCTTTTAATTCATTTACAGCTTACTCTCCCATTTTAACTCTGGCTACTGTCTCTCTCTCTCACCCTGCTTTCTTTCTCTCACAGTTGAGGTGTGTGGAACTCGTTCATGATTGCCGAAAGGCTAACCACAATCCCCCACTGCAGTAGAAAAGCTCCCTCCTACTTCTTATGACAGAACACAGCTCCACTTGCACTTCACACTTCATTACCCTCAGTAATACTTTGGCACAATGATGTATGGTACTATTCAAATTCATAAGAGTAGCTCTTGGCAAAAAAGCCTTCAAAACTTACTGGGATTAAAGTTTACAAACATACTTAAACCACATACTTTTTTTTTTCTTTTCTTGTACATCTTATGATTACTCAGTGCATGCAGTTTTAATATAAAAGTTCCAGCTTTTTTTTTTCTCTTAGGATCGTGATTGAAATTTGTGAAGTATTTCAAATGCAGAGGCCAAGTAATTTGTCCTCTCAATTTAACCCATCCATGTTAGTACACACACTTTTTCACATTTCTGCAGTGCTCTTCATTCATTCATCTCACAATTATGACTTTTTTTCTCAGAATCGCATGATACAAACTTGCAATTCTGACTTATTTTCTCGCAATTGTAAGATACAAACTCAGAATTGCGGGATGTAATGTCAGAATTGTGAGATATAAAATCAGAATTCTGAGAACATATCAGTCTTTTTTTCCACTCAAATTGGACTTTATAACTCGCAATTGCCAGTTTATATATCTCACAATTCTGTGAAAACAAAGCAAAATTGCAGCAATTCTGATTAAAAAAAAAGTCCGAATTGTGAGATAAAAAGTCCCAATAACTTTTTTAAATTTTTTTATTCAGTGGTGGAAACGGGCTTCCATACCCCCACCTGCTTTTACTGCTGGTATTAAAAATCGAACCTGCAACCTTCGGGTTTCTGACTCTCTAACCATTAGACATTAACTGCCAAGATCAGATTTGAAATTGTTAGATTTAACGCACTGCAGGCTATTCCCTCTGTCACCCAGATTTGTCACATATGAGGCAAAAATAATCAGATTTTGGTCACAATCTGCTGCAGTATGAATAGTGACTTGCACATAAAGTAACTATTGCAGTACATTAGGTCATACATTAGCTTCGCCCAAGTTTCATAAAAAAAAAAGTGATAAATAGCATTTATATACCTTTAGACATTGGAGCTTATTTACAATGACCTGACACAAGACTCTTAATTACTTTTTGATATCAAAGCAGAGCAGAGGTGAAGCAATTGTTCTGATGACTGAACATTATCATCGCTGGTCTCCTAATCATTCAAGCAGATAGCACAGCACACAAGGGACACCTGTCAGTGGACCGAATAAAATTTGTTACCAAGGAAACTTGATACCACTTATTGTTGCTTTTTTATTGCTGTAGCTTGTAGCAGTTGAGGCTTATCATTAATTTTTATGTTCAGTGGACTGGCATTTCTCAGAATTGTCAAGTAAATGAAGAAATTAAAGATATATATATATATATATATATTCTTACAACTGAAGGACAGAAATGTTGTTTATCATCATTTCAGAATGTTTCTTTTTTATCATCAGCTGGAGGTTTTGTTAAACCTTTTGAAATCATTATTACAACATTTTACTACCTGCATGACCTGCCTTATACATATCAGCAAATAAATATCTTGCTGCATTTAAATTATTGATGCTTTATCAGTTGATATTTGGATATGGAGAACGTCACTGCTCATATAGCATCAATGCAGTGGAGAGGTGGGAACGAATTTCATTTATTTATTCATTGCTTCCTGCAGATTCCTTCAAATAAATCAATTTGCCAAGGTTTAATGGTCAAAAAAGTGGTGTGAGATGTTCAACATTTGTTATGAAGTGTATCTGAGGAAGATCGTTTTAAAGGGGCATATTGTGAGAAGCTGAATTTTCTATAAAACTTTTTCTTGAAAACTTACTTTAATGACCTCAAGTAAACTTTGCAAACGATGACTCTTATTCAAGGCTATAACAATGCTATTAGACCTGGCAGGAAAAAAAAAAAGTGCTACTTACTTCAGATGCATGCCAAGAAGACAGTGTTTTTATTATGTTCACCCTGAATCCCTGTTAAGCTTGAACACAGAATCCTTCTTGCATTGTGAGCGTATGTTGCATTAGCATATCTCTAATTAAGGTAGGCAAAGGTGGAGCTGACGATCAAAGACTGTTGGTTCTCGCTTCTGTTTAGTATTGCCTGCTCATTATTGTAATGCAGCCTCTGATTACAGCTATTTGTGTGCCTCCATCAATCTGAGGAAAGCCAATTTGCCTTTTCAATCCTGTGATGAGCAAAGTTAAATCTAAAACAAAACTATAAACACGCGGCTGGGAGATGTCATGTTTTCAGCTGGACCATGTAATTGCCCCTTTACCCTTGTTAACATACTTACGGTGCTGTTTAACTACCAACATTTCTGGAAAGGGAACAACATCTTATAATCATCTTTCCCTCCTGTCTTGTTTTTAAAAGGAGTTGTCTTCATGAACAAAAAAAGTAAAACATTACAGAGTTCTTTACTTTACAGTGGTACAATGGTAATACTACTGAAACATAACTTTAGTTACTGATTTAATAAAATAGTAATAAAAATGTTTTACAGTATATTGCAATTACAAAGCAAATTATTTGTCAATTAATGTAAGTTGATTAATCTAGCCAATTTGACAAAGGCCCCGATTACACTAGTGCATTTTCGTTTTAAAGCGCAAAACTTTTGCTACGGTTACACCTAGTGTTTACACTAATCTGGCATTTTTGAGGTCGAAAATGGATACTTTTAAAAATGCTGCAGACCACGTTTTAGTTTGAAAACCCAGAGGTAGCGTTTCGGTGTAAACAGAGCAAAAGGGAGACTTTTGAAAACTTGGCTGCCCACATTCTCTCTGCGTATCCTTGACAACCGTGTAAACAACAACATCATACTCATGGAAATGTGTTGGTAGATTCCTCATTCTATCGCTCCAAGCACACAGATGTGTCCGCCATCTAAATAACAAGGACTCTACATATACATATCTATACTTGTACCTGCATGAATGGTCATGTGACATGCGTTTTAGGTTGTGTAGTGCAGCGCCGTTGAGAATCGTTTTCATTCTAAAATGCTGTTTTAAAACTAAAATGCACTACTGTAAATGGGGCCTAGTAGGTATAGGCTGTATACATGAATACATATTTAAATAATAATACTATAGTTATTAAAATATGCCTAAATATGAATAACACTGTATATTGTGTATGCAATGTTCTTGAATTTTTCTTGAAATAATAATAATTATTATTATTATTATTGTTGTTATTATTATAATTTACATATGTATTAAAGTATATGTCTTCATACAAATACATTACTATTTTTTTTTTAATACAACCATAGGGGAGCAATTGTGAAAAAAAAAAAATATATATATATATAACTCAAATAAAGTTAATTAAGTAAATGTAAATATAAATGAATAAATAAATATATACAGTACATACATGAACAAGCAAGATACTTGCTAAGCTACTTTCTTAATTTAATGTGCTAAAATAACTTAAAATAATAAGTAAAAAAAAAAAAAGATAAAATAATTTTTCACATGGGTAAATTGTTACATAGTTCCTATAGTGCATTATACTGTAGTCTTTTTATGATTTACAAGCAACTTATTGAAGTAGCTTATTCGTGTATTATTACCACATGTACACAGTAGTCCTACAAGGACTTTGAATGTTACTCACTTAATCAGAATTTAGAGTAAGAGATATCAATTTTACAGTGACTCATCCAATTATCTTGTAACTACTAGTTTTACATGAGATTTATTACCTGGTCATGCCTCAAACCGGCTACAGTGACTTTAGTTTATTTAACATTAAGGCTATGGGAAAGGCGACCTCATAATATCATCAGATCATTACTAACCGTTTCATGTCAGGTTTTAAAACCCCTGTCGAGTGCAATCCTTATTCATCAAACCCATATTATTTTCACAGACACAGTGGGTAGTCACCATATCAAATCACCCAGCGATATGGAAACAAGACACATATTGCAACCAAAGAACACCCTGATTAAAAATTCATTAATTGCACCACCCGTAGACACACTACCCACGAGTAGCCAGACAGAAGAGCAATGACTGGCGCGCTTCTCGCTAATGGATGATATGGGAGATGTTTGCAAATGAAAGCCTACGATCGCCCTTCGCCCTCCCAGCAAATATCATCGACCGATACAACATAACTGATTGTGGCAGAGCTCAACCGAGGGCACATTTGATAATGGCTTTCATGCTATCATTTGCGCAAGAGAAATTGTTTTCTCAACCCCGGATCGGTGTTATGCAGATGAGGCCATTATCTACCCATTTGGGCTTATGTCTACCTGCCTGTTTGATGGAGTTGTCTACGACCGGCTCAGCATAGATCCTCGCCTGGAGACCTTCTCCGGCTCCATGACTCCGGATAGAGGTCGTTTTTGTTTATGGCAGCAGAATAAATAGCTTGATGAGATGAGTTTGTTGATGGATGGTATAGAGCGTCTTTGTGCCTAATGCATTGATTCTCTTCCCCAGACCAGATTAGGATGTCAGGCACCAAGGCTGGTTCCCCTTGTCTACCCTTAATGTAATCTACTATTGATCAGGTGATGTAGCAGTGCAAATATAACCTCTCTGTATTAATATAATTCTTTCCTCTGTTCAGCAAAAGCCCAAATGAAGGAGCATCCATGCGTGGCAGGCAGGCAGTGGCTCTGTAAATAAGCAACTGTTGTCCAGATCCGATCCCAGTTGAAGTATTGACCCACGAGGATCGCAGGCTTGTGGTCATGCTTTGAGTAATGATGTGATGAATTGTCTCTCCTTGGAGTTTAAGAGTGTAGCGACAGGAAGATAGTCCTCTAGTGGTCCCTGTGTGGAGTATTGATTAGAAGCGGAAAGAAAGCAAAAGTACGTTTTGGAACCAATAATAAGTAAAAGCATCAGAATGTCTACTTGCCATTCTCTGAAATATACAGGCATTTTATCATAATTGGGAGATAAAAAAAAAATGTCTTGTCTGCACTTGAAAGTGAAAAGTAAATATTTTGACTAACAGATATCAACTTGCTTCCCCAGTTGATTAATCACACTAGAATGAGACAACTTTTGTTTTCCGGTGTATCATATTTAAATGTGCAAAATCAAATTAAATACACCCTAATTTACATACAGTTCCAGTCGGAACAAAAAAAAAAAATACATACAGATAAAACTAAGTTGGCATATTTAAGGTTTCCAAAGAGGGTTTTGGATATCTCTTAAATTAAATTGAAATTGAAATTTAAATGTAATTAAATTTAATAATGTTTATTATATAAAACATGCTGTGTCTTGTTTTTATTTTTATTCACTTTTTTGACATTATGACAATGGGATTATTTACAGGATGTTATGTAAGGGATAATGTAAATCCCGACAGGCTTATCGGCATGTTGAGGATAATATGTTACATAAGACGGAAGGGCTTTACTCTGTGATAACAACCTGCTGGAAGTACATTATCCCACTTATTACACGGCTTCTTGCCACAGAAGTAAATCTGAGTTGAAAAATGTTACTAACCTTGTTGAGATACTCTACATCATACATGTCATAATCTGTCTGCATTTTTTTCTATTTTCAATTTTAACTCATGGTTAAGCGCAACCTGATCTCACAGAATAGGTTTAGGGTAAAGGTGGGGCTTGGTGCTACAATGAAATTATAAATTTATATACAGTATAATGAATCTGGTTATCCGTGAATGGATCACGGCTGATGCCTGTCACTTGCACTGTAATCTTTTCCATGAGCCCATCACAGAATTTTCGACGATTCCGTGACACTAACACAGAATTTTGTGTT
Source organism: Enteromius mattozi (assembly GCA_032359235.1). NCBI lineage: Eukaryota > Metazoa > Chordata > Actinopteri > Cypriniformes > Cyprinidae > Enteromius > Enteromius mattozi. The sequence goes on from JAUMHE010000082.1 coordinate 3,653,258, forward strand.
AAGAGTCCGTGGTCATTACACGGAATTTTGTGAGATCAGGTTGTTAAGCGTTTTAACACCGTGTCTACACTGAACGCAACAGTTGTCACACTGCACCACAACGGTGTCTACACTGGATGAGTAAGTTCTATTGTATTTTGTTGTGTGGCTTCATGCCGCACCACTTGCGTCCAGTGTAGACACATGTGAACCGCAAGATGGTGCCAAACTGCCGGCAATAGCTGATACGTATAACTAACGGTCAAGATGATTCATAGTACCCGGGATGAGCCTGTGTTATTAGTTTTACCGGTTGGAATAACAAACCTTGGAATGTGCCAACTGACCAATCAGAATTGAGTATTCCACAAAGCCATGTAATAAGATAGTAATAAACAGTGCATGTTATTATTTCACATAAGATATGAGCCTCAGTCTCTTGCTAAAACTCAATCTGTTACAACAGATTCTTCATGATTACATTGAATTTAGGCTTCTGATCAATTTTAAATGAGGTAAATCTCAGAAGCTGCATGAGTCGTGATAAATGTGTTCTTTAGAAGTATCTGTTGATGTTTTCATTAGTAAACACTTAAAATTTCAATCATCGGAAGCGGGGAGCGAAACTTTTATGGCATTACATTTTACGTTGTTCGCCACTACATTTTATTAAACATAGCTTATAATCCTTATAATTTCAAACTGAAGAAACTGACATGTTTGATTTGTGAATAAGGTGATTTGTTTTAATAAACCTGATGAATCAGTTTAATTTGGATCTGTTAAAAAAAACACACTCATGCATCTTCACTGCTGCTGTAGCAGCTTCAGATGATATAAAACGAGTACGTATTATGTTTCAATTCCTTAGAAAGTTACTTGTCTCAGTGAGTAGGAAAACTGTTGCTGTCTTTTATAGAATTCCTTTAGAGGAAATGGTAAAATTGCTGTCATCCTCTTCAGAGTTAAAATGTACTGTCAATAGAGCAAGATATCCTGTTATATGACCGAGAAACTGACAAATGCAATGAGTAATTCTGACCAGTTATCTGTGATTCATTTTCTGACTCTCTTTGAACACTTGCCATTTTATTGTCAAGATTCTAACATTTTGTATTGCGAGTTTTTGGGAAATTTTAGTAAGCACTCTTAAAGAATACATGATGTATTATTATATACAATAATAAAAAACTCTACTTTTCTGGAGAGACATTTCATACCCGCGTTCCACCTCACTTCAGCACCAGGCAAACGGTACTGTGCTTGCAGCGTGCGCTCTTCAAATACATGCACAAAGACACCAGCGCACGTTGTAGGCTGTATCCTTTCATTTCAAAGCACGAAATAAGCTACGTGCATGCAACGCCATGGTCAGAAGCTTCCAAAAAGAATAATTAGGGGTTTTTTTTAATTGATTGACAGCACAAGTAATATGCATGCTAACAAGCAATTAATAGATGTAACCGTAAAATAAAGTGTTATCAAATGCAAATATTTGGAAAGTTCATGTTTATATTTCATATAGTAGATATAGTTGTACATTACAAGAAGTTCATAAATAGTGTTTGAATAGTATTGAATTCAGAAGCTAGTGTAAAGGCCATATACAGACATTTGATATGTGTCTACAGAAAGTATATTTTATGCTAGTTAAGTTTTATATTAGATAATAATAATAAAAAAGGTAATGGGACACCTTTGTACTATGTTCATGAAAAGGCTATATTAAAGTCCTTTTTTTTTAGCCCTTTTGTTATTATTTATTATTTTTTTTAGAATCTGTTATCTACATTTAGATTAGTTTTTAAAGTATCCTTCCTTCACCTTGAGCTGATGAAAACATCCCCATTCCAGTGGCAGTGATATGACTGAGCAATAGATAATTAACTGCATGTTTCTTAGGCACTGTTCATTATTTCAGTCCTCGTCTCCTCTGGGGAATATGTTCATGCATCCCATATGCATGAAAGATAACACAGTGCTGAAATTCTATAAAGAGGGATAAGACTATATGCTCAGCTCAATTTAGGGGTCAGAAGTACTTATGGTTAGGCTCAGACAATTTAGACCACCCTTGAGAAGTCATAAGATGGGATATATAACAGGAAATATATTTTTCCATTTGTGCTATGATTAACAAAGTATTTTGGTGTCTTCTAATGTTCATTTTAATCAGTTCCCTTGGGTAAGGTGTCGAACAGTTTGATAAATGTATGGAATAAACATGTTTACTTTGATGATAAAGCAAAGCTTTCCAACACCTCCTGCCTCCCTTGCCCTGTCTTTCATTTGAACAGATATCCCGCTATGATCAAAAGTCTCAGATACCACAGCATTCAGCTTCCCTCTCAAAACATAATTGAGGTGTTTTTGGAAAATTGCAAACCTTTTTGAGTTTTTGGCATCAGTCTAGTTTGCTGGAATAAGTTTTGGGGTCACTGCATAGTAAGCAGACAGGGGTAAGAGGTTGGCTGGAGGCAAAGCGATGAAAATGGTGCATTGATTTCCTTTTGCTGGAAAAATGTTAGTAGATGTAAATAGCTTGAAACACTTACGCTCAGACAAATCTGTTTTTCAGTACACAGTAAGCACTAAAAGAAAGAAAGACAAAAAGTTGAAACAACCTTTGATGCAAATTACTGCTGTTAGCATGGCTGGATCCATACTGTAGATAGACAGATGGATATATGGATGTGTGGGTTGATAATGTGGATGGATGGACGTATAGATAGATGGATGGATGGGTTGATAAATGGACATATAGATGGATGGATTGATACTACAGATATATAGACATATGATAGACAGATGGACACATGGATAATGTAGATAGATTATTGTATAGAAAGATGGATGGATGGGTGGATGAACTGAAACTGAATAGATGGATGTATATGGATGGATGTATTATTATGATGGGTGGGTGGATGGATATATGGATGGATGGACGGATCAATACTGTAAATAGATGAATGCCTATGGATAGATGGGTGGACATATGGACGTATAGATGAATAAATATTATAAATATATAGATGTATGATAGATGGATGGACGGATGAATGGATAATGTGGATAGATGATCATATAGAAAGATGGATGGATGCTTTACCTGTACATGGATTGATGGATGGATGAATTGAAACTGAATAGACTGATGTATATGAATAGATTATTATGATGGGTGTATGGATGGATGGATGGACAGATCAATACTGTAAATAGATGAATGCATATGGATAGATGGTTGGATATACGGATGCATAGATGCAGTACCGCCGCTCCCTATACGCAGAGTACGCGGTCTGCGTAGGGCACCATCCCAGTTGGTAAAAAAAAAAAACCCTTTCTTCTTATATATGCTAAACATAATTATAAAAAATTATTTTATGATAAACGCAGTGCAGTACATGTGCGCGATTCCCGCATCTTCACCTGCGTCCGCGCGTGTTCTCACATTGTTTGCGGATGAATACAAATGATCATAATTGATGGACAAGAAAGGAAAAATTAAAAAACCGAGATGAAGCCAATGCATCATATTTTAGGTAATGCATTCATTGTCCGGTAAAACATATTTGACTGTTGACGTTAGTAGGCTTTTATTGTCAGAAATAATTTCACCACCACCACCAACTCATCTGACTTAATATTCCAGTTTCCATGACTTGTATTGTATAAAAACAACGAGGACACATTTGGTAGGCCTATATGGTTTAATTATGGTTTCATTGAATAACACTGTAAAAATATATAATGTAATACAAAATAAATAATTTACATGAAATGCCTGCAAAAGGGCTGATAATTGCTGTTGTTACACTTACAGGATGATAAAATCTTTGTTTATTGACCAAACATTTCATTCAAATATCCAATTTTGGCCACCTTTTTGCGATAGAAATGTTATAGTCTTTTTCATTTCTTCAACAAAAATGTGGACATCACAACCCTTACCAAAATCAACCATGGTTTTATCGTAGTAAAACTGCTTATTTATTTATTTTTTAATTAATTTTGTGTGATTTGTAAAGGCTTGAGACCATAAAATGAATCACACTGTATTAATAAAATGATAGTCATATGTAACTGTCTAGGGCTACAATTGTAATTTATGGATAATACAATGCAATTACAATTTATTTACTTGTATATTTTATCGATGAATAGACGGATCAATACTGTAAATAGATCAATGCATATGGATATATGGGTGGATATATGGATGTATAGATGGATAGATATTATATATATATTATGGGTGGACGGATTGATGGATAATGTGGATAGATGATCGTGTAGAAAGATGGATGCTGTACATGTATGAATAGATTGAACTGAATAGTTGAATGTATATGGATAAATGAATGGATTATTATGATGGGTGGATGGATGGATGGAAAGAAAGATGGATGGATCAATACTTTAGATGCATATGGATGGATACTGTAGATAGATAGATAGATAGATAGGGGAACAGGATCACAACCTAGTTAGTTATCTCTTGAGATCTTGATAGTATAAATCTGTAATTCAGGTCACTCAAAAGGAACACAATCTCTAAACATAAATCATTCATTTATTGAAATCATTATTTATTTTAATATATGAGACATTTGGTTTACAAATATTATGCATTCACACTGTGCTTCAATTCTGTGTATTTGTGCTGATATTTGTTTGTAACTGACATTCGTCCAAAAGTGATATAAATGCATTATAATTAATATTTAATTTAGTTTCTAGGGAGACTACACTGGACTTTGTACCAACATTGTTATTCATTGTAGATTCAGGCACAGTTTGATTTCTGCATGAAATTATTTTGCTCCACTTCATGTTAGCACAGCTAGAATATTATGTGAGCCATCTCATTTAAACACTGGGTAAAAAGCAAGCATTATTATTATTTTTTTTATTTTATTACACAGTTATTTCCATGCTAACGACAGAAGTAGGGTTTTAAATAATTAAGTACCTTTTCTGCCTTTTTCCCTTCAATATAAAGAAACAAATTTATGCAAGTGCAATCAGTCTAGACCCAGCAGTTACAACAGTCAGCACCAAATTATGCTTACTAAGAGCAAGTGGAGCTCCTGCCTTCAAAGATAGCAAGACAAAATACAACAAAATGGAGCAGACTGTAGTTCCTCACATTACCATAAGATGAACTAATTTAATCACAGTTTATGGCATGTCTAACACAAACAGCAAAACTGTCAGAACTGAGACAACATACAAATAAACACATGCTATTTGAAGTCATGGTGACAGCAATATCAAAATTACAAGATGTAAAGTCCTGCTAAATATTTCTGTTTTTCAAGAGATTTAGAATATTTGCCATTTCATAAAAAACCCAGTATAGCTGTCTATGATGGATATTTCAGAGTCACAGTGTAGATTAGCATTAATAATTCATTAAAGATGGAATCAACTCCTTATTATAGGCTTCTCCCAAAAGCCCCCGTTCAACAGTTCTACCACCCACTGTAGGTGATGGAAGATATTAGAGCTGTACAGCAGGGAGAGACTCAGCTGAATAAGAAATAGAAAACATATTAAGAAAAGTGTCTTCACAAAAAGTCAGACGATATTCCCGTGAGGACTCTTACTACAAACGTTCCTCAGGGTAATACCGCAGTACAAGACTATCTATGGTATGCACTTACAATTCGTAACAAACTTTCATTGTATCAGGGCGCTGAGTCAGAAAGAATTAACCACACAATAGTTGATTCATCGTACACTTTACAAGACGTATTACAGACATTCATTAATATAATTTTGACAAGCAGTTTATCATATGGCTCCAGATGAAAATTATCACCCGTTGACGTGTAATAATAGCTGTGTCGATACTTTATCTAGCGGAAAAAATGAGGTACACATCCAGCTTAATTATCAGTTTTACGGTCCCACGTTATTGCCATTGACAGACAGCTTCACTTGTTCTGCAAACAATCTGCTTTATGAGTGTGGACAAAAAAAATAAATGGGGGAAACGTCAGTTCTGGTCTATAATGAAGCATGATAGTTACTGAAAGAATTTTCTTTTCCTGAAGGGTCTAAAAATGAAAAATCTGTCATCATTTTCTCCATACAATTTAGTCACTGTGCTTCGGTGTTGTTTTGGAACAAATTATGGTCTTTTGTGTTCTGCAGAAAAAGAAGGTCATACTAGTTTCGAAAGGCTTGGATTATTATGTTTTAAGCACAAATGTTTGAGAATATAAACATCACTGGATTTCAGTTTAAAGTAAAACCTTTTCTGCTAAACCAAGACTCAACCATGTACTTTATCAACAAATTATTTGAGGAAGAGAAATGAAAGAGCACATTTAACGAGAAAAATAATTCCATTTAATGTGAACATGGCTCTGTGCTTGGAGGGATCAAAATAATTTTTAATGAAATACATCAAAGTCACTGGCTGTAACATTAGAGCTCTGGTAAGGACATCTCTTGTAAGTGCTTGACGATGTCTGAGTCATACAAGAATTAGCGTCAGGACATGGATGAGATTGAGAATGACAATAATAAAGTCTAAATATATACAGTGTGCAAGCACAGAACAGAGCCCATCTAGAATTTCTAATGGGCATTCTCATAGTCACATTTTAAAAACCATGAATTATTATCCATATCGTTGTTCTGGTTATTTCACACTGGAAATATCTCTTTTGAAAGTGCAATTCTGTTTCAGAATGTTCCTAATTGACCATATAGAGCTTTTCCTGGAGTCCATGTGGTAATGCAGTGTGATAGAAGCATTGCAGGGGTTTTATTGCATTTAAAGACACTCAGCGCTGTCTAATGTTTCTTTTACTGCCTGCAGTGTGAGTTGAATCTTACCTGTTAAGTATATACAGCGTTTAATAACAAATGTTGGAGTCTGTTCCTGGTTATAGCTCAGCAAATGCACATTAAATTCTCTACTGTTCAGTCAGAGATAATTGCAATTTCTTAGGCATATTAAGCAAGGTTCTTATCAAGGTTGTTACAGTCTTGGAATTTTCATTATTTTATTTATTTATTTTTTTTGGTTTTGAATTTCATTTCCTTTTAGTTATTTTGTGAAGCACAAATAAACCTTTTTTTTTTGTAGATGGCTGGAACAGACTATTCCGAATATTTTTGCTTTTAGTCTACCCAGAAAAACAAGCATGCAGTCATCTTCAATATCCTTTATTGGAACTTACATTTCAGGTACAGCTGTTGAAGAGTAATTAGCTGGTGAAGTTAGTTTACTGATTGTAGGGTTAATGAAAGTTATCATGAGCATTGTAATGTTCGAAGTGGATGTCATAATAAATGTTAATAGATTTTAAAATGAGCAGTTCATTCATACATTCATACCACCTTACCTTCACTGACATCACTGGAAGCAAGCTAAATATATATAGACCCATTTCTGCACTGTAAGTTTAAATTGATTTCATATTGTAATAGTACCCAAACCAATTGTGGAACTTTTTGGTGTGTTCACACCACAGGAATTAGGAATGATTTTGGTTCAAGGAACTCTGTTTGGAGGAATTAAATTAGCTCCTATTTCAGAGTAGGTTCTAAAAAAGTACCAGGAACTATCATTGACACTCATTGACTAAACGCATACAAAAACGACTTATTTTAAAACACCATGTAAACATATACTGTGTAGACATTGTATTAAAGGGTTAGTTCACCCAAAAATGAAAATTAATTACTCACCCTCGTGTCGTTCCAAACACATAAGACCAACACAAATGAAGATATTTCTGATGACATCAGAGAGCCATCCGACCGTCCATAGACAGCAACACAACTGAAATGATCCGAGATCCAGAAACATAGTAAACACATCGGTAAAACTGTCCATGTGACATCAGAGGATTTTTTTTGCCACAAAGAAATCAAATATAACTTAAATCTAACTCTACCATTTATCTCCCCTGACTTACATCTTCCGCCATTTTAGAATGTATTACAACGCAGCACATATGCACACTTTAACGTATTTCATGTAATCAGCCTTGTTTACATCCAGGTGAAACCACACGCATGTGTGTAATCTGCGGCTGTTTGCGCCTAGAGGAAGCTATTTTAGAGAGTAAGTCACTGGAGAAGAATGGTAGAGTTAAATTATGTTATTTTTGTTTTTATTGCGCAAAAAAATATTCTCCTAGCTTTGCAACCTGAAGTTGAGCCACTGATATCACATGGACTGTTTTACCAGTGTTTTTGCTACATTTTTAGATCTGGGATAATGTCAGTTATATTGCTCTCTGATCTCATCAAAATATCGTAATTTGTGTTCTGAAGATAAACGAAGGTCTTACGGGTTTGAAACAACATGAGGGTGAGTAATTAATGTCAAAATTTTTCTTTTTGGATGAACTAACCCTTTAATTTATTTTATAAATGGCATTTACTGGAAGACTTTGTCTATGGCGTTCTTCTTTGTTTTCCTTGTTGAACGCCGTGCACAAATGACTGCTGTTGACCGGCTTACGTCACTTGCGAATACAATCTTTTTTAAATGGTACTAGGAAAGTGTTTGTGCAAAATTGTCCCAGTACTTTAGCACTGAACTGTTAGTTCTGGAGCTAAAGCAGTGAGAAATGGCCTAATATGAAGACTTGGGGATGAGACAGAGTTAGCTTTTTATGTTAAGGTTAGCGATGTAGTTCTTAAACTGACCAGTAGCATTTTGAAAAACAGCCCCTTTATTGGTCCATAACTGAGAGTCCACTTTGATATGTTCAAACCTTTTCCAGTAATCATCTATCAGAGATGTCTAGAAGTCTTCAAACTGCCTTTTATTTTCCTGAACATGTTTTTCCTCAAAAAATACTCTGCTTAAACTATTCTCAGGAGCTGAGTGTGGTGCTTTTGTGAGAGTTGATACAAAATGCTTTGTGTTCACTCTGTGATAGACACACATAATGGAAGAGCTGAAGAATGAGTGCGTACCATAGAAAGCCGAATATCAGGAGCATTGAAAGTTGTTTATTGAGAGTGCGTGAAAAAGGGAGAAGCCAGAGGATACGCTAGATGCAGGCAAACATCTGTACTTTGTGTCAGAGTTTGGCAGAGCGCACATTGAGATGTTGTGTCAGTGTGAATAAACAGTTGCTTTATAGAAAGGCAGATTACGAGCATAAGGAGCCGTCTATATGAAGGCCTGGTTTCCCTCAGGCTTGATGAACTGGGATAGTCATGCCGTTTCAAGCAATATAGTATCACATAGATGATTAAGTGCTTGGACAGATGAAAAACCATACAGATTGCTGATCACTCAGTGGCAGCAGATCTTTGTCTACTGCTTTAATCATATTCGTTCTTTAAAGTGGACCCAATTTTGTATATGTGAAATATTTCAGCATTTCAAAGTTTAAAGCAGCATGAAATAATTGGATTTTAGACGTCACCCATATCTCAGAGGAAGGTGAAATTCAGGGCAGGATGTTTCAATATTCATATCTCTAAAACAGAACTTAGGCCAATAAAAGAGTAAGATCTCTTTCTCAAGTAGCGTACATTAAATAAACCAATTTAGTGTTTTGTTTTCTTATCTCTTGCTTTCCAGATGCTGCTCTGTGCTCAGCATGAACAAACCTGCATGTTGTAGACCACTGTGGTATATTGTTTAATAGATGCCATGGAGCAACCAACTGAACCCACTTTATATTAAGTGTCATCAACTACTGTGTAGCAATATCTATTGTGTAGATGCATGCATTAACATTGTACTAATGTTTGAAAAATGCATGCATGTATGCGAAGAATAGAGTAAAACATCAGGCTTTAATTGCTGAAAATGACCATTAACATCTTCACATCCCATTCAAAAAGACACTTCTTTACTTTAGCATGACGTTATCGGTCACAAGACTCACAAGAACCAATGGCATTTCACTGTTAAGGCTGGGGGTAATTTTTATTCGCACATACTGCACAGGATCTGGGCTTTATGGCGTATGGAGACATTGATCGTGTCTAATCATCTCTCAAATCAATCGTTTAGCCCAGAAAAGCCTTAGAATATTAATATGTTTTGAATAAAGTATGACTGTTGTACCTGCCTGTTATACCTGTGTTTTATTGACAGGGGCAGGGGTTGGGTTATGTGCTTATAAATGAGTAAACATTGTAATGTAAATAAAATGGCAGCATTTTTACCCAATATATGATTTAATCATGCCGGTAAAATTAAATCAATGGAGGTTCTTTCATGTCAAAAAATGATGCTGAAGGGGTAATAGTTAGTTGATTGTAAGAACTAGGCCTTAAAGTAAAGTGTGACCTTAATTTTTGTCATTATATTAATAATTACACTGTTGACTCTGTCCCTGAAACTAACCTGTGCACCAAACCCGTCTATAACCTGCATGTTCCACCTCAGTTACAACAAGAGTGCTTTATTATACAACAAGAACAGGATAAGTATGCTGTAGCAAACAATTACTCTTTTTTGATGTAATTACATAGTAGTTAAAGTAGTTTTAAAGTGGAACCATTGACTCCCTTAATACCAGCGACACTCCATCTCTTTTAACGCCATGAGACAGATGGAATTTCTATTTGACCAGTCAAAATAGAGATGGGGTGAGGAGTCCCTCCTGGTAAGGGTATGAAAGAGATGGTACACAGGCTGTATGGACCATGCGTGAAAGAGGTGGGAAGCAGGCTGCTGACTGAAGTGGGCATGAAAGAGAATGGACACAGTTTTCTGACTTGAGTCAAATACTCAAAAGAAAAAAACTGAGGCACTGTAACTACAGGGCAGGCATTGCATGATGAGGCATATCATAGGTTATCAGAGCTTCATCAACACTGCTGTTAAATGGCATCTCCTCAGGAGACTGGTTTGTTCCCCATGGATTCACCACAGTGTCGTTGCAGATCCAGCAAGCTACACTCAGCTGTCAGGACCACACTCCGGTGGGAGAATGTGTCACAATTGATGGGCCAGGATTTCAGGCTGCTGAATGGTCTGTGATACTGATGCAAGCAAGGACACTACAATATGAGATGCATGAACCCCTCAGGCTGCGGACCTCAGGGAATGAACCTTCACTACAGGATCCTGCCTCTATCTGGATCAATTTTCATTTTACATTCCTTGTCTTTCACTGAAACTTCAGTTCTCACTATATTCTTCACAGATACATATTCAACAAACTTACAGTAACCTTGTGAAGCAGGATTGCTAATTATGAAGACTGAGGACAAGAGCAAACCAGCATCTCATGCCAGGGATCTTAATTCAGAATATGCTTTACTGCTCTTCACCTTCTTTTGGCAAACAAACAAACAAAAATACCTGTCAATTGAAGGGCTAAAAGAAAATCTTGTCCTTCATACTTCAAATATATAGAGCTTTCAGATGTGTTTTTGTTGATGAGAAAGGCAGACGTTGTAACTCTCTATAAATGTCTTTCCTCATATCTATTGTTGGATTCTTTACTGAAAATTGCTAAAGGTACAGTGATCCCTGCCAGTCAATGTTCTGTCTACACTTTGTCTGATATTCGACTGTCGTGTCAAGGTGAGTCTATCATATGATAGGTCTGCTTATGATAAAATTCTGGATTTTTTTTGAAGTTCTATTCTTCTGAACTCTGTAATATAACACTTTCGGTCAATATATAGACATATGCTTCCAATTTCCTTTAAAGGGTTACTACACCCCAAAATGAAAATTTTGTCATTAATCGCTTACCCCCAGAGGTGGACTGGCCATTCTGTTGTTTCAGGTTTCTAGATTCTAGGTTTATGTGTATCCAAGGCTTAATTTGTGCCAGAACAAGCCAGATCTGGATAATGCACCTCATTTGGCTTTACTTTCACTTTTAAATTTGCAGCAATTCGGCAACAAGCGGTTATTTGCTTTTAGTTCGTTTTAGTTCTCCCTTGCTTTCCTTCACTTTTAGGCTAGTTTTTAAAAAGAACTGTGGGCATTTTACTTTCACTTTTACATTAGTGGCAATTCAACATCAATTGCTGGAATTCAATTCAATTCAAGCAACAACAAAATACAACATAGAACATGTAACTTTTATTAACAAAATGAATAAAAATACACCATGCTGTATGCCTAATATGAAATGACAAATCACTTAAACAAAGTTTAAATAGGTAGGTTATCTAAAACTCTGTAAAGAATGAGGAACAAATAATTATGAAAAATAATTACTTTTTTAAAATGAAATAAAAATCAGCAAAAAACCGTGGAACCAAATAATTAAGAAAGAAATGGTAAACAACAACAACAAAAACATTCAAAATAGCTATTTTAGCAGGTACTTTTGCATTTCGTTTTGAAACTCTTCCGTCATTTTCTTATCTTTTTTGCCTCACTCTTCTCGTCAGTCAGCTCGACTGTGCATATGAAAAATCTTCTATTATGTGCACACTTGCCACACATACATTTAAAATAGAAATCTTTGGCGCACAAAAGACCCGACTTGTGATCAGCCCAGATCTGTTCTCACAAGATTAAATCTACTGATGCACACGCATTTTTTTTTTTCTCAACTGTTTTAATTCACATAAGACAAAACCGACTGTGCTTGCGAGATACTTGTCATCAACTTAAAACTTTGAAAAAGAAAGAAAGAAGATGCGGTACAGAGGCACTATAATGCTTTTTTTCAAATGACAGATTTAAAATATCCTATATGCTGTACTGAATCTGTTTGCTGCGAGGATGAGTAAAATGTGATGTGTAGGCTACACACAATCCCTCACCGAAATTCTGGACAGAATTAAATAAACTCTATAACAGATTTGTGAAATAATGATTCGGCATTGTAGCACCATTTTGGAGTGCATCAGGTGGACGCACATAGTGTACGCTGTTCTGTGTCAGCCGCAATGCAAGGATACATCTTTTATGCGTATTTATGCTTTGATTTGTACCAGTGGTTCAACATATCACAAATCTCACGTTTCGGATCACATTGTAGTTTTTTGACCCACAGATCAGATAATTTTTCGCATCAGCAAGAAATGAAAAATATTTCAATTTAAATTGCTTTTTATTTATTACCTAAAGTGAAGTCCCTCATTGATAATACTGCAAAATACTACTAGATTAACTAAGAAAGGTGAAACAAGAGACAAGTGAACAGCCAGTACAAATAAGAACAAACAAACAAATTACATAGATAAATACAACAGAATATGTTACAAATAAAAGGTTGGTAGTATTCAAATACAGAAATGTAATAATTAGGAAAAATAACAATTCATAGTGTTTACTGCGTAAATTAAATATAGATTTTTAGCAAAGTTAAGAAGTTTGATGATCATTCATGATAGCAACAGTTTTTATAGTTCCCTTTCAGTCGGTCACTACGAGTCACATTGGGATTTCACCAGAGAGACCAATCTACATTGGCATGCACTGCATCTTTTTAAAGATGTCATTTCACCCGTGCATTTCTGGGTGCGGTTGTTTCCTGGTGCCTAAGGACGGTCACGATTGCTACCTCACGTGTCTGGGCGCTCAACATGCTGAGAATGCGTTCTTGGGCGGTGCATGTGCTCAGTGTGGGGACATGACCGTCTCGGAGCTGCACAAAAGACTCCGCCATGTTTGACATAGATGAGAACCCCCTTTTGAGGAGGCACCCGGGGCGGCACTGCTTCCAGTGGTATCAGAGGTGATTTGAGGATCACGGTGAAGAGCCTCCCCAAAAGGGGGACCAGAGATGATGGCTATGCTTTCCCGGGCCGCCGAGAAGGTCGGGCTTGTGTGGAATCCCGCGTCCCAATCCTTCAAGGCTGGATGAGTGGTTTCTCGGTGGGGCTCGTGCTGGTTCTCAGCATCCCCCTCCAGTGCCATTCTTCCCAGAAGTGCATGAGGAGCTTACGAGATCGTGGAAGGCACCTTTTACTGCCCAATTATCATCATAATTAAAATATATATTGGGTAAAAACAATGGCATTATTGCATATATGTAGGGTTGTGATTTTTCAATTTAAACAGTCAAAACAGTTTTATTTAAATGATATTATTTACACATTTAGGAGCACATAACCCCACCCCTGCCCCTAAATCTACCATCTGTCAATAAAACACAAGATATAGCAGGCAGATAGAACTACCGTCATAATTTATTTAAAAAATATTAATATTTCAAGTCTTTTGGACGGAGCGGGATCATTTGTTGTGCGATGTCCAGGTTAGTGGTCCAGGAGCGCCATCTATGGCTGTGTCTAGCCGACATGAAGGAGCATGAGAAGGTACAGTTCCTGAATGCTCCTGTGTCGTAGGCCAGCCTTTTCGGCGATGCTGTCAAGAGCTTTGCCCAGCAGTTCTTGGCAGCCCAGAAGCAGACTGAGGCGATTAAACACATCATGCGCTGAACAAATCCTGCTGCTTCCACCCTGGCTGCAGTCCCTCAGTCTTCCACCTGGCGGAAGACGCAAGTGAAAGAGGTCCTGAGAGGGGCGACCCAGTGGTGGAGGAGACTGCTCCCTCCCCCGGAGGAGGGCCGGGTGGAGAATCCTTTGTTTAATTTTGTTTCTGTTCCGCCGCTGGCCCAGCAGCCAGCTGTACCCAAAACGTCATTGAAAGAGCAGTTTCCTCGATCTCTGGGTCTCGAGAGATCTGGGTCACAGGGATTTGGTGCTCAGACACCTAAGCCACCTGGGTCTTCGGGTCAACTGGGAAAAGAGCAAACTCGTGCCAATGCAAAGGATCTCTTTTCTCGGCATGGAGTTGGATTCGGTCAGCCAGACTGCACTCCTCAATCAATCAATCAATCAATCAATCAATCACTTTTATTTATATAGCACTTTTAACAATACAGATTGTAGCAAAGCACTG
>JAUMHE010000082.1:3696461-3711289 GCA_032359235.1 Enteromius mattozi
TATATAAAATACAGTAATATATCATTTAGATATTATTTATATTTTCAATGTAATAAGTTTACTCATTTTCATGTAGTATTTTTAAATGTTTTAAACAATGAGGAGGTACTGATTTTATGAAATGAATTAAGGAGCTAAAAAACAGGGAAAAGAGATTGAATGAACTTGAACTAAAACATTTGCAGCCTTTAAATCATAATGTCAGGATCTTTATTCTTGTCTTGTCTAAGACAGAGAGTGGAACCGCAAGATAAAGGGTGAGATTTATGTAAAGGTACGGAGACATATTGAAGAGCGAGCCGTAGAGCATATCACCCTACATCTAGACATTCTGATAAGAATAAAGGTTAGCTCTGTCTCCATGCAAATTCATTGAAAAATAAAAGTTTTCCTTAAAAGACTAATGTTGTTATTGTATGATTGCAGACATTTTGGGTTAATTAACCTTGTGAGCTGTGCAGGACAGTTTCATTTCAATAGACTACAGACCATTATCACTGTAAAGGCCGATTCACACTCCGTGCTAATTATTGCACGACAAGTCTTTAAAGGAACACTCCACTTTTTTTTGATACTATTCTCATTTTCCAACTCCCCAAGAGTTTTCCGGTTCTGACAGTGGCACTTTTATTGCAGCTAAATCTGATTAGACTGTTAGCATCTCGCGCTCAAAAATGACCAAAGAGTCTTGATATTTTTGCCATGCAAGCCATTGTACGGCAGCAACGTTCCTTGATTATTACCCCGAAATGAGAGTATACGGTAGTTCCTAGCCATATTGGCCTAGAAAATCGCATAGCATAGTATACAATGTAACTACAGTTTTAAATAGGAAAAATAACATAACTCTGTGGTCGTTTTTGAGCAAGAGATGCTAACGTTCTAATCAGATTCAATGAACTATGCTAAGCTACAGCTAAAAGTGCTAGCACCAGAACTGGAGATCTGCTGATTGGAATCAAAAACGATAAAACTCAACTGTTTTACTCTTGGGGAGTTGGAAAATGAGCCTATTTTCAAAAAAGTGGAGTGTCTCTTTAAAATCAAAATAATTAATTCTAATGGACACCAAGTTGCCCTTGATAAATGTAGCATTAAATCACTTGTCATCAGAGTCCAAACAGCTGAGAAAAACATCACAGTAATCAACAAGTAATCCACACTACTCCAGTCCTTCAGTTAACATTGTGTGAACTGAAAAGCTGTGTGTTTGTAAGAAACATTAAGACTTTTTAACTTGAAACTGCCGCTTTTGACCAAATTCTCAAGTCCATAATCCATAATAACACTTCTTCCAGTGAAAAAAGTCCATCCTTCTATTATTCTTCTTTCACATCAAAATTCTCCCACATATTTGTTTAGAACTGATTTGGACTCTTTTAAACAGTGCTTGGTCTGTGCATATCTCTCTCCTAATTCAGAACTCTCACTAGAGAAATCAAAGTTATGAATAGAAGAAGAAGAATTTAGCTGGTAGTAATGGTTTTTAGTTTAAACTGTTTGTGATTAATGAGGAATTTGCTTAATACTCACAGCTTTCTGCTTCACAAGATGTTAACTGATGGACTGGAGTTGTGTGAAGTATTTGTGGATTATTGTGATGTTTTTTGGACTCTCATTCTGACGGCACCCATTCATAGCAGAGGATCCATTAGTGAGCAAGCGGTTTAATGTTAATTTTTTTAAGTTTCAATAGGGAAAAGAAGAAGAAGAAAAAATCATCTACATCTCGGATGGCCTGAGGGTTAGTAAATTGTCAGCAAAAACTATTCCTTAATGGCTTTACACCGAAGTGCTGCTTAAATGACTTTAATTTACCAATTAGCCTAAAATTTGGTCCAGAGAGAGTATGCAATGGTCTGCCGCCTTAATTGTGTGCTGAGGTGACATTTTCACTGCACTGCATCAGTTTCAGTTTATTTAGTTGAAACTCCAATTGATTTCTCCCATAAGTCTAAACTAAAAGTGACCCCTCTCTGTGTTAAAGGGCTTGTTGGGGTCACTTCAACCATTAAGCTATTAACACACAGTAGTCCACCATTTATCCAGTTTTCGTTTTACATATGGTCATAAACATGCTAGTAAACACAACCACATGTGCGACCATTGCCGCAGGCTGACTGCACTCACACTAAGACAGTTAATGATGCAGAAAATTAAACGGGTACACTGAATATACGAGCCACTGTAGTCTTTAACAAGAAGCCCTCCTGCATGATTCATCAGTACATGGTACAATAAAAGGGAAAAATGCCAGTAATCTTTAAGAATGTAATAAGTTGTTCCTCCTCTTTCTTTGTTTGCTTACATCACATAGGTTGTCATGTCAGTTTAATGCAAGTTTTTGGTTTAGGTGTTTAAACGCATTTGTTGATGCCATTTTAACTACCTTTTATGCAGATTCAAACTGTTTTGTTGAACCGTAGTTACACAGGATTCACACTGGAGCTCCTCGCCTCTCAAGTGCATCTCTGTACTCTATGAGCTATGAAAGCCCATAGATAAATGGATATGTGTGAGGATAACATTCAAAAGCATCAGTTTTTAAATATCCCAGCATATTAATATTGTTTTGAAGTCATAACATGATATTTTTTCAATGAATTGTGTAAAAAATATGCTTTAATAATTGAAACTCTGTAAATCTGTGTGAAAAGGAATAAAAAGTTTTACTGCCTCTAGTGTTTTGGAAACTACGGTGATATGTACTTGTTGGTACATATTTTGTGTCTTGCTAAAAAGTGCGCCTAGGTACGTTAATGACATGAGACCAGGTAGATATATATATATATATATATATATATATATAGATATATATATAGATATAGAAATATACACACACACACACACACACACCAATTAGACCAATCACTGCAGATTAGCGTCCAACAAAGGAGGGATTTGGAGAAATGAATCGTTGAGAGTCACTTGGGAGTCCTTCAGCAAGTAAATTAATAAGTAAAAATAAATGTATATTATAAGATGATAGTGACGAATAAGATAAGACGAAGTGTTTTTTGACCTTGCATGCATGTCAACCCTTAAAATATAAACCATATCAATGTCAAGTCCTGTGCTAGACCCCCCCCCCCAATAGAAATTTGAATAAATAAAGTTCTCGAAGTCCTTGAAATCCCTTACTTCATCCACCAGCATGTGCTCAGTAACCGGCTCTCACACCTGGTCTGATGTTAAGTGAGGCTCTAACTCCGGTGGGCTCAGGCTCTTGCTAAACACAGAGTGGTGATGGTGGGCTGGGCTCTGGATCGAGCCTCGCGCATATAACCTCAACATTTACAATGCCAGACGAAGACAGAATGAACAGATTTGAATTTGGTGGGCAAATAAGTAAAAATAATAAAACACAGGTGAATAGAATGGTCACAGGCCCACAAGGGAAGAAAATATAACAAAAGTCCATGAGTCCCTGTCCCTGCATCGCAATGTTAATACTATCCATTCTAAATAGTATGTGGGATTAGAACAAGTGTGTCCCAAAGCATAGTATGTTGAAATAGATGGATGGTCTACTATTTCAGGTCGATTTTGAAGTGTGGATCCGTGCTCACTTTAATGGTTAATATTGCCCAAAATCCATTGCACTTTGACAAAGGATTTGGTCTAGAATTATCTTCTGGTCTCTCTTGTTAATTATCTTCATTTGCCAGTGTATTTAGTTCCTGTCTGGTCAGTGTGTCTTTGCTTGGTCCAATACGTCCATATGTTTGTCTGCCTTTATGTTTGTGGATTTACCATCTTGTGGAGTAATTACAGACTTTTTGACTTGATCTTCTTCTTCTTGGTGCAATTATTTGTGACACACACACATTATATATGTCACACATTTATATATGAAGATATGTCACATGATAGACGTAACAAAAAAAAAAAAAGTCATTTATATTTTATTAATTTCAAAAGTCTGTACTTTATACTTTATACTTTAAAGCCACAATCTCAATCAAAATTCATCTTAATTGTGTAGAGGTTAATCACTAGGGTTCTGGTATCAGTTAACAAAATACATCAGCTAGCAATGCAGTGGAAACCCATACAACTCTGCTGCAGCTCTTTCCTCACAAGCAGTCTGTGTTGAACATAGAGCAGAGGCCAATGGCAAAATCGTGTTTAATTCTATTTTTTTTTCTTCTTCTTCTGCAATTTAACAGCATTATTTCACTCTCACACCTGCAAAATGTCCCTAGCTGACATGGTATACAAGATGAAGGAAAAAAAAGTCATGTTCCCCAGCAGCACTCCCTGTTTCCACCTCAGTCA
Source organism: Enteromius mattozi (assembly GCA_032359235.1). Classification (NCBI taxonomy): domain Eukaryota; kingdom Metazoa; phylum Chordata; class Actinopteri; order Cypriniformes; family Cyprinidae; genus Enteromius; species Enteromius mattozi. The sequence goes on from JAUMHE010000082.1 coordinate 3,700,740, forward strand.
AGCACCACTGGGCTCAACATGATCTTCAGAAACACAAAAATAGAGGGAAGTCATCTCAGGGGCTATTTACAGCCTTCCTGTTGGTGAAATGGGGAGAAATGTTTGTAACACAGGCTGAGCTATTTATGATGTGCTGACACAAATTTCAAATAATTTTCAACAGTTGCTTTGTCACGTCCAGTGTAGACAGACTTTAGCTGTAGACACCTGCTGCATCCGGAATGGCATACTACTTGAGTAGGTACTGCATTTAAATTTGAATGTACTGCCTGACCGTTAAAACAGTACATTCGATATAGTATGAATGAGGGTAGTATGAATGGAATTCGGACGTACTACATCCGCTATGTTGATGTTGTCATGTGTCCTGCGTCGTCACAACAGCGTGAAAATATAAAGAAAAAAAAAAAAGCTTAATGTGCTCAGTAATGATTCAACAATCATTTACAGCCGATTCACGAAATCACCTCATCGATTTACAGTGTTTAAACTTTTAATAAGTTAGCCATTTATTTTACATTGATAAGTTCTACCTTGGCTTGCAATCGCTATCCTTCCGCTCCTTGAATTGGAAAGCTGATCCTATTTTAATTAAGATCTCTCCTCCACATTACTGCTAACTGGTTACAACAAACAAGTTTTCTTTAGTACTCCACCCGATTCAGTTTTCCTGTTTCCTGTTTTTTTTTTTTCATTTTTTTTATTTTTTAGAAATTACATACTCCACCTTTAATAATTAGCCAATGTTTTTTTTTTTTTTCTTCCCTTCCAAATTTTTAAATTGCAATGCATAAAATAAGTGGCAATGCGGTTGATGGTGATTTGACACATCAATGTATATATATATATATATATATATATATATATATAAAATTATATTTTCTAATAATCTTACAATTTGACTTGGTACTATACCTATCAGTAAAGCTGACCTTTTGCAACAGTTCTGGATAAAAATGTATCTTTCTCATTGTTAACAAACATAACACAGATAAAGAATTTTACTCCCTTAAAAATGGATTCAGGTTTCAGGGTATGGGCCCAGAAACAACTGCAATATGTTCATCCACTTTTTGAAGGAGAAACCCTTAAAACTTTTGAACAACTTGCTACTGAATTTGCTCTCCCTAGGCTTCGAAGCTTCCTTTTTAAACATCCAAATTGGAAAAGGTTAAAAACTACCCCATCAGCGATTGAGATTTTGTTGATTAACGCTCAAAAGGGTAGTATGATTCTCAGACCAATTAGTGGTATATACAGAGCTCTGGAAGACATGAAGAAAGATAACACGCATTATATTAAGTTAAAATGGGAGAAGGAGCTCGGGGTAGAGCTATCTGACAAGATTTGGGCTGAAATGTATGTTGAAACACATAGAATAACGTGTAGTAGAATCTGGAGGGAATATCAGTGGAAGGTGATGAATCGTTTTTTTCGAACGCCACAAATCGTAGCCAAATTTAGTTTAAGTCAATCTAGCCTGTTGGAGAGAGTGTGGAGAACAAGTAGCCACATATACACACATATTTTGGGACTGTCCTATTCTGCTTCCTTACTGGACAAATATATTCGGTCTTATTAATAAAATTTTCGAGGTTAATTTGCCCAGAGATCCTTTAATAGCTATCTTAGGAGTCAAAAAGGATTTAATAAAAAGTGAGAAGAGTAGATATCTCCTACGCATACTCCTAGTTGCAGCAAAGAAGAACATTACAATTAAATGGCTTCAGAGAAGGCCTCCGACACTTGAGGATTGTTTACAGACAGTGAGGAAAATTTATGGGATGGAAAAATTAATGTACAGTTTTCTATATATTTTGATTTTCTATATTATTTATTGTTTTAGAGTGTTTTTTTTTTTTTTGTTTGTTTGTTTGTTTGTTTTCTTTTGTTCTTCTTGTCATGCTGTAAAATGCAGTTTTGCTACAAAACTTTGTAAAAACTCAATGTGAAAAAGAATATCATGTACAAATTATGACACTTTGTTATTCTCATATGTCTTGCAAGAAGATGTTTGTTAATAAAAAATAAGTAAAAAAAAAATGTATCTTTCTTTTTCTTTTATCTTTATGTTTATCTCACTCTCTCTTCACCCACCTCACAGTTTATAAAACTTTTGGCAGCTCTTCCATATTTCTCTGGGAGACTTGGAGATGGATAATAGGTGGGATAACAGAAGTTCAATCCAATTCAGGGCCATGCACAGACCTTTAGGGTCATGTGCTGAGACTGGAAAATGGCACCTATCCCCGCCCTCCCTTTTATTAGTCACATCTTAATAACAAATGTAATATTTTTAGCTGTTTTTTTTTTTTTTTTTTTTTTAGCTAATTTGTATTATTTGGTTAACATATTATTGTATGTTATTGAGAATAGGGGAAAAAAGCCACGAGTCAAGTATTTTTGCTATTTTTAAAAATAAATATAATTATGTCCAACACAATTCCAGTCAAAATAGGAGATTACAAGAAACTAGCATATTGAACATGTATCCACATACCTGGCAAAAACCCGATATTGTGGAGGACCAGGCGATTTCTCTTCAGGTCTCTTACACTTTTCCTAAGCCAGCAGTTAAGAACAATAATACACTATTTTGAAAAGTTAAGTTGGAGTGAAAAGTTTGAATTGTACCAGAGCTCTCCCCTTCTATATGCATGGTAAAAAAAACAAAAAAAAAAAACAAAAGAACTGTGAAATCAACATTACTGCAGTAAAAAAAAAAAAAAAAACTGTTTTACTGTGTTTATACATGTTAAAATGTTTGTGTAAACTTTTGTGATACTGTCACTCAAAGACAGTGTTTATACGGCTCAATATAGATTAAGATGGTTTTTATCTCTATATATTTGTGTTTTAATGGTTTTACATGTTGTCTTAGCCATTTTATAGCCATTGTCGCATTCATTTTAATGTGTGTATGTCTTCAAATGTTTATGGGTCTGTCTGTCATGTGATCAGCCACCTGACAGGTATCAGGAAGTAGACCAGAATAAAGCAAGTAGCATGTCAAACAATCAGAGTCACAGACCAAAGGACTGCACCCACTGGATTGAGGAGAATAAAAAAAAAAAAATACAAAAACAGACCCCCAAGCTGGTATGGATGAAATGCCAGGGGTGCTGCTGGGTGCAACGTCATCCTGAGAAGAGCAGTGGCACCTTAGGACACCATATGGGACTCAGCCTCTCTCTAGTGTTCCTACTGCATCATTACAATCATTTAAAAGTTACAATAGGAATTACATTAAATAATTGTAATTTTAATTTAGACTAATACATTTCCATTTAATTGCAATTTGCATGAAATTAAGTGTCCAAAGCATTTGTTTTAACTTAATTTTAGTTTATCTTCAACGGTATATAATTTAAAAGTATATTCTTTCTTTAATAACATTAAATCTCTTTTTTTAAAGTATGCTATATTGTAGTTGTCACGGAGCAGAGACGAGGAGGCGTGTGGATTCATTTGCAAACAGTTTAATAAACAGAGTCAGAATACAAACGGGCAGGGTCGATAACGGCAAACGGGTACATCCAAGGCAAAGGCATAAGAATAATCCAGGAAGGGTAGCATTGGTCGGCAACAGTAAATCCAATACAAGGAAACACGGGGAACACGAAAGGCTTGAAAAAGGGGGAAACACAAGTAACATCCACAATGACGAGCGAATTATACAAAGACATCCGGGGCATTTATCCACGTGAAACTGGGCGGAGACAACAATGAAACACCATGACAACAAACGAGCAGGGAGGAGACATGAGTTAGTGGAAATGAGTCCGGGCAAGAGAACAGAGACAAAGACACACAGAGAGTCATGGAGTTGGAGTGCCAACCAGTACCTGTGCTGGCACTACCAGCTAGATTGTGACAGTAGTTCAGTTTCACAAGTCATGAATATTCATCTTATTCATCTTTCATCAGCAGGTTCTCTCCAATTTGTAAAAGAGTGCGTAAAGAGATAAAAAAAACCCTTCCTCAATGTCAAATTGCAAATGCATTGCAAATACAGTGTATAACATCATCAAAACATTCCAAGAAACTGGAGACATCTCTGTGCATAAGGGACAAGGCTGAAGACCTTTGTTAGATGCCTGTGATCTTCTCAGACAACACTGCATCACTCATGATTCTGTTATCACATTATAGTTCCAGAAACCACTTTCGGTAAACACAATCCGCCGTGTCATCTGCAGATACCAGCTAAAGCTCTATCTTGCAAATAGGAAGCCATATGTGAACATAGTCCAAAAGTGTCATTGTGTCCTGCGGGCCAAGGCTCATTTAAAATGGGCTGTTTCAATGTGGAGAAGTTTTCTATAGTCAGACGAGTCCAAATTTGACATTCTTGTTGGAAATCACACTGTGTCCTTCAGGCTAAAGAGGAGAAAGACCTTCTGTCTTGGTATTAGTGTTCAATTCAAAAACCATAATCATAAGTGCATACTGTATGGGCAGCTTGCATGTTTTGGAATGCACTATGAATGCTGAAAGGCATATAAAGGTTTTAGAGCAACATATGCTTCCCTCCAGATGATGTCTATTTCAGGAAACAGCCTTGTTTATTTCAGCAGGACAATGCAAAACCACATACTACAGATATGACAACTGCATGGCTTCGTAGGAGAAGAGTCGGGGTGCTGAATTGGCCTACCTGCAGTCCATATCCTTCACCTATAGAGAACATTTGGCACATCATTAAATTAAAAATACATCAAAGAAGACCACAAACTCTTTAGCAACTGCAAACCTATATCAGGCAAGAATGTGACCAAATTCCAACACCAAAACTCCAGAAACTCATAACCTCGATGCTCACGTTTTTAAACTGTTTTGAAAAGAAGATGGGATGCTATAAGCATAACATTTATTTGTGCATAAAATTGTATGATTTCTCAGTTTAAACATTTGTTGTTATCTATGTACTTCTGTAAATAAAATATTGTCTCAAGGGCTTTTAAATTCCCAACATTTTCGGAATTCTGGTTGTAGATTCATTCATTAAGATAAAACAAGTGTAGTTACTGTACCACAGTGAAATTATGCTGTGTTAAGAGATATTGCAGTGAAATGTCAAAGTGAGGAAAAAAAAACATTAATTGTCTTTTCTTTTCCTGCCAATTAGCACATTTATTCAATCTAACAGTCACACGTTTGACAGTGTATAAATGAAAAAATAAACAAGACATTCATCAGTTTATAACAGCAGGTGTGATTTTTCTCATTTCTGCTAAACAAATGAATTTATTTAAAAAGTTGTGAAATACCAATGCAAATATTTCATCTCTCTTGCCAAGCTGTCATTTAATCAAAGACTTGGTCTGAACTTTTGCTCTCCATAAATAACTGGGAGAGAAAAGCTTTGTGTAATTATGTATATGTGAAAGCATTTGTTTTAAAATGACCTGTGTGTCTCGAAGGCATGAAATACCTGATTACTTGAGTCGTATCATTGCGATTAAACAAAATGCTACATAAATTAACATAATGAGTTGTCTATTCCAGGCAAAACATTGCTGAATACTGTGGTTACTGTATATGTGATATATTATGGAGATGTTTTCATGTTTTGCCACAAATTTGGGTGAAAGACTAACAGACTTTGTGAAAGTATTTACAGTACATATTCTTGGCATATTTGATTTTTTTTGTTTCCATTCAATATCCATATATTTATATATAATTTAGTAAACACAGTTTATCTGCCTTGTAATATGGGAAAAACACACACACACACACACATATATGACAAGCATGCATTTAAATATACTTTAAATTTCACTTTACTGTTGAAACTTGTGTTTCATAATTTGCAGTTACACATTTACAATGATTCTTGTAATTTAACACAGTTTTTCTGCCTTGTAATATGGGAAAAAAACACACACACACATTTCAAAGAAATATTGAATAACAAATAACATACTACATTTAAATTACAATCAAGGACATGTGCATTGATATGTTGAGATTATAGATATAGTGACGGGAGGAGCTTACGACAGACACAGTGGGAGTGGCGCCAGGCCTCAGAGAGGCTTTTATTAAACAGAAAATACAAAATAAAGTGTCCAAGTGGAAGAGTGTCCAAAATAAAGAGTGGAACTGGTGTCCTCGTCGTGCTGCAGGGGTAGCAAAGGTCAGGCAGTGTTCGAGGGGGAAGGGTCCAGGTAAAGGACAAAGTCTGGTGGCCACATGTATTCCCCTCTCAGGTCCGGGGCGCGAGGGGCGGCAGCTTCTTCCCATGGCTTCATCCTTGCTTTGGCCCATACGGAACTCGAGGGGAATAAACAGCCCAGCATCCTGGCCCATCAGCCGTGAACGGGTGCGGTCATCATCCGGACCACGGGTCTGGCGGCTCGTGTCTCTGGCGGCGTGTCGATCCCTCATCGCACCCTTCCTGGACCCACGAGGACAACAGCGTGCATGCACAGGGGAAGAGACTGGTCTCTTGAGGAGAGGTGCGCTCGGCCTTTAACAGCGGCAATGATGCCGCCAGACCTGCTTGTTTCTGCGCCCCTCCTCTCTCACACACCCACTCCCATTGGGAGCCTGGTGAAGGGTGGTGAATAAGGGACGGGGTGGCGATGATAGCTAGGGGAGGCAGCTGACTCGTGACATTCTCACAAACAAATTAAAATGACCAATCACTGGATGGGTTTGGAAAAATTAATTACTGAACGAATCGTTTGGGAGTTCTTGAACAAATAAGGTAAAAATAAATACATATTATAAGAAAATGAATGTGCTTACATGCATGTCAGCCTGTCGTTTGGAACTCTCAAAACCAAAACATGAACCTTTCATAACCCATAATAAGGCATTTTAACAAAAGCAAAAAATGGCCTCTAACTCTATCTTGATCTAGTCTTTTTTCTATTCTGTTTTCTTTTTATTTGTTATATAATAATAATAATAATAATAATAATAATAATGTGTATTATAACACTTGCATATCATTTACTCTTTTGTGAATTTTGATTGCTTCAATTATCCTCATTACATTATATTACATCACATCATCTTTTACATTCTTGCTGTTTCATAATTTTTATGTTTCATAACTGTTTTACTGTTAAAATTACACTTTAGATGCCATAACATATCCTTTTTATACAATTTGCATTTACACTTTTTAAATAGTTATTAGATATGCCCCATACATGCTGACAACATGCCCCATAATAGGTCAACATGGGCTAAACCATCTGTACATTTTACTTCATAGGCATGAATGCTTTTTATTATTATTATTATTACTTTAAACTATGTGTCTGGAGAAATTGCCTTTTAGAAATAAACCTCCCATGAGGAATATTCACTGGTGTAAAAAGTATGTCAACTAGCCCCGTCCTCACCTGGCCTATTTATCTTACACTAGCCTCTGTTTTTTCATTGGTTCTCTTGTGTGCAGTACCTTGTACATAAAACATTTCACTGCCATCTGAATGAAACTTTTATTTGACAATGTCAAGTTTCTTAGTTTTACATACACATACCTTAAAGGGAAATACTCAGGCAACTGCATGTCATCTGCAGTGAAGAACTACTGCAGAAACAGAGGCTTAAACATCTTCCATCATTCATATCCAGTTCATACATCATTTAGAAGTCTGTGCAGAACTACCAGCCTGCAGCATTCACATGGTGCTCAACTGACACAGGCTGTAGACAAATAAGACATGCAAACAATATGACGCTTAAAAAAACTGATCCTATTCAGTTTTCTAACAGGTAAACTCTTTACAGACACAATGAAAGAAGTTGCTGAAGAAAAAAGATTCTGAATCACGTGAGGACATTATTTTTAATCAAGTAAATTCTGAATTTTGAACATGCATTTAGCGTTCAAAGGCATTCTACATAAAGCCTCGTCTGCTTGCGAGACTGTTTCACTCCAGCCCATGTGCTTTAGATTGTGATGTAAGAGACCAGACGGAGTCTAAGCACGTTTAAATATGAAAAGCTACATCTGCATTAGAGCGCTGATGTTAACTGACAGGCCCTCAGCGTTTCGGTGCTGATTATTATAAAAGAGAAAATGAGTGCGAGCAGCACCATGTTCTATTCTCAGCACCTGCTGCCACACAGCACCCCTCACTCATTACGAGAGAAAGTGATACGTGGCAGGAAGCCAAAATCTGCATATCGTCAAACCCAGCATCAACCTTTTTATTTGCACTTTTGTTAATGGTGTTTAGGACATGTATCGCTATTTCTGTATTGTGACATAGGCTTCTTTCAGAGTGAAACCGCTTTTAGATGTGAAAAACTATAGGGCTTGACTTCATCCATAAGTATAAATGTATTTCAATCCATGGGGATAGTAACCAGGGTTTTACTGAATCCCTGTACTCTGAAATATTTATTGCATCCCAAAGACACAAGCCAGTAGCATTAAGTCAAAGTAAAAACGCAATCTGTGACAAGTCCTCTACAAGTTGCATTTAAGTCTGGACTCAAGTCTAAAGGGTATTGCACACAGAATTTTATGTCTGCAATTTTTGCATGTTAAAAAATAAATATGACTTCACATTGTATCAATTAGGTTTGAAAAATCAGCTCTGGTTTGACTTTTTTATTTATTTTTTTCTTTTGTAACAGTACACAACCCACTTACAAATGTTATAATTTTCCATTGATGCTCCATAAACTCCTTCTGACAGGAAGAAGTAAGGTTAGTCAAATATATCCCCATAGGTTCCCTCTGACCACTTCTCCACACAGTCTACCCATGTTAACAGTGACAATGGATGGGACAATATGCCAGGGCACAACAAAAACACAGCTTCGATCCTCTATCCTCCTGTTGTTCACAATGTTATTTTTTGTTTTTTTCTTGTTGAACGAGTGCACAAATGACGTCACTGTCAACTGGCTTACATCACTTCTTAGTACCCACTGTTGGTGTGAATTTAACCACCACAATGGTATTGGTAAATAGTTTGTGCAAGATCCACCCAGTACTTTAGTACCGTACTTTTAGTTCTGAAACTAAAGCGGTGCGAAAGGCCCTATAAAGAACCGATGTCATGCACCGATTGGTCACTGATTGGCCAAAACCTAGATATTTTAGATATGTACTTCTGTACTTATAAATAACAAAGTAAACTTACTCACTTTAAATAACATATTATGTGGATTTAGAATAGCAAAACCAATTTATTAACAGAATTCTTCTGTGATGCATGAATGTCCTCTGCTGAGCATTGTCAGTGGACAAATGAAATGAAAACTAGTGAGAGAGCGGGGGAAAAAAGCTTGTTTATTATCTTGTTTTCTCCATTTTCTGTTTGTTCATTTTCATCTCCCCAGTACTGACAGAGATTGACAAGATGCTCCTGTCAGAGAGAGGAAACAGGGTTGTGATGCCTTTAAAAGCTAAGACACCTTGCTGAGATTTTTGAGATGTCCCAGGGTAGCTTCACTCTTGCCTCCCTAATGCCCCGCAGAGCTCCAAATGGGAAAAGGAATCCATAGCAATATTTGCTGCTGTGTCAGAAAATATCAGAGACTGAAAAACACAGAACTTTTGGAATGAAAAATGAAAAATGTTTCTCTACTTCTGTCTCCTGTGGACAAGTTTCAACAATATGACAATGAATCAATACAAATTTTCTCTACTTCAAGTTTGAAAGCTAGGTAAGGTGAGAGACATGCCAGTCATGTTAAATCAAAACACAAGGATTTTTAAATCAACTCCATTTAATAATTAGCAGTGCTTGCCATCATCATTGTACTATTCTTATTTCAGTAACACCAATTCTATTAGCAAGTAGCTTATTAACATGCATGTTACCAGTAACATGTAACAACTACCTTACTAACTATTAATAAGTAGTAATTATGAGTTAACTGATGCAAAACTCATAGTTAATAGCATTTCTAAACTTGTGTGACATGTATTTAAATATTTGTTATTACACATTTTAGCGATGAAGTTGTATTTTTCAAAATCATTCTTATGATATACTGATATTAATGAATCGAATACACCTTTGGGAGTATGTAAGGTCGGTAAGTCAACACAGTCTCACTGTGACGACAAAATTAAAAAATTATCGCGCCAGCATATTGACGCTACGGGTTTCCTATTTAAAACAGTGGAGGACCCTTCACGTTGAAAAATTACTAAAAAGGGGTACCTTGAGCTTCAAAAAGCGACGCAAAAGGGTCTTGACAAGCGTCAAAATGTGACGAGTTGGAGTGAGACTGTGTTGAGTAAGTGGGTACAGAATTTTGTGAGTACGACAGCAACAAATGCACATGTACAAATATCCACTTTAATTATGACAGTGATAGTTCCACTCACGTAACTTTAGGGTGCTTATATACAATCTAAAAAAATGCTGGGTTAAAAACAACCCAATTTGGGTTCCCTTTCAGTCGGTCACTCCGAGTCACGTCTGTGACCGACGAATAGGAATCTCGCTTCGAGATGGCAAATCTACCCTGCGTGTATATAAACATGCCAATGAAATTGGCATACGCTGATTATTATCCAGCTGCACCTAATCGCAGCGCGAGTATAAGTAGGTCAGCAGATC
>JAUMHE010000082.1:3753164-3765800 GCA_032359235.1 Enteromius mattozi
TATATATATATATATATACATATACATAGATAGATAGATAGATAGATAGATATTTTCATGTTTTCTCAAGCAAAGCAAATTTTGTAAGTCCAATATCTTACATGTTTGGTTAGATTTTTCAAGATGGACATTATTGTCGACGTTATGGTTAAATAATAATTTAAAAAAAGTTTCTAAAAATTTATATAAACTTTTAAATAATAACAAATAACAATAACAATAAAATCCTCTGAACATTTTGAACATTCATGAAAATCAAATTTTATTTTTAGGCTACCTTCGTTTCCTGTATGCTAGTGTTGCTTATAGTTAAATTCAGTCAATGCAGAGACATATAGAACAGGGTACCCTTTAAATATTACATATCATAACACAACAATGTTACTTGGAAAAACAGCTATGTTTTTCTAGCATTCAAAAAACTATGAATAAACCTGAAATGATAGAAGAAGGATTGGAGATTAATTTAATTTATAAATATGTTAAATCTTAGCACTCAGCAGTAGTGAAGTATGCATACGATGGACACTTTACTATCCCATGAGGCCCTGGGGAAGACATTTAAATGGCATTAAACCAACACAATTGATGTTGGTAGGTCATATAATAATGACATTGGAGAGTGTTGTATGTCCAGATAAAATTTACTGAACATACTTTTTTTTAGTAATTACTTGTTCAAAATAGGTACCTACTAAAGAGAGTACTTCGGATGCAGCCGTGGTCTTCACTAGTCCAGAACCTTGTTTCAGAACCTTGTTTTCTTCACAGCAGACTATCAGCCAACAGACTATGCAGTATTACATCATCAAAGCAAAAACTCTAAGGCAAAACACAAGAGCTGAGAGTAGCATTTGGGATATCTGGAATTTGGGCCTGCTAATTGTTGATGAATGCCTTATAAACTTTACTTTATAAACATAATCGCTTTTCAAGTATAACCGGCAAGTACAAATTAGAGAGTCGCACCACATATTTTACAGTCTGAACTAACCTTGTCTTGTCATAAAGAGGTTAACTATCTGATATTTTATTGGACTTATTGCACACAGTTCTGAGGGTCTGCTGGAGTCCTCTCTATGATATTATTTTCCAATTTCCAATGTCATTCTTATTCCTAACAATGCTCCTTCTGCTATATTTTTCCACAACCTGTAAACACAACACAGTTCACTGACTGGACAGTGCAGGTAATGAAACCCTTTGTGAACATATCTACCATAGATTAGCTCTGACACAGGATTTGGTTACCTGCATTTCCTTCATTGTTATTCTTCACATAAGTGTGCATTTCCTCCAGTGTGAGCATTGGATCGTGCATTGTTTTTGGCTGGGAGTAAACCTCGGATAAGAGCATGCGCTGAAAAAACGATGTTTATTATAATGAAGCAGGGTGTCTGCTAATGTGCCTGGGGAGATAAGCAAAGGAACAGGAGATGGGGGAAGGGGGCAAGGGGGGCTCAAATCATCTGTCTATCCAAACCCCACCGGTGTGGATGATAATGTGGGTTTAAACTGCGGTGCGGGTGAGTAATGGAATTGCACGAGGGCCTGTGAACCCCTGCTGGGTAAGCTCCAGACCTCTGCCTGACAGCTAGCCGGAGCTGGAAATCCTGGATAGGAGATGGACAAAATCATCTCAGAGGTGAGGAAAGTGAGGTGTAGCTAGGGTAACAAGCACAAAAGGAAATCATTAACAAAATGAAGCACCCAGTGTACATGATAGAAAGAAAGAAGAATGTTTTGACGCTGGAATGCTGGTTTAAACTGGTCCTTTGCTGATTTAAGCTGGTCCTTTGTTGGTTTATGGTGGTCCTTTGCTGGTCTTAAGCTGGTCAGACCAGTATAGGACCAGCACATGACCTGCAAAGGACCAGCTTAAACCAGTTCAGACAGACCTGAGCTCTGTTTCAAACCCGCTCGTCCTGTGGAACCTGTAATGCCGCCCTGGTTATTCTAGGATATCATTCAGTGTAAATGGACCAAAATGGAGACTTTTGAAAATGATGGCATGGCAAATCCTTGACGACCATGTAAAAAGTAACATAATGCTCGTTGTACCAATAGATATGTATAGGTAGATTCCCCATTCGACCGCTCCAAGCACGCATGCGTATCCACCATTTAAATAATCTACCTGTTTATACCTGCATGAATTGCCAAGTGCACTTTCAGAAATAAAGGTACAAAAGCTGTCACTGGGGCAGTACCTTTCCAAAAGGTACACTTTTTTTACTTATTAGGTTCAAATATGTCCACTTTAAGCACTAATATGTACCTTCAAGGTACCGAAAGGTACCGAGATGGACCCTTTAGGCACAAACATGTACCTTTTGAAAAGGTACCACCCCAGTGACAGCTTTTGTACCTTTATTTCTGAGATTTTGACATGTGTATGGTTGTGTAGTGTAGATGGAGATAATTATTAAAATGCAGCAGAAACGCCATGCAAGGATTGTTTTCATACTAAAAAATTTTTAAAATGAAAATGTACTACTGTAAACAAGACCTGAAGCACCCAGAAGAAGCCTAGCCCAATATGAGGAGAAGACAAAAAGAAACGCTTCCTGGATTTGAATCCAGGAAAATTTTCAGTGTATTCTGGGATTGCCTTATCAGAAAATGGTGTTATGTGTGCTTATTTATTCATAGTGTTATCTTATTTTGTACTTTTCTAAGTGATCATAAAATACCTACAGACCTATTTAGAAAGAGGAACCCAAGGTAGAATATCATAAAGCTCATTTTCTAGCATTCGCCATTTGACAAACGCTACTCAAATTTTCTTCACAACATGCAAAAATATAGTTTTGCTCACTGTTTGGAAGTGTTTGGAAGCCTATGATGCCAAAAAAGGTTGCTTAGGTGAGCAGCTCTATGGGTACATAACTTTTATGTTCTGCTTTTAGTATGTGTATTCAGTCAGCGGTTTTTATAGACCTCTATGTATCAAATACTTGGGATGTCATCATCAGCTTCACTTTGAAGATGGCCGTTGAATGCAGCTTTCATGCTTTGTTTGACCCTAACCTTTCAACAGGGAAGATCATTTACACAAGCAACCATTTTACCACCTGCTAGGAATGTCACCCCATCAACTAGCGCATACCCTCTGTCAGAAAAGGAGACCTTTATGCACTGCCAAGCCACATACTCTGGGGATGGATTTAAACTAGAACCTCAGAGTAAATTCTCCCAACCAGCCCTGACAAACAGCACAACCTTTCCCTGAATACGCTGGCCAAAGTTATTTCCCAACAAATACACAGAGACTTCTCTAAAAACGCTTCCTCTCTTGCGCACACGCACTCTCTCTCTTTCTCTGGCTCAGCCTGACAAGCACTAAATAGACTTTTTATCAAGTTAGCGGAGCAACGGTGAGCTGGGAACATTTCCTTTTGTCGCTGTTCATTTTTCTTTCCGTTCTGGCTCCGTAATGGAAGCCAGGGAGGTTTCTCACTTTCTGGTCTAAATGAGATATCTGGGCCTTAACACAAGCCCTGCTTTCTGACAGGCAAAGCTGGAGTTATGTTCAGATTAAGATAACATATCCCAGAACCTTCCCAGCATGCTTCTTATTTAAAGTGCTTCTACCGATAAGCGAGAAAGTTGTGATTCAGAGGTGGTAGATTTGAGTTGCCCTGCCGTTATTGCTGGGATGGGATCAAATAACAAGCGGAACATTTACAGGGGTGCAAATCATGTGGCCGACAACACAGAACCAGACTTTTGACTGTAGGCAGTTTGGAGATAATTTTGGCCAAAAAACACCCTCTTTGACATTTGGATGTGCGGTTTAGGGGAGCTTCATTTGAAGCTGATAACAAAATAATACATCAGCATGGAAACAACAAATTAAAATAATTGCACAGCAGTGTTATTCTGTTACCAACTACATAAAGCACTCAAGATAACAGTGAAGATGTGTTTGCACTTTGTAATCAGAATTTTATTGATTTATTTATTTATCTGTCCATACACACATAACTGTCTCAAACAAAGCTACGATACTAGCTTTGTTTGACATTATCTTTTAATCACACTGTATGATACCACTAAATTTAGCAATATTTAGCAAATCTACAGATTCGTTCTTCTAATGAAGTCTAGTACTCTTTTAAGTACATTCTAAATAGCGTAAATAACATATTCACAAGGCACTTTGAATGGAAACAATCACCACAGATATGTTTTAAATCAAAGTTAAAAAAAAAAAAATGTCTTTTGAAATGACTATTTTCATATGGTTCATCTCATGGACATTTCACTCCCAAGATTCTCTGCACTGCATTAGAACCTCTCAGTCTTGGCCATCTGACATAAATCTGCTGAAGGTTTGCCAAGTTACGCATAAAATAAACCTGCTGCACCTGCAAACACACTCTGCTTCTATAAACAAAAAATCATGGTCAACCTTGATATCATGGTTTTATGTAAGTTTTTTATTATTATTCATTTTAAATATTTTCTATATATGTCTTTTTATTGTTTTTGACTATGGCCATTGTTGTACTGTAAATTAGTTTAATCTTTCTCTTTTTTTAATATAGATAAAAAAATAGTATTTGAATAATTATTATTATTTATCTATATATAATATATTATTTATAATAGTTGCTATTAAAGATTTTTTAAATTATTTTAATATGTTCCTTGAGGTTTACTGATAATGTTAATAAGGGTTTGTTTTTCTGCAAACAAACAAATAAATAAATAAATAAACACATGGAAAAAATATTATTTTATCAATGAACATTTTGTCATTAATTACCCTTATGTCGTTCCAAACCCATAAGACCTTTGTTTATCTTTGGAACACAAATTAAGATGTTTGTGATGAAATTGGAGAGCGATCTGACCCTCCATAGACAACAACACCACTGAAATTATTCCAGGTCCAGTAACTTAGTAAATATGTTGGTAAAACCGAACGTAAACTATGCTGATAACGTAAAATACGCTCTTAAGTACTCTCCAAAACTGCAGAAGACATAGGTCAGAGGAAAAGAATGGCTGAGTAAATTATGATATTTGATGTCACATGGACTGTTTCACTGATGTATTTACTTCATTTCTGGACCTGGGATCATTTCAGTTGCATTGCTGTCTATGGAGGGTCAGATCATTTTCATTGTGAGGTTAACTAACACTTTAAGGCTACTGACATAATTGGCTTACATCAATGCATAGGAAACAGTATCAACACCCCCTATTGCATGTGAGTGTTTTGACAAAATGATCAAAATAAAATGCTGGAAACAGTTTAACAGTCAAGTGAGTGGATTGTGCGCAAATATGCATCTGCAATGAACATGATTTTATGGGCTGATTCAGTGCATTGTGTTGTCTTCTTGAGCATCAGTAAATGCTTCCATCATTTGTAATAGCTGTGTATGAGTCTCAGTTGCACTCAGTGTGAAAAGATGGCTCTCAAAATCATACAGTCACTGTTGGAAAGGATTCAAATATGCAAAAGATACTGGAACACCAAAGAATGTGCAGGAGCTGGAGGATTTTTCTGAAGAACAGCAGGCAGTTGAGCTGCTCAGGAACAACGAGGGACAACACAGATTAAGGTATGTAAACTTTTGAATGGCGTCATTTTTTTATGAATGAATTGATTATTTTGTCTTCTGGAGTATATATAAACATCTGTTTTGTGAAATAGCTTATTCAGAAGAGTGCTAAATAAAACTAGCATGCAGTTTCCATTATCAAGAAGCTCCCTAGCTAAACTTTTACATAACATATTACTGACATTTGATATAGTGCACTCTCAGAAATAAAGGTACAAAAACAGTCACTGTCACCTTTTCAAAAGGTACATTTGTACCTAAAGGGTCTATTTTGGTACCTTGAAGGTACTTATTAGTACTTAAAGTGTACATATGTGCACCTAATAGGTACAAAAGTGTATATATTGTATTTAAAATAAACTCTTTATTACTTTATTACTCTTTAAAAATCTTTTTAAAAGTGAGCCTAAATACACATATTTTCAGCCCCAAGGCACTTTATCAAACCAAAGCTTTCACTGTAGAATTTTACACACTCCTTGTAAACATAAGCCTGTGAACCCTGACTACCAGAGGTTGCATAAAGCCAGCCAATTAGATATGAGCTTCCATATCAGAGACTAATCAGAAACCAGGCTTTATTGTTGAAAAGCTTCCTACACAGGCTATGGAGTATTTGAATTCTATAGACAGCATCTGCATCGATCTGCGATGTTAAAAAACTGCCTGATTCAGACAATTTAGTGTGAGATCTGAGTTTTAAAAAAGTGATCATGTACCACAGACCATATTCAAGAAATAGAATTAGACATAAAAAGCTTTCTGAATGATTCTTTGAGATACTGTATTCGACTCATGGGAGACAGCAGGAGTTTTTAAGCTTCCTCTCCTCCAGTGCTCTATTGATAAAAGCACCCAGGCTCAAGTCGGTTCAGGCTCGTGTTTATTTCAACAAATGAAGATGGTACAGGCCCCTGGAGTCAGATTCATTTCCTGCAGTGCTCCCCTGTAAGCTCACACTATTGGAATTATTCTGCTCCATAAAGCACTTTAAGAAGACAATGTGTGTTCGAGTGTCTGTTTTATGATGAATTCCGCCAACAATGTGTTTGTCAAAACAGAGAGGCATAATTATAGACTGGCAGACGTGGAGACGGTTACAGTACATCCACATCTCTCTCTTTTTCTCTCTCTCACACACACAAACACATAATTTAGCCACTTAGCAGTTCCTCCCAGCACCTCCTATATGCATTGAGTCTGAAATGTGTTTTGGCTCAAGGGATCAAGTAATTCTTTTAGCCAGTGAAACATCTTTGAACATACACACAACTTCTGAAATGGTGATTGCTATCAGAGGAGCTGCTGCCGTAGTAATGAAGCTGATCCTAATAGCTGTCAGACTCTCTTAGCTGCAGCACAGGGACTCATTCCAGGCCGTATACGCTTCACATTAGCTAGAGTTTCTCATCCCCAACACAGCTGTCCAGTTAGGAAAAAAGAGTATAACATTTGGATGTAAAACTGGGAAAAAAAAAAAAAAACTGAGAAAAAAAAGTAAGAAAAAAAAAGTTTGCTAGCTGACTTCATATAAACAACATGCCAAACCCAGCATTATTTGCTTTATTATGTAAACAGGTTTAGTTGTGTGACTGTTTTAAACAGAATTTCACAGTCTTCCAAAAACGTATTTATGTGCAAGGAATTTTGATTGTATCTGTGTATCTAGCAGTGACAATAAAAAATAAATAAATAAATAAATAATAAAAAGATGCCTGCAACAGCGATAGTGGCTTTTATTCTGACGTTAAGGCTGACAGCTCAATGATTATCTCAGGTAATGACTGTGTTTTTAAAATAATATTAAAATGGATAAATATGAGTTTGAATATCATGTTCAATGTTTTACGCAATGGTTAATTTACCTCAGATCTTAAAAAAATAACCTATAGAGCGTTTAAACTGTTAACCATGAACAAGTAGGCTAAGTTTTTCCAACGCCAAATATTACACACTGCCCGTTCAATCCACCTGGATTTAACCAAGCAAATGGCCTTAGGTGCTATAATCAGGGGTTGCTGCAGTTGACCAGGTCTACACTGTAAAAAAAATAAGTGTAACTTTAACTGTAAAATCTTTTAAAAACACTACAAAAAAAAAAACAAACTGTTAATAGGTTAACAGTAAGTTCCTGTAATACATACAGAGAAAAACGGTAAAATATCTAACCAGATATTTCATGTAATTTTACAGTAAAATGCAGTTATGTGCATTTGGGATTTATGTTCCATCTTCTGTTATTTAATAAATGTTTATTGCATTATTTAAGTGTCATGTGTGTTATCATGCTGGTGTTTTGCTATCTTTTACAAAAATATTTTGGCAACCACAGCTGCCAAACCTTATTTATTTATTTTTTTTTACAGTGTAGGTTCAGCAATGTTATGTGTCCAAAGAATGAGGTCACCTGAATATACTGAATGACCAGATTATTGATTATTTTTCTTCCCTGATGGCACGGGCATATTCCAAGATGACAAAGCAAGGATTCATCTGGCTCGGATTGTAAAAGAATGCTTCAGGGAGCATGAGACATAATTCTATATATATATATATATATATATATATATATATATATTTATTTTTATTATTATTATTATTTATTTTTTTTATGAAATCCAAGAGCTCTCTGGCATTGGATAGACAGCAATGCAACTGACATGTTCAAGGTCAAGAAAGGTACAGTAGTAAGAACATTGTTAAAATAGTCCAATTTTCAGTTTTGGGTATACTATGCCTTTACACTCTTTTCAGTAGTAAACAGGATTGCTGTTTGTTTGAGAAGACAGACTAGAAGTTATTCAGTGAATACAGTATTTAACCTTAAAGTGTATCATTTTGAATGCAGCAAAGTCATCTTTTAAAGGGAAAGTTCCCCCAAAAATGAAAATGTAATGTTTATCTGCTTACCTCCAGGGCACCCAAGATGTAGGTGACTTTGCTTCTTTAGTAGAACACAAACGAAGATTTTTAACCCAAACCATTGCAATCTGTCAGTCATATAATGCAAGTCTATAGCAATCAAACGATCCAAAGCTCTGAGAATCAAAAAAAAAAAAAAAATAAATACATACACAGACGAAACCAAATTAAACATACATTGTGGTGTTAAGACATGAAACAATCTGTCTGTGCAAAAAACTGAACAGTATTTATTTAATTTTTACCTCTTATACACCACGATCTCCAACTGTCTTCAGCTCATTCACGACATCCGGTGCGTGACAAGTCAACGTGTGCTCTGGCAAATAGGTATAGACGGTTTCAATGACGGTTTCAAAGACAACAACGTGTTCTGAGACCAGCTTCATTACTCATTATTAGCTGTGCTTGTAGCCCGCGACACTAACCAGACCGCTAAACAAACACAGACTGGATGTTAACTTAGGTCCAGGCGCGTGTACCCGATGAAACATAGTTATATACACAGATCCTTACGTATTGCGGGCCATAGAAACAGTCACCAATGAGGCATCTATGTATAGATGTCTATATGTTGGACGGTGACGCGTCACGTGCTGGATGTTGTGAATAAATTCCGCAGTCGGAGATCGGGGTGTATAAGAGCTAAAAAAATATATAGAAATACTGTTCAGTTTTTTGCAAAGACCAATCGTTTTGTGTCTTAACACCTCAATGTATCGTCACGAGTCGTATGCTTTTATTTATTTATTTGACTCTCAGAGCTTTGGAACGTTTGGTTGCCATTGACTTCCATTATATGACTGACAGACTGCAATGGTTTGAGTTAAAAATATTTGTTTGTGTTCTACTAAAGAGACAACGTCACCTGCATCTCGGATGCCCTAGGGGTAAGCAAATAAACATCAAATTTTAATTTTTGGGTGAATTATATCTTTAAGGCAGCATAATCTTGAAACCCAACTTTGCACTTTAGGAACACAAGAATACTTTTTGTGTGCAAAGAAAACAAAAATAATGACTTTATTAAACAATTTCTTCTCTTTCGTGTCACTCTTCAATGCATGTTCAAAAAGTATTCTCATAACCTCAAAAAGATACAGCTGAATCACTGCTGTCATATGGACTATTTTTATGATGTATTACTACCTTCCTGGGCCTTGAAATGACTTGAGAAGTGCGTGCATTAAACCGTTTTATTGAAAACTAGTGAGCCTCCTACCCAGACAGCATTTGAAGGTATCATAGGAGTGTTCCCAAAATGCAAAGCTGAGCAGCAACATTACGCTGCTTTAAAAGATGACTTTGCTGCATTTAAAATGATAAAGTTATATAGCTACTGTTATCACTGAAGAACTTCTAGTCTGTTCTCTCAGTATGTAGGTGTTTGAAAAACAGCGAGCATATTCCTACTGAACACAGCTTAAAAGCATAGTCCACCTAAATTGTCAGTAATTACACACCCTTATGTCATTCCAAACCCATAAGACCTCTGTACATCTTCAGAACACTTTTTTTTTTCATCTTTACTCAAAAAGTAATCTCCTAGCTTCATAAAAATACAGTTGAATCACTGATATAATTTCCCATATGAATGTGTCAGTAAATGCACTCACATTGTTCCTAGATACATTAATATCCCAGAACATTAACTTCCCTTACGTATTGTTACAGGTCATATTAGTATTGATATTTATTAAATATACATAAGGGAGTAAATGGAGTTAACATAAGTGCAGGAAGATGCAGTGACATCAAAAATAATTTAGACAACAGACACCGGAAGTATATAGATATATATTCATTTATTCATTGATATTTAAACAGACTAAAAAGTTGTAAATACAACTTCTGAATGAAAGGCACAGTAAAATCAGACACAGCTGATATAATACTCAACTGAAATAGAAGTACAGTACAAAAGCAGACAGTTATTTATGCACGCAAAAAATCTCTCACGTGCCAACACCTAAAGAGAGGTCATCCGGACACCGGTTTAGATTTGACAAGAGTGAAGGGATCTTCACTGATAATGGCTGATGGACACTTATTGCTTTGACTCTGACTGGCCAGAACTCAAACATGGAAATTTAAAAAAAAGATTCAAATCTTAATTAGTTTCATTCATTTGCACTGGCAGAAACATCAAGCTGAAAAGTGATTAGCTAGCTTTCAAAATCCAGGCTCAATGGAGTGATGCTGTCAGTCAAGCGCTAGCGTACTTCATTATCTAACGCATACTCATTAGCATACTGATCTAATTCATTGGTCCACCAAGTGCAAAATCAAACCAGGGAGGGGAAAAACAGCAGGCTGATGGCTCAAAGTTAAATGATCTTAAGTGTTAGAGACGTTTAATTAAATTTTGATTAATTCAATTGCAGAGCTGTGAAATTGAAATGTTAAGATGGATTTTAAAGATAGAAAGTTTCATTTCAGCCTGTGCGGATGCACGTTCACACATCGAGGAGTTGATAGTGCCACATCACGCCGTGCGCCGGTACATTATTTATAGTTAACGGCCAATTAGAGACCTGGACCCCGCTCTGATTTAATAGCGCCATGTAATTTGGATTCATTGTGGCCATCTCTGTGGACTTTGCTTGATTAATACAAACACAAATCTTCGTAACAAGTCTAACCGCATTCGTGAATGTGCTCTGGGGTGGTTTGACTACGCTCGGTTTTTAGGCTCTGCCCTTTAAGTTCAGAGGTTTGAGTTACACAGAACCAGACTCTTTGGTATATGCAAAGCAATTCCAGCTCATTTCCCCTCTCCAATCTGCTCTAATTATGTACAGACATCCACTTCCTCTCTACCATCTCAAAGTTATGTTTTATGCCAAACTCATTCTTCCTGGAATGTAAGTGAATTAATTAGGCAAAAGACGTATGCTGAAAAGATTTGGACAGAATTAATGTTCGTGTACTGACGTTCCCAGCTGCCTTTTCGGGGTGTCGCCATTTCGCAAGTAAACCTCCAGTGAGACACCGGAGGATGTTGATGATGGTGACGTAACCGCTGCCTTTATTGCAAAATAAACCATTGAAGAAAAGCAATGAAATCAAGACATTTCAATAATTTAAAAATCAACGTAAGCGTAACAAAATGTACACATAACAGATTGTAGCGTGAAGGACGACTGGTCTGAGATCAAGTCACAGAAGATCCCCAAACCCTGAAGATGTCGTTGGACATTGATGAGTGAATGTTGACGGAGATGGGCGGTCATTACCTAGCGGTACCGCTTAGCTGGGTTAAGTACTCGCGCAGTTCTTTAGCTGCCTGGAAGCGGCCATACCGCTTTTTAGGGTTGGCACATTCGTCCAACAGGGCTTCAAGCTGGCCGTCTTTGGCTATGTGTGGCGGGGGGTCGTGAAGAAGTCCACCGGAGCTGCCCCGCCACATAGCATATCGAGAAAGCAGATTTTGACAGATGGCGTAATAATTGTGGTCCACTGTGACCCGCGAGCACAACATGTCTTTAGAGAAGGAGAGACAGGCCTCCTTGTCGCACTCCTCAAACTTGCTCTCGTACCAGACGTCGTAGTTCTCAGGCTTATCTACAAGAAGATGACAGAAACGAGACTAAATATGCAGTAGTTGAGAAAATAAATAAATAAATAAAAATGTATCACAGACTAACTTTTTAGGTTTTTGTAAAGACTGACAAGTTTCATTATCAGTCAATTGTTCATATATGCGATTTTTTTAATTTTCTTTATTTTAAAAAAAAACTAAAAACACAAATACACACACATTTATGAAGATAACATTCAACTAATTTATCACATTTTAAACTATTTCTAAAAGTGCTATACACACTTTAGTTTGCTGCAACAGAACACAATGTTCACAATCTGGCAACATTTTTTCTAGCATTGTCTTTTCACAATTAGATCATTAAGTGCATTTTAGGTTTGACATTTCTTTAAAAAAAAAATGGTCAGTGTTTTTAATTTTAAAATTGAAAACAATATCCGCTTTGGTAACACTTTGCGGTAAGGGTACATGAATTACTATGAAATCATGCATAAATTAATGCATGAATTATGCCTTCCTTCATGCAGTAATATCTCATGAATTATCAGGAACTAACATGAGTTCAGAGTCTTTCATTCATGACTTCATGGATGA
>JAUMHE010000082.1:3786985-3808235 GCA_032359235.1 Enteromius mattozi
ATTAACAGTACTATAAATTTCCTTTTCATTTTAGGTGTAACAAAAAGCTTAAAAAAAAAAAAAAAAAAAAAAAAAATTAAAAGAAAAAAAACATTGGAAATACATATATAAAGGCCTTACCACACTGAGCATGAAAAAAAGAGAACAGCAGCTTCCTATTAAAACAACACCTTCCTATGGATGCTTCAATATAGACCGCAAACTATTGTGTGCCGAAAACACAGGGCGTCCAATAAGATTTGGGATAGGATCATGTGACTGGAGCAGCTGCTGTTGCACAAAAGAGTGAGAATGGTTGCGCTATTTTCAATAACCAGTGTAAACAAACACAGAAGAGTATCCCAGGATTAGAGAGTGGATGCTGAGTTACCCCAATGGGACAGTCACAAGCCCCCTGGTTTTCATCCAAAATATCTTAAATTGTGTTCTGAAGACAAAGTTTTTAGGGGTTTAGAACGACATGAGGGTAAGTGATTAATAAGAAAATATTAATTTTGATGTGGAGCAACCCTTTAATGGTTGGCATTTGTGAACAGATTTATTCTCACATGTTCTTTATACAGAATAACATTTCTAATAATTCTCTGTTGAATCATGTGATCAGGAGAGCGCTGTCAGTTTTCTTCCATGTGCACAAGCATTATGAGCAAGAGTGCATTCACTCGCTAGTGTAGATCTTCCGTATTTAATCAAATAAAAAAATTGAAACATTTTGCTACACATGAAATATGAAAGCAAATAGACATGATTATGACAATATATTTTCTGTATGTGTTTTGTATGAAGCTCATGGTATTTTTTATAGCAATAAAGTATGTTTATGACAAATGCAGTGTAACGTTAGCATTATTAAACATGCTTATTATAGAATCAAAATCAACTATAAATCACAGTTGGAAGTTACCAGCACTCAATGATGGTCTAAAGTGGGTAAGCAAATACATTAATAATTGCATACATTTTCAAGTGTAGCTTAATGTTAATTGTACTTCTAATTATATTTCAGGATGTAGCCTATTCTTGTAGGCGAACACTCATTTTGTGGTTGGTGTGAAAGCACCGACAGTCTGCGATTCACCTTGATTTTTCACAAACTCTGTCAACTATTTATTTGTGATACCATGGTAATTGTATGCAAATCTGGACAACACACCACAGAAAACTTAGTGAAAATAAAGAAATGTATTGTTCCACTGGCTTTCTCTATGCTTGACCAGTTTTGTGTATGGTGTTTCTTACTTACAGTCTCTAATAAAGTCACCACTTGCACCTTCCATATCAGTTATTGGGCTTTTTATCAGGTATATCATAAATTATATAAATTGTATATAGCCTATCATTAAAGTTTTACCTATTATTATTATTATTATATGGAACTTTTAATTCCAGTTAAAATCTGTCATAGGTATTCAGTTCTTAATTAAAATAATAATAATAATAATAATAATAATAATAATAATATTTCTGAGCCAAATATGGCTTTAGAGCCACAGGAAAAGACATTAGCTGCTTGAAAAAATAAATAAATAAAACAAAATAAAAAAAAATTTGGAAAGTGGTAAAAGATCCACTGTAATGTAATGAATGTTTTATGGCATTTACGTTCCTTGAAGTACTTGTATACACAATTGCTTTTAATGGCCATCAGTGCAAATGTTTCAGCAGAAGTGCAGTTTTCAGCATCTTCCGGTCTGGGATAGGGTGGGGGATGAGTTTTAGAATAAGGGATTCAGTTACCTTGGCATCCAGATGTGTGCATTTACCCAGATAGATGTTAACTGCAGCTCTAAACATTCTCATTACAGACAACAGTAATTAGCAGTCATCCCTCTCTTAGTGTTTCACGTGTAACCGCCTTTCTCAAGTAAAACACTCTGCCAGGGTGTGGTGAAATTCTCCACATTTTCTCCAGTCATCAATCCCTGGGATATGTAACAAACATGTCAGGACAAGCATCTAGAGCTGATTCAAAAGAAGAGTGAGTGACGAAATGTTACAGTAAATGCAAAAAAAAAAAACAGCAACGTGGATGAAAATATCCTCTCACTGGCTGTGAAACATATTACACAGTCTGATAAGCCAATTTAAAGGGCTGTTGAAGAAGAACTATACACAAGTTGTTTTGTTCTTCACATTTAACGACTGCCCTTTTCCCTCAAACCCCATCGTTGACCTGCGGTCCGCCACGCAGGCGTGGAAGCAGAATAGCCCCCGTCTGGCATTTTGCTTGGCCATTAAATTTTAAAACAGAGTCAGTCTACAGAGAAAACTCATCCCTGCGGGGTGCCGTGCTTATTCTACAGCTTGGCAGACTTTTCTCCACCCCTTCCCCCAAAATCTCCCTCTCTGTATCCCATCCCAGATTACAGACCACCAATACACCAGCTGAGGACAAGAGCCAGTGAGAAGAAGGAGAGATAAAGTGCTGAAGGTTTTTTTCTGTGTACACGGTCTACTGATCTATTTTTGAACAGGCACAGACAACTAAAGTTTGTAAAGGCATAGCTCATCCAAAAAATAAATAGATAAATAAAATTTACTCACCTTCAAAACCTGAATGAATGTCTTTCAGTAGTTGAAAACAAAATATGATAATTTGATAAATATTGGTGACTAAACAGTAATATTGTTAACTAGACGGTAACCATTGACTTCCATAATAAAGTAAAATAAAATAAAATAGTCAACAGCTATCATCTGTTTGGATGTCAACAAAATATCAGTAAATTACGCTATATTTTTTTTTCTTTTGTTTTTGAACTTAAATTTCATGTTTAAAAACTAACAATTTCAAGAAAATAAGTCAGAATTGCGAGTTTATATCATGAATTCTGAGAAAATGTCAGAATTGTGATATAAAAAGTCACAACCTTTTTTCTTTTTTTCTTTGTTCAGTGGCGGAAACGGGCTTCCATAGCAGACAGAGTTAAGGTAGAAAACGTGTAATTCTGTTTCAGGTGGCTACAATACACAGACAGTTCTTTTTTTCCCCCTCCCCTATACCTAAAATTTTACAGATGAGCCTGAATTTAAGAAACAGATTGTCCCACTAAGCCAACCAATATGTGTACATGTAAGCTTAAACCCTCTCAGCGGTACTGAATTAAATGATAACACCAGTTATGTATCACACCCTTATTTTACCTCTAAAATGAGAATAGGTCAGGTTATGAAACACCTGTGAGAAACACTTGGAAAATGGCTGAGATGGTGAGCAGAAGTCTGTTTCTTGTTATGCAGTTGAACCACCATACACTAGACAGATTACATCTCCATTTAGAAGGTGTGAGTTTTATTAGCTGACAGGATTGCAAAAGTGTGGGAGGCACCAGTGACCACCAGAGCAGAAAAATAAACTTGGCATTCATTTTCTGCAAGGGTATCATCCTTGAACAAAAACAGCCACCAAACTTCAACATTTAAAAAAATCAGAAATTGTTCAAGTGCAGGACTGTGTGCTTATGAAGTCTGAGTCATCCCATAAAGCAGCACACATGACGCTCTCTGCACATGATGTTCTTGAACCGGTCTTGGTTATCTTTTTACTAAATTACATAAACTGAAGAGGAAAACAATCAGTTACAGTATTGTTTTCTTTTCTTTTCTCCTTGTTGATGTTCACTAGATTTGTTCTTTGCTAAACGGGTAAAAAAAACAAAAAAAACAATGCAAGATATTTTCTGAAAAGGAGTCTTAATATCTAATGCAATTCTGCTCCTCGTGTAAATGTAAATCTTATTCACAGTGTTTAAATTACCTAACATAACCTACCTAGCCTGCAAAAACTCATAACAATGGTAGAGGAGAGACTTACAGCATACACACACAGATATATAAATGTTTATATCAATATTTATTTTCAAACCTCTCCATGAAGAATCTGAACAGGATTATTTCCCAACTGTTCAGCAAACAATGTGCAAATGCAGTGGCTTAAACATCATCCGCTAATTGGCAACTGACTGGCTGTGTTCCAAACCCTTTAATGCAGTTTTTATTTTACTTTACTAAAACCCTGCCCTCATTTGACTCCACAATCCAGGGGGAGCTTTCAGAAGTACCGATTTGCCATTTTTTCTCCAGCTGAACTCACAAACTATGTCAGGTGCAGGGAGGAGCGTCTCAACAAGCAACCATTCTGGAGGCAAGCATTGCACCCTTGACTGCGTTAACCCCACAGGCCTGTCATGTCCTGTTGTTAAGCTGGCTGAGCAGGCAGAGCCTATGCTAAAGCGGGGGCTGTTAACAAAGTACCATGCTCCTGGCTAAATTTGAGCAAGGTCACCTAAACCGGCCTCTACATCTATCGAATATGACCTCATGCATCACAGCTTCACAGACAGAAGATAAAATGCAGGGAACGTCGGCTCATGAAAGTGTGAATTAATAACCATCTCTGCAAAGAATGTGGGTCACCGAATCTCCTCAATCTACTCAAGAAATCAGCAGAGAACAAAGCATAACGCTGCTTTAAAGGTTAAAATCTGGCTGGCTGAAAGAGGAAAATTTGACGGTTTATGTGAATAGTGTAAAATAAACAACGGTTGGCTTCAGCATATCATGGCAGGATTGTGGGCCTTTTAAAACAAAGGCCTTTCATATCACACGCAATTCATTATTTCTGGCCATCGTATTGCTTTCTAAAAATATTTATTCCTTTGGGACGAATTGCTTTCCACGTGACTTGCAGCACCGTGAATTCAGCGGACAGAAAAGGGGAGCGTGTTGTGGGCCAACCTAACAACAGCGCTGAGGATTGGTTTCCACTGACAAAAACAGGCCGGTTTTCTCACACAGCTGGGAGGAAGGGCAGCTTTCCTGCCAGAAACCTCACAGTAGATTGGAAACTGAAGCAGCGGTGAATGGCGTCATGGTTTTACAAAAATACAGAGTAAAAGAAGTAGGAGTGAGGAGTTTTTGTGAGAGAAAAACTGGTTCTGGTTGAATTCATTGTCAGAAAATGAAGCAATTATGGATGGCTTAATTACAGTACAAAAATATGCACAACTTAAATTACCAGAAAGCACTGAAATATTGCTATGCTATAATACAGCAGTATTCTGCCATTTTTTTTCTTCTTTTTTTGGACTTGAAAGGATGCTAATTCTGGGGTTATCTTTAAAGTAGCTTAGTTTAGAACACCCCACACAGTACTACTATAAATGCACAAACAAATTTTTTTTTCGTTATTCGTTTCTCTACGTCGCATTTTTGCATAAATCCAGGTCGTTGACACAAGCTTCATTGTCATTTCTTTGTAGGAGTTACCTTTCGCTGAACTTTTTTAAAGTCTGTCTGCGAGCAATCGTACCGATGTGGATATATCTGCGGCAGCTCAGCTATGTATATAGTGACTTGGAGATGTTGCTCCCTTGCCTGTCCTCAGCTAAATGAGAAATGAACCCGGGAAAAAAAAAATCCTGTGTCAAAGGAGGTGGAGTTTCAGAACACAACAATTGTGTAACCGCCTCAGGCCAATAGTAGCTCAAAAGGTGTTTAGGAGCGAAAACAAACTCCCCAAAAATTTTGCTTTGGTCAGCCAATTCAAACTGCCAAAATTAACTTTTTGGCCTGATTTTGTTCGAAATGACGTCAATAGATTTTAAGTATATCGGGGCCTTAAATGTGTCAGAAACATGGCAATATCTTGGCAAAAATAATCTGTGTACTGTAACTGTCCTATTACCAAGGAACTTATTATTAAAATTAGCAATGCAGCACAACAAAATAAAATCACATTTATGTTTGGTTACAAATTGTATAGTTTTACAACCAAGCAAGGTAATAAAGCACACTCTCAAACTTGTTTTATATCGTACAGTATGCCGGCCTATGAAGTCCAAGACTAGTTTCTAATTTTATTCAATGTATGCAGTTAGCACTTCTGTTAACTGAAGGTAAGTACATCTAAATATAAATACATCACTCACATACATAGTTTCAGTGTAGTAGTTCCTATTCATTAGATTTTAAAGCACCTCTTTTAATAGTAGATTTCCTGTAGTTTAACAACTTTGAAATTGTGGGTTGCCAAACTATTTTAAACTTGCTTCCTCAAACTTATGTGGATGAGAGATTAAATTCAATAATTGTGATCTGACTTTACCACCACAGTAGTTTCTAGCACCGCAAGGTTCACAACAATAAAAGTCTAGCCTTATAAAACTACGAGAGCATCTTCTCCAAATTGGTATACACTAAGCATAGACGCCATCAATTCTTTATGAGTTGGTCCACAACCACTCATTTTCTTCTGTTCCTGAAATATTACAGCGTTTTTTGTGTGTAAGGAACAGCCAAAGGCACTAAGCCACCCTTCAGGGTCTCCTGGAAGCTCCTCTGTTGCTCTGAGAGTTCAGGTTATCCAGAGTACTCCCAGGGGGATGGGATTTCCCATGCCAATGGTTCACAAGTTCAGCACAGAATTAACTATTTATGAGCACTGGAAAACATGCAGGAACAGCTCAAAGAGAATAATGATGTGCAGAATTACAGACAGAGGAAGGAGAAGAGGTCCTGAAAGTGGACCCGAGGTTTGGATAATAAATCACAGGGTGCTTTGAACGGATATGTAATGGCATTACAAACTTTATCTGAAAGGAAGAAAAAAAGGCACTGTAGAATAAGCAACACAGAGTGAAAAACAAATAAAGAGACAGAAGAGGAGGGTGGCGAATGACAAGTACCACACACAACTAATCAGATTTTATAGATCGGGCTGATCTCCCTTTGTTTAGCAAATGCTAGAGGGTGTCAGGACCTTGTGACAGATTAGAGGTCAGCAAGACACCGAAGGTCTTCACAGGGCTTGTGTTCTTTTGTTGTTCTGGGCATTTACCAGCTGCGGTCAATGACAAGTGAAATTGAAATCGATCGTCCAATTGTAAATCAGTGCTGACAATTGGTCAGATAGTGGCCCTTATTATCATTGCCATGTCAAGATGGCCCAAGTAGCATGGTGTGTCAGGAGAAAATACACTGACAGTATGGTGTCTGTGAGATAAATTATAACTGTATATCAGCTTAAATTATAACAGGAAATCAGCTTATTCTGTAAGGCAGCTTTTGCGATACCTTCAAGCTCTTAAGGCGATAAGCACAGTTTTAAAAATCAAATCGTAATGACCATTAAGTTTCTAAATAATTTTAAAAAAAACTTTAAAATATGCATTAAGGCAAGACATCAGCATTGGCCTTATGAGGCTGCAATTAAACACTTCCCAATTGAGGTCCTTTAAGATTGCAGGGGCAGGACTTCAAACTTGAGAATTGTGGCTTGCACACTACGCAGCCAGGAATGGAAACAGAGAGGCAGGGAAAGTAGCACACCCTATAATTTACAGCGGCATTTTTTTTAGCCTATTTGCAGCCCACCAAACTGACAGGTTCTATTCCACTGGAGGAATTATCAAGGGCAATTCAAGAGCATACGTTATGATCTGGCTTTTATAACCCAGACGATATATTACAGGCCCTGGGAGTTTGTCAGAGAGAGGTGGGTTAGTAGATAACATGAAAAAGCCTACCTGAAGCACTAAGGGTTCTGGATTGAAAGCCAAGGTCATCAGCAGCTGCATCCTTTCTGTGTCCTTAAGGTTCTTGAGTAGGAAGCTTCCAGAGTCTTTTGTCTCAGCGTACCTCCTGACTATTCTGTCCAGCAGTCTTTGGGACGGACAATGAACCAGGTCTGACCAGCCTTCCACAACATCTGGGGTTAGGAGTCGGACGTCCCCATTAAGTCGGGCAAACTCAGTCTTGTACATGGCCTGGATAAGATCGCAACGAGGTCGACCCGTTGCTCGCTTGCAGATCTTCTGGTCAGTATCAGTAAGCTCTTGATTGGAGCCCAAACGCTTGAGTACAATCCTCCGCGTACCCTCACGAGGCTCCCCGTACTGGGCAAAGAAAACGTTTTTCACATTGAAGACATCCAGGAAGCGAAGGCGACCCCATGTCTCGAAGGATATTTGTCCGTTCATGAACTTGCGACACCAACTGGTGCCAAAGCAGGCTGGGCACTTGTTGAGGTTGATGAACCTTCGGTCGGTGAGTTCATTCTTTTGAAAAGAGGCAAAGAGGTTGTGTGTGTTCATCAGCAGGATGACAAACAGCCCAATGACAAATAGAAGCTTCAGACACCGGTACAAACGGCCAAGCTTGAGTGGGAGGAAGCGCAGCATGTTCGTGCACTAGCCAGGCAGGGCAGGGGTAGAGGGTAAAGGGGGAAAGGGCAATGAATGGTGTCAGGGACAGGACTCAATGGATCTCCATCATTAGTGCTGACTCATCACTTGGAGTTTCCATAAGGGGAAAAACTAGCAGAGTCCCCCCTTGCAAGTGCTCGCTAGGCTAAGACATTCTTGCATTGCTCTGGAGTGCGCAGTGCCGATGCATATAAAAGCTGACCTGCAAAGAAGCAAAAAAAAAACAACAAACATATTATATTAAGTTGCATTTTACCAGTGCTACAGCATGGAACAAAGAACATGCCAATTTCCTATTACGGACA
The DNA here is from genome assembly GCA_032359235.1 of Enteromius mattozi. NCBI lineage: Eukaryota > Metazoa > Chordata > Actinopteri > Cypriniformes > Cyprinidae > Enteromius > Enteromius mattozi. Next base: position 3,795,495 of record JAUMHE010000082.1, read on the forward strand.
ACTTCACACTATTTGAACATATACTTTCCATTTCTCCCAGGCTGAAATTTCTTCTTTACCAGGGTATAACCCTCTAAGCAAAACCAAGATTGTGTGTTGTTTTGAAATGTTTAACAAATTGGAAATGTTCAGGTCATTTGAGCGAATGCATTGCTTTCCGAACTGTAACGAGATGGATTTCTGCCAGACCAATAAACGGTGAGACACTCTGTACCAGACTGTGCTGGCTCATATTTCCCTCAGAATAGCTCCTAACAACTACGGATACAAAAAAGAAAGAAAAAAGTTAGTTTTAAAAAACTGAGGCAAAAGTGAATATTTTAAAAAGTGAACAAACATTAAGAAAAATACAGAACCTCTGAAATAAAATTATGTTACGGAAACTTGTATCGGAATGCTTGTCAAAAACAAAAGCAAATGATTTGTGATTGTTTCCATCACCTGCAAATAAAGTCTTTCTTTCTTTTCACTCCTCTGTGTACTACCAGAAGAGTCGTGTTGAGCGAAGTTTAACCTTTGATCAGAGTTGCCCTGATAAATTTTAATCTTTCTTTGAAGATTCCTCTTTGAAAACACCTGGTGTCACTAAGGTAATGTGGGGAGGTGTAACAGCGGCGTACAGAGCAGCGTGTGAATGTATCTGATGCAGGGGTGTCACCGATATAGATGAAGCACATCAGCAGTCATGCAAATGAGGCATATGAGCAAGTGCTGCTGTCCTAATACTCACAGTCACTTTTAGACTGTGGTAAAACAGGCTATTACCACCCAAGTACAGTTTCCATGCAGAAAATCAGACCCATAGCACCAAATTCTTTATATGGCCGCTTACCATGCAAATGGGCCATTTTCAATTAAAGCTCATTACACCATGCCTATTAAAAGCGATGGCTTTCGAGGGCTGTGCTCATTAGTAGACGAGTCAGTGTGATTAGCGAGCATGTTGACGAATATCTGTGCATTTTAATTGACCTAGTGAGATTCGAGTTGCTGGGGGGTGGAAGAGAGAATCAATACCAGAAATTATAACTCATATCAGTCCTGCAAAGCCCTTATCCAACAGTGGTGTTAAATGGCAAATCTCACTAAACCATGTCCTGGTCATATTTCACATCAAAACCAAAATGAAAAAAAAAAAAAAAAAAGACATAGCTAAATTACATTTGGATTATTTTTAGGACCAGTAAGAGTTTCTTTTTGACAACTGACAATTAAGAACATTTTCTCTACAAATCTGCACTGCCCAGATGTTCAACTTTTTTGCAATTCTCATTAGATTCTCATTAAAAGTCAATGTAAAACTAATCAATGCAAAAGTTCTACTGCTGATGTGAAACATCTTAATGGTCCTAAAAATAGGCTGCAAAACACTGTATACTACACTTAAAGATCCCATGAAATCATCAGACAAGCACAATTTTCTTTCATGTGCTGTGTGGGACTCACTGAAACCCATTAGACTTTACTACATCATAAAGTACAATCTCATGTTTTGGACACGTAACATGGTTTTTTTTGTATGTTCCATGCGCAAAAACATTGGCTGGATATAACTGCAGTCTCCAATGAGGACAAAACATGACTGTAGGAAAAGACTGATTTATAGTGCATAAATATAATACCAATTAAGGTTTGCACACCTGGGAAAAAACTCAAGTGGAATGCAGCAAAAGAAAGAGGGCTAACACAGATCTTGATAAGAAGAATGTGCATACTGCCTATTACAGAGGACTAGATTTACCGAATGTTCATAAAACAACTGAACACGATATGATCTCTGCGTGCCATTTAACAGAATGACATCCCGGTTTTTCACTCACTGAGCAGAGACAAAGATAAACTGTGCACATTTCTCTTCAGGAAAAATGAGGCAGTCAAGAAAAGCCTTGGTCTATGTGATGCACTGCCGTTGGTTTGAGTACAGATTGGCAGAGCGAAAGCAAACAAGCTTCACTGCACGCGCTGCCTGCTTCACACCGCACCAGATTAAGGAGTTCTCGCTCCAGCAGTCAGGTCCATGTCCACCCACAGTCACGGAAACTCAATCATAATATTTCAGGACGCAGGGGCCTCTTTTAAATGAATGACAAGTTGAAAGGTTTGGTGGGGAAAACGAAAGCATTTTGCAAAGGTTCCTGCTGATTCTTTCACTTTGACATTTATAGGCCTCATTTCAGACTTCAGTAGGATAAGCCTGTGGGGGTATGATTCAGATCAAGACTCACGCAAACCGAAAATGACAGCAGAATTAGATTTTACTTTTCTCAAACATCCTTACAAGCCCTTCCAAATGGTTTAAGTCACTGCAGTAATTGATCAGCTTCTCATATTTCAAGCTGAAGGCCACTAAAAGCCTTTAACACACTAGAACGATAATCCCAAACTGTGGGTACGTGTTCCCCAGGGGGTTCTTCTGCAGTTCCAGGATGAGATTTATCTTGCTATGTTAAACCCACAAAATAAAAAAAAAGTTACAAATTAAAAAAAAAAAAAAAAAAATGATACAAATACAATAAATAAAATGATTTCACTTTAATCATTTAACATTGCTTACTTCAATCATCACATGTTGTTATTTCAAATGTATGTAATGGACACTTTTCACTATCCCATTAACTCTTGATGGATAAAGCGATTTATACATTATCATTAGTTTCGCACCAACTCTTTCCAATTTTCTGCATTTTGAGCAATTTGTGCCGATATGCTATATAAAAACACTGAAAAGAGGTAGGTTACAATGCTAAATTATTTAATTAAATTATGAGTCACAATTAATTCTGATTTGGTGTTAATAGTTTTGTACTTTACTAATAGGTCTATGGAGGTGTACAAGACAAATACAGTTTGAGAAACGATGCAGAAAACCAGATCAGCTCATTCACAAACAGACAAATTTACTCTAACTTCACTGATGAAATGTTTTTATTTCCAACAACCTCACTCTACCCACAGGCCTATGTTTTGAATTACCACTCCATTACTCATAAAGTATCTCCTCCCTCTCACCCACCGTTCAGGCAGTGAAGAAAAGTAGGAAACCCAGGCCTGAGGGCCACCGAATGCCACTTAACACTAAAAACAGCTCAGAATGTGCCAAAACAAAGGTTGCACATCTTAGACGAGTCAGCGCAAAGGAACAAACTGGCTCTCAAAAGGAACTCTGAGTACTGAGAAGGGATAATGAGCCAGCACTGCGTTTTGCTCCTAATGTATGCATAATTTTGAATGACTGCATTTATTTGGTCCTTGAAGTCAGTGTAAAAACATAATTGACTCTTTACTTCTTTAAATTCACATAACTGGTTATATTGTGAATGATTCATCAGTGTATATTGCTCCACATTATAGTAATGCTTCTCTTCAGAATCAAAATGTGATCAACTGAAACTTGTGTGGCTGATGTCACAAATCCCTCTTACTTTTTAAAGCCTGGACCCATTAAGGTATGGGGTGCCAATAAAAGAGAAAATTCACCCAAAAATTAAAACTCTGTGATTAATTACTTACCCTCATGTAGTTCCAAATATGTAAAGACCTTTGTTCTTATAAAGTTCATGAAAACTGAAATCCAAGAGCTTCTAACACCACAAAGACAGAACCAGAAAGTTAGTAAGGACTTTGTTGAAATAGTCCACGTGACATCAGTGCTTCAATCTTAATTTTCCGAAGCTATGAGAATATTTTTGTGCACAAAGAAAACAAAACATAATTTTACGGATTCATTCAAGACATGTGTTCACATTCCTCTGCTTGTAAACAAGGCACAGCATATCTGGATTCTACGTCAGAACGCTGGCTCCTGTGTCAGCTGCAACACGCGTATGTTGTGGTTAGAGATGCACCGATCATCGACTGATATGTAATGTGCATTTTGTCAGTAAAGCCGGTTCTGCAATCAGCAGTAAATGCCATCAGGTGCATGTTTTCACACTGAAGCGTATATTCTACACACAGCCGTTGTTCACTGATGGGCTGCTCAAAACCACGTTCATTATCAGCATGGATTTGTGCAGCTTGTCAGTGAACAACGGCTGTGTGTAGTATATACGGGTCAATGTGATGGCATTTACTGCTTATTGCAGAACCGGCTTTACTGACAAAATGCGCAAACATATCGGTCGATGATTGTAGTGCATCCCTAGTTGTGGTACTCTCATTAATGCACATCGAAGACTGACACAGAAGAGAAGAAATTGTTTAATATTCACTATATCAGTTTTCTTTGCAAAAGTATGAAAAAGTATCCTTGTAACTTCATAAAATTAAGGTTGAACCACTGACGTCACATGGACTAATAATGTCAGGCAGCTCTTGGACTTCATCTAAAATGTCTTAATTTATGTTTCCAAGATAAATGAAAGTCTTACAGGTTTGGTCTTATCCTTTTTTTTTTTACACATCTTTCATTCATTAATTTTCAGGAAACAAACATAAGTTATGCAAAACTGAATGCTGAATGAGTTTCCTACATACTAGTGTCAGAATGTTTCCTTGTTTTGCAAGTTGAGACCAGCTAAACATCTGTGTTAAAACAGATGATTAAAGAGTGATAAAATATGACTTAACATTTTACCACGCACATTTAAAATATTCCAGCAGACCTTCTACTCTGTGTAATTTTTTTAGGTGACTTTTATTTTATATTATTGTATCACCTTATTGTTTCAATGGAGATACCACAGCCGCAATAGATATGAATGAGTGATATCACTTTTATTTAATTTTTCCTGTTTTATTCAAAAGATTCACAAACATGTTGCTTATATTATGAAATATGTAATATTCAGATTCTCAAATATGTGTAAGTACGGATTTGATATATACATAATGCATTTGGTAGTTTAAACACCTTTAAAATGGCCGTGTTAGTTGATCTATAGTGGATGATGGGCGTTACATCACGCTGAATCTGAGCTAGAAATGTATATTTTGCTAATGCTTGTGTATTTAAATGTCTGAACAGTTATGACATGACAAGCGCTCAGCATCCGTGTCTAGTTCTACACCAGCCAAAGCATATTTGAATTCAGCAGCTGGTCACGTGACTCACTAAATGTTCTAATCATACGTGAGTGTAGGCTCCATTTCACATTGTTCATTGCAATGAAAAAAAAAAATATTCAGTGATTCACTCTCAAAAATCTTGACTGAAGTTGCTCCGCCACGCATTGGATGATTTGCTCACAATAAGATTATTAACATGCATTTAGAACATTTTAATTTCATACCAACTACAACAACTGTACTTTGTAACAATGGGTGTTTAGCTTAAATAATGAATAATGAATTAATTTAGCTTTAATAGCACTTTTTTTTGTCCAATTCAGAACAAACACAAATAGAGCTATATACTGAATATCACCAAACGGCTAAATATAATTTTTCAGCCAGGCCCCTAATTCTTAACACTTTAAATCTAAGTTTGAGACTGTACTGAGTGGATTTTGTTAACTTTATTTCCATTACATTAAGCATTTCACAATGGCCTTGTCATTAGCTTTGCACATGCTGAGCTGCAGGCGCTCGGGTGAAGAACTGCAGTTGCCAAGGTTATCGACTGCAGGAGTCAATAATGTTTGATCACAAAAACAGTCATCCACAACTGAGCCGCCTCAGTCCAGCAATCTGCGCAGACAATGATGAATGGAAACAAATTTTCTTTCACACACTAACAAATAAAAACACTCTAAATTACTGATTAACCGCATTCCCATTCAAAGTTGACACCTGAATCTTAAACTCAATGATGTGGTTACGACGCCTCTAGCTGCTCTAAAAGCTTTCGATCGGGATATTCTGAAATGACTCCCGGAGGGGGAAAAAAAAAACACAAATCCCAGTGCATGCAAGTTATTTAGGCAAATGAGTGTATTGTAGAGTCAATCGAACAATGCTTCAGTTAAATCCGACACAATGTTCGCCTTGTGTTCCCAATTACCATGCAACCAAACGCCTTTCTGTCAGCCGCCAACATGATGTCTTAACTTGTTTAGGAGAATGCATGAAAAATCACATTTAAAAATGTCATAATATACATAGCCTTATCTTGATAAATGCAAAGTTGTCAGAAAAGGCTCGATGTGTTGTTTTTAATTTAATGGTATTTATGCATATCCTGAAAAATAAGGCTTAATTTCAATGTCAACACTTGATAGTGAGTTTGATGTGAGCTGCGGTTTATCGTACAGGTGTGACTTTCTCACTTACACTCGGCGTCCTAACAAATGAACGATCAAGTTACAGCATAACTTCACAGACAGAGGTGGCAAATAGGCAAACAATAACATTTATAAGGTCTAGTTTTTTAAATTAAAATAAAACCATATGGTGTTCTTGGAAAAAAAATTGGGTAGTCGATCAAATGCCAATTTAAACCAGATATAATGTGCTAAACGGCATTTTATGCAGTATTTTTTTCTTTGTTTATTACCCTAATATAACTTGCAAGACTACTCTTAAAAAACAAATCTGTCACTACGCAGGACCAATTACAAATAACAAGAGAATGTGAAAGAAATGAAGACTAGTTTCAGCAGCTAAAACACCTTCATACATTTAACCTAAAATCTATACAGTCTTGTGCCTTTTAATTGGATAAACACACAGTTAGCCATACACCTAGAAAGACTCGGCTTGATCAATAAGTGTATGGGTGTTAATGCTTTGTAAATCACATTATAATCCAGAGATCTTGCAGACTGCTCTGAGGTCAGCAGATGAATCCTATCATGTTATTTCAAGTGTCAGATCAGTGCCAAGAAACCTGAAACCTACTTCATGATCTCCTGAGCTCTGCTGTTTCAGAATACAAGATGAGAGCAGGGCATGACACATCAGTTGTGTTAGAACTTGTCTTTTCAATTAGAGTTTTACACATACTTCTCACACATATCTCTAACTTCATGAAACGTATTTTCATTCTTTGTAATAAGAAAAAAATAATAAATAAATAAATATGTTTGGTACCAAATCTTTTTACCAATTTTCATTAGTTTTCAGCCGTTGGTAATTAATAGCTAAATGTGATTATTGGTTGTTATTATATAAATATTTTATAGAAATGGAACGGTTCTGAACGACATGTATTCACAAAAGAGATACTAAAATGATCAGAAAAAAAGAAATGACCTAGTCTTTTCACAGACATATCGAGGTTTTCGATAAACTAAAGACAGCGTCTAGAAACATTCACTGCAACTAAGAAACGACCACCAAACGTGAACTGACTGGACGAAAGACATTTCAACAGGACAGAGAGAGGGGGGGGGAAAAAGCTGCCAACAAACCTGAGAGAGTTTCTTCAGTCAGTCCTGCAGGAGTGAGTCTCTGGCTCGGTTACTCTGAATCATTGTTCAGGCTGGAGCGCTCGCGCTGCTGTTACTCTGTAGCGCGAGACGCTCCGAGAAAAGAAACACGAGAAACATTGTATCCCAGACGCTCAGCGGCTCACATACTCACATCAGACAAACTCAGGCGCTCTTTCCATTAGGAGATCAGCCAGTTAGCAACCTAGCCAGAGACATAAACACTGATCAAGCCTCTAATTCGCAGTCTCTTATATAAATCAGTCGTTTATATGCGCAAGACTTCTGGAGCAGGACTCTCGTTCTTATCCAGATCTGTCGAGAACAGGAGTTTGATCGAGCGCGGTCCCCACACACACTGCTGCTGATCTCCAGCACTAACAACGATCCACAGCGACCGACTCTTTCCAACACCGAGCAGCCAGTATTTACGACGTCCTTCATCGCTTTGCGTTATTGGTTTGAGGGCGTTGTCATGGCGCCCGCTCCCGCCTCCCGTTACACTCAGCACTGTCCTCGTTTTCCATGATGGGTGAATATAGCTTTGCTCTAGGGATCGAATAAATTATTTAAAACATATAATATAAAGCAAAAAAAAAAAAAAAAAGCAAACCCTGAAATGAAATAATATAATAATAAATAAAAGAAAACAACAAAATAAAATAAACAAAATAAAATACTAACATGCATATATAATTATATGTGTGTGTGTGTTTTATAAAAAAAGAAAGGAAAAGAAAAGAAAAAGTACTGAGGGATATGGATGACAACTAATGAACTGAAAGAGTCTTCATGTCATCTGGGTGATCTCTGGCCTCCATGTTTTTTTGGGATGGCGAAGAAACGAGAGCTTCGTTGGCAAATCGCCTAACCAAGTGGCACTTTTGAAATCCATTTCCTCACAAATGATGTCTGTAAAAGCATGTGGCCATATTCCTTAAGGACGACTGTGGGCCAAAGCCTGGAGAGCAGTGGCTGCTCTGGACTCGTTCCCAAAAACACACAATCATCTGCTGAAACAGGGGAGAAGGAGAAGAACCTGCACTGAATTATTAATGATATTACAAGCAACAAGCATATTCTGTTTCTGTATAACGCAGTTAAACCCACTTAAAAGCATATTTAGACAATATTTTGCTTGAAATTACACACAGGAATAACAGGAATACTGTTTTAATACGTCAACAGTAAATGTCCCTTCAGTAAAAAACGCTTAGGCTACCTTTGGAATGCAAGTTATGATAATGTGTTTGTGTATTATATACAGACGGTGGTTCCGCTTTAATTAAAGTTTATGTTGAAATAATCATGAACGACAGAGACATGATTACAGCAACAAGGTTTTGAGATGCCAGAGTACTGAAGGAAAATGTTTGCATGTGCTGCCACCAAGTGGTACATCATTTTGTTTTTCCTTTGCGTTTTTATGTAGATGTGTCTATTAGTGTTGTCTAAAATGTTGATAGATGTATAGATAGACAGACAGACAGACAGAGTGCTGTAGAATTTAGAATGTAATAATAATTTTATGTTTTTCTATAATTTACATTACAATTTAAATCCGGTTCACCAGTCAACACAGAATAATTCCACATCATCTTCACTTTCTTCAATAAAAACTTAAATGTTTCTCATTCAGAGCCCTCCAGCGGTGTTACAGTTGTGATGTAAGCTCATTCTCACAGCTTAAGGTGCATTGCTCACTTCCCTTCCTCTGGCCTCTCTAACAAGGGCTGAGAGTTCAGGTCAGCTGGTTCAAAGCGCTCTCAAAGACGGCACCAATGACTCTGAATGAATGCTTAGCCCCAGAAAGCACGCTTCATTTAAGCTTTTATTGTTGGAGACTGAGGATGAACAATGAACTTGGCGTATTTTAAATGACAGCATTAAAATCTTCATTTTCTCTCTTGTCTTATTTCCTGATGGGGAGGGCTTGTGGAGGGGGGGACGGTTAGGTGTGCTTTTTTTCAGCTCAAGCCTTGAAGTCATTAGGCCTGAAGACAAGAGAGGGATTTTATTGCATCAACAACTTCACTGGATTCTTGCAGGCCACAGTATTTGCTAACTTATGACATTTACCTGTCCCTGATCTGCAAGGACAATTAAACAAGCCTCTCATAATCGGGTATGTGGTTTGTAAAACCGTACATATCCTGCTCCAAAGTTCTAAAGACCTTTTTGAGAAAAAAAGGCAAGTATATATATATATATATATATATATAACATTTACTAAATAATATCATTTAACAACATGTTATGTACTATAGGATTTTGGTTATGATTAGGGTTTGGTTTAAAGTTAGTTGCATGCAATTATTCATATTTATATGATTTACTGTTTTTACTAAATGCAGTGTGTAACAAGGAGTTAGCTGTTCTTAGTGAATACGTCATTATAATTATTATAATAATAATTCATTTTATTTATTTAGGCCTTTTTAAACACCCAAGGTCACCTTACAGCAAACAACCAATAAAACAGTAACAATAAATGAATACATATGCCAAAATATGATAAAAACTTTATCAAGCAATAAAAGAAAAAACTTAAAAAGCAGCAAGTCACAAGAAAGCCTGAGTAAAAAGATAAGTTAAAAGTACAAAGGCTGTCACTGTTCCGTATGTTGGGGGGAAGAGAGTTCCACAAGCGAGGAGCCACAGAACTAAAAGTTCTTGCTCCCATGGTACTTAAGTGTATACGAGGCGACACAAGAGAGATAGAATGATACGATCTGAGAGAGCGAGAAGGAGTATAAATGTGTAGAAGATCAGTAAGATACGGTGGAGCCAAATTATGAAGTGCCTTGAATGTGAGAAGCAAAATTTTAAAATCAATACGATACTTTACTGGGAGCCAGTGTAACTGTTGGAGAATTGGAGAGATGTGCTTAATTAAAGGAGTCCTAGACAGAACACGAGCTGCTGAGTTCTGGACCAGTTGGAGTTTGTGGAGAAGTTTAGTAGGAAGACCAGTGAGGAGAGCGTTACAGTAATATGTGAAGTGACCAGTGCATGAATTAGAATTACTGTATTATTCCTAGTGAGAGGGGGACGGAGGCAAATTATATTACGCAGGTGAAAATATGCAGTGCATGTAATATTATTAACATGAGCTTCAAAAGAAAGTGTGCTATCCAGAATGACACCCAAACTTCTAACCTGTTGGGATGGATAAATTTCAGTATTATCAATATCTAAAGAAAAACAGTCAGATTTAGACAATTTAGATTTTGTGCCAATAAGTAAAACCTCGATTTTATCACTGTTGGGTTTGAGAAAGTTACCTGAAAGCCAAGCTTTAATTTCAGTTAAACATTCAGTCAAGGCAAGTGGGGGGAAAGAACTAGAAGGTTTAGAAGACTGGGTGTCATCGGCATAGCAGTGAAAGTTGATAAGGAAGTAAGAAGATCATATATAAGAGTGGCCCCAAAAGTGCTTTTCTTTTTTAACACAATATTGATTATCAATTATATTTTGGGTGTTTTTTTTTTTTGTTTTTTATTATGGAAAAAATTGATGCGTGATTAATTAGTGATTAATAAGATTAATTAATTGACACATCATGTATGAATTAAATTAATATTTTAAATCACTGCATTAATCAGTTTTTTTATTTATTCATTCATTTTTTGAAGAACACTAAGTGCACAATCAGTACACATATTTTTCATCCAGGAAAATCCGTAACAAACAGCTGTTAACAAAAGAGTTGCGTTTGCCTTCTAAGGAAAAAAAAAAGACTATGGGTTTGGAATAACATGAATATGAGCACAGAACAGTATTTTAATAAATGGGCAAACTGTTCCTTTAGGAATGAATGTGTTTGTTGTTTATTGGTCATTGGAATGGTTTATGTTAGGCTCTGTGCCATATGGATCATAGTAATTGTGAAACATAATTTGTGTCCAATTGAATAACGTTTGCGTTCTAATATTATCCATTTACGCCGCTGGCAGCTGTTGTGTCTTTAGCGGCGGCTGACTGCACACAGCCCTGAAGGAAATAGGATGCTACATGTCCAGATTAGCTTTTCTCCCCACAGGGCAATCCCTAACCCCTAATCAGACGGCCCACTCACGCCTGCCTTGCCAGTTTCATTTAACCACACCAAATTATTTCTCTGCGTAATCATTTCTAGCAAAGTGCGATGGGCTTTTTGAGCAAGGCTCGTATTTTGTCTCATGCCAGGATTCACACACCCAAAGAAACAATGTTATCTGTGTATACTAATGTGGATAAATGTTTCTTCGTGTTTCATGCTCACTAGTGGACAGTGGAGTCATAAAGTTGAATTAAAATTAAGTTTCCGGAAAAAAGTAAAACAAAGAAACATGCTGCAAACTAAATAAGAACCTACTGTTTACTGATTAATCATATTTTGTGGCATCGATTATGTGAACTATATCTGATTTTATTTATTTTTACAAGTACAAGATTCTTATTAAATCATTCGCAAATCCTGGTGGACAGAATTAAATCTGAAGTTTATTTGCAAAAACAGTTCATATATTTTTATTTCCTCAATGCAATGTTTCACTTGTTTTGCTATAAAGGCTGCATTATTATGTTTTATGTATTTATTTTTAACCTATAATATAATACGATATAATGCTGTCTTTCTAAATGTACTGTTAATCAAAGAATCCTAAAAAAGTTTTATCATGCTTTCCCAAATATATTATTAATTATAATATTATATACATTTTTCTTTTTACTTTTTCTTTTTTTTTCTTTTCTTGTAGTGTTGAGCATATTAGAATGATTTCTGAAGGACCACGTGGCACTAAAGATTGGTGTCATGGCTGTTGATCAAAGGAATAATTTACATATTACAATATATTCAAATATAAGATATGAATTGTTAAAATATTTCACAATTATTAATATTATTTCTATAATATGTTTAGTAATTATAAGACATTAAACAAACAAACAAACAGACAAATAAATAAATAAATCTCACTGACCTATTTTATTATTTATGAAAGACATTTATTGAAATATATGCATTCTGTCTTATATAATTTCTGACTCAAGCCAATTAACAGGACCATCTGCTTTGAGGGCAGGTGCTGTAGAGCTGAAGCATTCCCCAGACTGACTCTAATGAACACATATAAACTCTCCAGTTCAGAGCTCCACATCTAATTGAATTCCAGACTGCATGTGTCTGATACATGGAGACCGAAGCCTTTGGATAAGTTCTTTCCCTGTTTTATTTTTTTTTTAATAGAGTTAATACTGTAAGTGATAAGGGACAATAGTTCCTTTAGGGACTTACTGCACCTTTGTAGTTGAAATAAAAAGCTTTCTCTAGAACTCTGATAGTATCTGACAAATGTCACCCAGAATGGAAAACACACACACACACACAAGGACACCTGTCACAATTGCACAAAAGACCATAAATTGCAATGCTTCTAAAGAGATAGGA
>JAUMHE010000082.1:3812096-3837069 GCA_032359235.1 Enteromius mattozi
TGTGGATTTTTGTAAATTCATTTAGTAATTATCTAATTACTATACTATATAATTCAAGTAGTTTTATCTGCACAAAATAATGCTATTTTTATGCACAGATTCATGACAATTTATGTACTACAGATTTATCCAATGTAGATAGTAAAGACTTTTCTTTCTTTCTCTTTCTTTCTTGTGAACAAAGAAAACATCATGATCATATGTAATAAATCATAAATCATGATGATGTACCCATCTTAGTTAATGTCTTAATGTGTAGTTCATCCATGAAGTCATAAATGAAAGACTTTGAACTCCTGTTAGTTCCTGATATTTCATGAGATATGAATGCATGAAGTAAGGCATAATTTATGCATTAATTTATGCATGAATTCCTAGTAATTCATGTACCCTTACCAAAGGGTAAGAGTGTTACCAAATCCGCTCTCATGGCCCCATTGGTTCCACTGGATGTGCATTTCAGAATCTCACCAGAAGAAGGAGTCATCATCTAGGTCATCATATCTGCCATTACGTGTTATGGAAATATGCCTGACATAAAAGTAAAATGTATCAGATTTTATACTTAAAAATACAAATTGTGGAACACTTATGTTAATCTGGAAAAATTTATTCTGAGCTATTAATATTATCTTTTTTATATTACCCTTACCCTTAAGTGTTACCGCGGATTTTCCCAACTTATTTTAAAATACGTAAGAGCATAGTCTTAATGTTGGGAGATACCAGGCCCAGCGTCTCTACCATTGGAGAAGTTAAAGGCATACTTGGATCATGTGTGTCTTGATAACCAATCACATTACAGCCCTGACAATCACAGAACGTCTGTTCACTTCTGTTGGGTGACAGTTAATCACTGTTTACATGTACCATAGAAATGAATGAGTGCTGTACCTGTAGCAAAATTATCCATGGTCAATTTTTTTTTGTTGTTTGTTTATGGTAAACACATTGAATACTAGCCGAAAAGCTGTCAATTCATTAAATGATAACCAAAAGAAAAAAAATAACAGTTTATTCATTGTAGTGAAGTCTCTCCTCCATTGACATGGCATTGGCATTGGCATTCTGTATTGTTATGCTTTTTGCTAACCATGCCAAAATGTCTTAAAGTGTATTCTAGTTAGCAATTTTGAATCTGTGAATATGCTAGACTTCAGATTTATTACCTGCTATAGGTAAATAACTATAGAATAATAACAGACTAAGCATTTAAATATGTCTATAATTATAAGTGTGTTTATAATTACAACAACATTAAATAATGACAAGAAATACCAGTTTGCAGTTTCAAACAGAATAACAAGCTGTTTTGTATGAAAACAGATTTCAAGTTACAAATGGTCACACCTGCTGTTACGTCAAAAAAAAAAAAAAAAAAGATGCATAGGGGAGATTTTTTTGTTTGTTTTCTTCTGTTTGTTTTAAATGCCTCGCCAGGAAAGTATACAGAGGAGTTAGTGATGGGAAGTCCGGTTCTTTTCCGCGAACCGGTTCTTTCGGACAGTTCGTTTCAAAGAACCGGTTCAAAAAACCGGTTCACCAGTTCTTTTACGCTATGACGATTCTCAAATCGATGAGCAGAAACCGGTTCTTGTTCAGTGTACTGGTGATCCGACAACCGCTGCTACCGGTTCTTGACTCGAGAACGAGATTCGAGAACTGAAACGGTGCCGCTTGATTTGCTTGTGCAGTAGTTTGATTACATAATTTTTTATCATTATACCACCATGTTTAAAAGTTAAATAAAATGTTCCTGAAAATGCCATGAATTATTTATGAAACAAATATGTATTGTCTATTTATAATACAACACAATTTGTGCATGTCAGTGCAGCTATTCCATAAATCATCACATTTTTTATTAAATAAACATCTCATTTATTATGGTATCACATCCCTGACCAAGATCATAAAAACCCTTTTAGCCTATAACAGAATCCTTAAGTGAACATGTAAAGGTCTTTTATGACGCAAAGCTACATTCATACTTTAAATAAATAAATAAACAAACAAATAAATACCGTTTAAGACATTATTCATAAACATATTTCCAGTATGTTTTATATTATCACACTTCTGACGTTTAACAAAATAGGCCAACTCGACTAACGTGCTTCATTACATCCGCCTGAAAAATTACACGCATGCGCACAGTATCAGCTCATCGATTCTCAAATCGGACGCGTCCGAAAGAAACCAGTTCTCGTTCAGTGTACTGGTGATCCGAAAGAAACCGGTTCTCGTTCAGTGTACGAGTGAATCAGTCATCCAGGACATAGCCGGATGTCACATTAAATAAATCATTTGCAGGAAAACAAAAAAATCGGAATTGTTTAAACCAAGGAGCATCGTCAGCGTGTCGTCAGCAAGTCACTACACCTTTGTCATTCTTTAAAATGGTAGTGTGACCAGTTTAACAGGATTTTTTTATTTTTTATTTTTTTGTAGAGTGCATATTCTTCACTTATGAAAGGATATGACAGACTTGCCATAGTCAGACCATCTACAATGGATTCAAATCCACCAGGTAATCAGAGGTTCATTGGCATTATTACGAAGAGATATTAAGGATTAATGTTTTAAAGGATTTGGCAATTTATATTTTCTTTGTTACAGTTCAAAGGTTAGGAAAACACTTACTATTTGCATGTTTTGTTTGGATTACATTCTGCCTGGTAAGTTCATAACATTTATATACACTTAAACCAACTATATACATCATATTCATATATATATATATATAAAACCCTATGGAGCTTACAATGCATGCTTGTACTAGTATGCATAACCTCATCTGCGTATAATTTCCATTCACATGACAACATGTTTAACGCCATGAAAAGTACAAGACATTAAAGAGGTCATATGACGTTCAAAAGAACATTATTTTGTGTATTTGGTGTAATGGAATGTATTTATGTGATTTACATTATCACATTATTTTCCACATACTGTACATTATTGTTGCTCCTCTATGCCCCGCCTTTCTAAAACGGGTCAATTTGTACAAAGCTCATTGTTCAAAAAAAGCAAAGTCTGCTCTGATTGGCCAGCTATCCAGTGTGTTGTGATTGGCAGAAAACCTCAAGCGTGTGATGGAAATGTTTACGTCCCTTACCGTAATGTGTTGCCTTGTCCCGGCACTATGAAACAAAAACAATAAAAGCCATTACAAAAACGAGGCATTTGTTGCATCCACTGGAGACATAATTAATGATCATAATGACTTATACTAATTAACAAAATATTAACCACACTGAGTCAAATAACACTTCACTTGCTATAACCTTCTTTTTTATCTTAGTTATTCAATGTTCCCAACATTGAATAACTAACCCTAACCCTAACTTCTTTACAGAATAGTTATTTAATATTTTATATAAATTTTTCAAGGCATCAAGGCAAACAATTTTACTAAGTTCACTGCAAAAAAAAAAAAAAAAAAAAAAAAATCTTACTTAGAATTTTTCTCTAGTTTTCCATATCTAAGAGATATATTACATACCTCATTGCCAAAACATTGTTCTTGTATTAAACAAATTGAAGATGTGTGAATATGTTTGGAGTGGCCAAATGTAGCATTTATGTACACTATATCTGTCTCTATTCTCATATGACTTAATTAACCTGGTCTCATGGCATAAATGTAGCTGGGGCCACTTTTTAGCAAAACGTGCAATACGTACCATCATCTAGGTGTTCTTGTCTCTGATGAAGATCATCTCTTTGTGCTGATACACCATCTGATCTGGATACGGGCTGAGGAACAGAATAAGAGAGAGACAGACTAATATTAGTATAGATGCCATTCTTTTAACAAGTACATTGTGTGTTAAGGGGAGTGTTCCCGGTTCCGGCTGATTTAATTAATGCAGCCTAACAATTCTTTAACGGATTTGATTAATAAATGTGTATTAGTGTGTTAAGTGTAAGCCAATACTACCCGATAGTATTAAAGGTAACACTTTATTTCAATAGCCCACTTTAAACTTTGCAACTACATGTAAAGTAACAGTCATTAGAGTATTAGTAGACTGTCTGATTAATATCTTCTAACACTTTATTTTGATGGGTCCACAACACACTACATACTGACTATCAGAAACTTTGCAAGTATATGTCAACTTATTCTACAACCCTAAACCTACCCTAACAGTCTCCTCTGAGAGTTAGTAGACATTTAGTTGTGAATTAATGAGAATTAGTTGAATGTAGCTGACATTTAGTTACAAAGTTACTTAAAGTTAGTAGAATGTCTAAATGGACTGTAACCGTATGAAAAAATGATATAAACTGATATAAAAACACATTTGTTGATGCAAGTGTCCTCAAGTATGTTTATGTCATGAGACCAGGTAGGACTTAATCTATACACAGTATATATGATTTGTATCATGATCCTTTTCCAGATTTTATGGCGACTGAATTATTTCCAAATGGAAACATTTCAACCCCCTGCCCCTAAACCAGTTTCTCGAAATAATAATTCATCAACAATATCAGTGTTTGACATGGGAATCAGTGATGAGGAGTGGAAAAGACTAAAGAAGGCTCTCTACTGGCCTGGTCCAGATCAACTAATCACTCAGCTGGATCTGAGCACAAGTCCAGTCCACTCAACATTCTCTATTGTGGAACCCAAAAACAGTTACAAAGTGGGAGAAAACATCTCCGTTATTATAACAGCCAGAGACCACAACAAGAACCTGAAAACATATGGAGGAGATTTTTTCAAAGCAAAGCTTTTCAATTCAGCACTAAAGGTGTGTTTAAGTATATTTAGGTCATTTTATTGCATATATTTTGATCGTTACACTTAACCTTTTCTATTCTTTTTGTAGGCGAGTGTGTACGGGGAGGTTGTGGATCATCGTAATGGAACTTACTCTGTTACTCTTCTTCTTCCCTGGGAAGGTCAGGCACAAGTTTTTGTCCGTCTTGAGCACTCCAGTGAAGTTGTGCAGATTCTTAAAAAATACAGGGATTCCTCATTCCCACGCAGCCACTATAATGGCTACTTTGAAGGGCTAGGACCAAATGAACAAACAATAAGGGAAGTAGTACAATGTAATATTAAGTGGGGTGCAGAAGGATCCTGGAGGAGAGGTAACTGCTGCTGTGAGTATAAGGATATTAAAACAGGAACAGTGTGGCAGTGTAAGAGACCCAAGGAACTTCCCTGTGACAAACTGGTTCATCATTCAAAAGGAAGTTTGGAAAACCCATTAAATCCCTTTGAGAAGGAGTTTTTTGCAAAGTAAGTAGGAAATGAGTCAAAACAAATTCCAGATGAATTGTATAACTGTAGAAAAAGTGATGAAAATCTCTCTCTCTCTCTCTCTCTCTTCACAGGGCTTTGACAAATGTTCCTATTACCGGCGACACACAAATCATCAATATCCTTCCCAACAGTGCAGGCATTGGTATGTTCACATATGATCAAAACAGTCAAAACAACCTAATAGCTGGGTTTGTTCATACTTTGCCCAGCTTACTGTACTTTACCCAGTTGTATATAACCCAGAAATGGTCAAAACACACACAAGCAGATATCATCTGAAATCAAACGTACAAAACAATTAATTAAATTAGAATAATTACTGCACAATCCTTTCAGATAAATGTTTCTTTGCTTTAGGCACAACAGAGAGATGCAGATCTGGCTTGACAACACCAGTTCCTGCAGGGTTCTATTTCAAAGATGTTTGGAAGTCTTTTGTATGCAACACTCAACAGTTCGATTCTAAGCAAATGTGGAAATGTCTCCAAAATAAGATTGTCTACATGATGGGAGACTCCACCACTAGGCAGTGGTTTGAATTTTTTGAAAAAAAAGTACCAGGCAAGTTGATCAGCGACATAAATTGCTTTGATTTTAGGGTCAGGACTTTTTTTTTGCATCTGTCTTAAAAAAAAAAAGAAAAAGAAAAGTTATTGATAGCATGAATGTACAACATAAATTAAACAAGACATTAACATAGAGATGCCCCACAAACTATATGACTCTTAATCCAAAGATGTATAAATGTCTTTGTATTAGATGGCTGAAACTGAAGCATTCCTCAAAATATCTTGTTCCAGAAATTATAATATCATGCATTGTGTACGCAATGCATGACATTATAATAATATTATAACATAATAATACATAACACATGTGTTTGGGTGAGCCTAAGTAAGTGATGTGTCAGGCTCGTTTTATTTAAGTACCCATATATTTCTTGGGACTGCTGTATACAACAACCAAAGCTATGTATAAGCAATAAGTCTAATGTAAATGTTTGCTTATGTTTATTAGGCATAAAAAGAATGAACCTCCACACTCCTCGTTTGGCTGGACCCCTGATGGCTGTGGAGTTGAAAAATAATATCATTGTTCACTGGAGGCCACATGGCGTTCCTTTGCGATTTACTATAATGCCTATGACCGACCTGCATTATATCGCCAATGACATTGATAAAATAGCTGGCGGTCCTCATGTAGTTGTTGTCTTCACACTCTTTGCCCACCTGGTGTTTCACCCAATAACATTTTATGTTCATAAAGTGGCCAAAATCCGTCAGTCTGTTGTAGCGCTGCTGAGTCGTGCACCAGAGACCACCGTCATCATCAAGTCTGGAAACACTGCAGGAGTAAAGGTACACTCGATCACTTCAAATCCTACTCTTTCAAAAAACTTTTCTATCTTTACAATAATATTTATGGTCAACAGGAAAATATGATGACTTTGTTCTATTGTTTTAATTTTGAAAGTCTAGAATTACTGAGCTAATATGTGCATCTCTGTATATTAAGGACACACTTATACTCATACACTCATACATGCTATTTTTTACTAATATATTATTATTTACAATTAGTATAAAAATCACTTGTTTAAAATGATAATTTATCTAAATAAATAAATAAATGTAATAATTTTCATCTCTTAAAAAAATCATGAAAACAGTCTTAAAAAACAAAAACAAACGGATGAGTAAATTGTAACTTTTTTGGATAAAAGAAATGGATTTACTGTCATTGTCACTGACATCAGCAGCAACACCAGCATCTAAAGTTACAGCATGAAATGCCATCTGTTGTGCCTCCCCTGAGCCCATTGAGTTTTAACAGACCCTAAAGGATCGGACTCAAACTCAATTCCTGGAGGGCCACAGCTCTGCATACAACCCTAATCAAACACACCTGATCCAACTAATCAAGGTCTTCTGTATCACTAGAAATTTACAAGCAGGTGTGACTTGGGACTGGTTGGAGCTAAATTCTGCAGAGCTGTAGCCCACCAGGAATTGTGGGTTAAGCGGGGGGTAATTGAGAATGAATGGTGTAAAGTCATGTGAGAGGAGGCAATGCCTCCAACTTGATATAATTGGATATGGATATGGTTATGGTCGGCTGTGATTGCTTTCGCAAATTAGTCTGAATGAACAATATAATGATGTTAATGGGAAGACTAATTAAAAAGTAAGTAAACAACCCACACACTTTTACCCACACTCGTTTACACTGTCAGTTAAATGTGACCCAATTCCGATTTTTTGCTCATATGTGACATAGATCGGATCTGTTCTATGACAGTGTAAACAGGAAAAAAATGCATGCATTCGGATTTTTTGAGATCGGTTCCAGGCACCGTTCATATCTGGAAATAAATATAATCATATATAAATCAGATTTGTGCCAATGCGACTGTAGTGTAAACAGACAGATCGGATTTTCCTAGGCATTGCGTTCTGTACGTCATTAAATTTTGCACTTCTCCGCAGCTTAATGAGATCATATGTGACTTGTGCTGGTAAAAAGTGTAAATGCAGATGGGCTATTTTGAGCTACAGGCAAAAAAGGTGGATTTTTTTTTTATTATTATTATTTTAGTCAATTTCGCGGTTTTCACAAAAGTTTGTTTATTAAGCCCTCCGCCGGTGATTCCAATCCAAATAGTAATTAAACATTTTAAAGTTTCTTTATTTGCACATTTTCTGAGAGGATTAGCCCTACCTTTTCTCCATTTGCTTCTGGCGCTGACGGTCATCAGAAGAGCGTGCATATTACGGCAATTCCGACAGTGCATGATCCCGATAAACACACATAACACAGAATTGCAGTTGGCTATTTAAGTATTCATGCAAACATAAGTGAACGCTTGTGGAGCTGATCGGGAAAAATATCTGATGTGTAACATTAGATGCGTGCAAATAGCCTATCTGTTAATCTAACAATAGAAGAGGAATTAACTGCTTTTGTAGTTTTAATAATCAGTTTAATTGCAATGAACACACTGAAGTGATATTATTAGCTATTATTCGTACGCTATTATTCTCAAGAAGAAGCACGTGTGGAGGCAGTAAATGACAACAACGCATGCGCGATGCTTCAGATCGTATGGCAAGTGTAAACACATGAATCAGATATGGGTTACGATTGAAAAAACTTGTAAACTGGACAACCAAAAAAATCGGATATAGGCAACAAATCAGAATTGGCCATCAAGACCTGCACTGTAAACGAGGCCTTAGTTACATCAAAAATACCTGAAATGGATTGATGTCAGAGTTTTAGTATGCAATAAGTTTAGTGAAATTTAAAGAAGATATCTGTTTGTGACCAATATTTACCTCAGCTTGATGACTGATGGAAAAAAACTATAAAAAAAAACAGCTGAACATAATTTCTCAAATAAAATATATTGTTTAAACTGCTGCTTTATTATTTTTGGAATAAATGTTATTAATAAATAGAATATTGAATACATTGTTAATTTAAGAATCTAAATATAGATTAATTGTTTCTCTCTCTGTGTGTGTGTGTGTGTGTGTTTATTTTGCCAATAAATAAATAAATGAACTGTTAGGATCTTAGGATCTTATTCCATGGCTGACTGTATCTTTTGTTATTGATCTATGTTGTTACAGGACATTTTTCAAAGTGATTGGTATGCGATGCAAGAAAACACAGTGATGAAAGAGATGTTCAGAGATATTGATGGAGTGATCTACTTCGATGTCTGGCAGATGACTTCCTGTCACTATCTTATTGAGAATGTTCACCCAGGACCTGTTGTCATTGCTAATGAAATCAACATGTTTCTCTCATATGTCTGTCCTGCCTAATATATTCAAACAATATTTGCTTTTTCATCTAAAACATTTCTTTTTTTGAACCTCCCAAACAAAATAAACTTTTGTATTTTGCAATAATCTGTACAGTAAATGCAAATTATTTTACCAATCCGCATACCGGATATATACTGTAAATTACATATCAACAAATAATTTTTCTAAGGAACTATAGGAGTCAGCTGATGACACAAAGAGAAAATATAAGAATGTTTATGGATCAAAAAGTAAGTCACAGCTGGAGTGGTATCAAGTCAGTTGCCACAGAAATTACTCGACTCTTCTTCTCTGAAATAAAATAAATGTAACGTAAGTTGCATTGTTTAAAAATTATTATATACTGTACATCATAACATAAAGGTACTCGATAAAGCATATTGTATAAATTCCTATAGTTGAGAGTAATGTCAAAAAAACCTTAATCAAATTTCAGATTATGAAGTTGAGGACCAAACAGGTATAGCAAGAATTGAAAAAGTTACTGTAGACTTGATACTGTCACACAGTCACCTACCTCACCAGCTGGATTCCGCCCCCTATGCATGCTCCCAATCACCTGATTATTAATCACTGTCACCTGTTCCCACTTACAGTACCCGCTCTCCATATAACTCGCTCTTGAGCCCAATGTTGTCAGTTAAACTGAAGATTGGGCTCAAATAACAATGAAAACCCAAGTGTCCAAGTATCAGCTGAATTTCTGGGATGGAGTGGTTTAAAAAACAGTTGGTCTAGATGATGATGATGATGATTTATTTGAATATTAAGCAGAGCTGTATCCTATAGAGCATTCCCTGACTCAGCTTTTCATATGATGCAGTGACTTTCAGTGAGTTGAAAGATAATAGCTGAATTGAGCAGCTGGGCATAACTAATATTCAAGTCTGTGAAGGTTGGTATGATGTGCTGTAAACAAAGATATTTAGCAATACACTGGCTAGTGTAAAAAAATATTATTGTACAGTGTGTTTATAGTGTACAGTTTATATAAATGTGTACCCTTGAGTAACTTTGGCAACGTGAAGGTATTTAAATATTGGCCACTGTGTCCCTCTATGGCCTATTAGTCGAGTTCTGGTGGCCTTTATGACTGCAGTTCTGCTGCACACACACACACACAACATCAGTCCTTATTAGGGCATGGAACAAGACTCTGTCAGAGGAATGTTAACAAGCTTCAGATGCAGTCAGGCTTGCGGTAACTCGTCATCGCTCATGCTGCTGGGTCTGTCCAGTAATCATCCTGAAACAGTTGGACTCACAGGTGTCTGATGTGTCAAAGCCGCCTTGCGAAATATTATAAAATATTATTATCCTTTGCTTTGTATGATAAAGTACACAGTTACACTATGTCAAAATAAAGAGAACGAGCAGAGGTTTGCATCCAAAGGCATGCAAAGGGAACCACTGACACAGAGAAGAAAGAATGAAAACTCGTCATGTGCTCGCATGCATGACCGCTACTGAACATTGGAACATAAACAGTAAATCAATTGAACACTTTCTTTTGTCTGTTTTCCAAAATTTAATTAAATGTATATTTATGCATTCACTTCCATTCGGAAGGGCTCATTCCTATGCCCTAATCCCTTCAAAGGGTTTACCCTCTGGAGTGAGAGCTTTTAACAACTAATTTGATCAAGTCCAGTTAACACGTTTTGGGACAAAAGGAAATGTGCCAAAGACACTGGGAGATCTTCTCTTCAACTTATTTCTAAATTTGTACGGTATATATTACCTTTTTGTAATCTTGAATGTCTACAGTAATTGTTAAAAGAATTAAACCTTTTACACGACACACAGAGACCTTTCAAACAACTTTGAGATGAAAACTGTCTACAAAGTCAATAACTTTTCTGAGGCCTCCTCAATAAGCCCAGGGAAACCACTCCTCTTGACATATGCTCTCATTAAGCTAATATCAAACAAATATCCAAATCCAAACCGCTGGATTTGTTTGATGAATAATTTCACAAATATTCAGTCCATATTAGTGGGTGATGAAGCCAGAGACAAGTTTAATTTATTAATACATTATGTTTTAGATGCTGTCAGTATGTCAATGTTGAAATTAGTGCTGTTAACGCATTAACACATGGTATTATTTTTTTTTTTTACATGTTAATATTTTTTAATGCATATTAATCACTTCATTAATTTGTATAATGTGTGTGTATATAGACAAATAAAAATGAAAATAGATAATTTTATTGATGTGTATTATACTTGGAATGTATACCTGGCAACTTAAGAACAGAGAGGAGGCGGTCGTAATATCACAAACAACGTGGGTTTCAGTCAGAGCACGTCATGTCAAGGCAGAAATAAACATGACAACAACCCCTACAGATTATAATAAACACACAATTACGATAGGATATGTTTGTATGTGAGGATATTTTGATATTTTCATAATAATGAATGTTACATCTGAAATGCTAATTTGTTCAGAGATACAAAAAAGCTATAAAGAGAACATTTTAATAAATGTAAATAAATAAATTCCACATGCGATGTTTTAAAGTGAGATTTGCGTAAAAGTGTATTATTAATCTTATAAATTGTCTTATATAGCATGAAAATTTTAGCTCTAATGAGGCTGCAGAACAGGTGCAGTTCTTCTACATAATGTATTTTGTCGTAGCACTTCACGTAAGGTCACAAGAAAATATTTTTCTCTATCTATTTAGAAATACTTTTGATAATAGTTGGGTAAATGTTTACTGGGATTGAAGCGATGTGGCTTGGTAAACGCAGGGTTCAGGCTGGGCAGCGAGCCTCACACTTATTAGGGTTATCAACCCTACTGGGCCCGGGAGCCCGCCGAACCCTGAGTCCTATCCACAGACAGCAAGCCAAACTCGCTTCGCCTTTTATTAATTACCAGTAAGTTCGAACTCGTGAAGTTATGTTTCCTTAAACTAGTATGTCATGCAATCTGAGTGATACAAACAGTGAAAAGTTCCAGTGCTAATGGACTGTTATATCAGCATGGAATGGTTATCTGACCTATCAAATTCAGGCACCAGAACTAACCATTTTAGAATATTTTGTAAAGGCAGCTTTGACACATCAGACACCTGCGAGTCAGACTGTTTCAGGACAATTACTGGACAGACCCAGCAGCAAGATCAATGGCCAGCAACCACAAGCCTGATGGCATATGAAGCTATTTAACATTCCACTGACTGGGTCTTGTCTGTAATACAATCTGATGTTGTGTGTGTTTATGTAGCAGAACTACCATCATAAATGCCACCATAACTCAACTAATAGGTTATAAAGGGACACAGTGACCAAAATTTTAATTAGTCTTCACATATAATTTATTAGGCATTACGTTCATTAGACATTCAACATTTTAAGGGTGGCATTAGAAGTAGCATTGCCAAATTTACAAAAGGTATGTGTGCGTATCGCTAACCTGATTTTACCAAGTACAATATGTCCCTGAGTTGATCTTTGTTGATCCTGGAACAACATTGTAATTAACCAATCAGATCTGAAGAAACGGTTTATAGTTTATGTGAAGTTTAGCCTTACAATCAATGTGTTGGTGCTTGCACAGCAGTGTCAGTCATCTATAATTAAATCTGATTTTAGGCATTACTCATAAGGTTAGGTTTAGGTGTAGAGATATGGTCAAGACTATATTTTTACATTAAAATGTTGTTCCAGATTAACAAAATACTCTGTCACATTAATCCTACCATGTAGAAAAGACACAACAATAAACGTATTCCTTCTATTCTTTTATTGCACAAAATGAGCCCATTTCAAATTTGATGCCTGCTACAGGTCTCAAAATAGTTGGGACTATTAACTATCAACCCCAACATATATAAAAGGTTGAGATTAGTACTGTCTGAGAATTGATAAGCATGTTGATTCAAGGTGTAATGTGCCACCAGCGGGTACTCTTTCCTGATGTTCTGATGTTGAGGAACGTTGTTTTTAAAATATTCACCCCATGTGCTTATATTCAGTTCTCAAAATAGCAACGCACCAACAATGGGCCTAATCACACCTCTTTTTTACACCATCATGCCCATGAGCCCACAAATGGGCGTAAATGCATTTGCTATTTAAACAAAGCGGCACAGGAAAAAAACACTAGCAAAAACACTTGTGCTGTGCCTTGCGCTATATGATAGGACCCAAGATGTCAATCAACTTAATTAGTTGCTAGATATTCTCCTAGCTGATTTTTATATTTTTTAATTCCTTGCTTTCTCAGCCCTTTTTTGCCCCTGTGCCAACTTTTAGTGAGGCCTGTAGCAGGCATTAAATTTGAAATGAGCTCTTTTTTTGTTGGTAAAAGTGTAAAATTACTCATTTTAACATTTATGTTGTCTATGAACATATTGTAAATAAAATATTGGCTCATGTGATTTGAAAGTCTTTTAGTTTTCATTTTATTCTTACACAGGCAGTCCAACTCCTCCAGTATGGCACATCAATACTTGCCATTGCCAGAAGGTTTGCTGTGTCTCCCAGCACAATCTCAAGAGCATGGAGGTGATTTGAGGAAACAGGCAGGTACTCTAGGAGACCTGGAAAGGGCTGTATAAAGTCCTTAACCCATCAGCAGGACCCCGTATCTGTTCCTTTGTGAAAAAAGAAACAGGATGAGCAATGTCAGAGCCCAACAAAATGACCTCCTGCAGGCCACTAGTGTGAATGTCTTCAAGTGAGACCAGGTTCCACCCCAGTGGCAGCTTTTGTACCTTGTACCTTTTTTTTTTAGATAGAGATGACTGTCCATATCCATAACAGGGCTAATTAATTGTTTTATATAATTTCTTTTGCACCTACAAATTTGTTAGCTTTTGTATATCTAAAAAGTTGTTCCCCTCAGTAGAAATCGCAATCACATAGAAATTGCGGCCACGTTCCCCTCAGTAGAAATCGCCGGGCCCTTAGAATCATCCTAACCTTCAGCGTATTCATAAATCACGTATCGCGGTGAAGCTGAAGGTGAAGTAGTTTGTGAAATAAAATGTTGTGTTGTAAAAAGTATCATTTGGAATAGTAAAAGTTTCCCAAAATTGAAATACTCCAGTAAAGTAGGCCTTCAGATACTTAAAAATTGTACTTAACTACAGTAACGAAGTAAAAATACTTAGTTACTGTCCACCACTGCCTATTACAAACAGCCTGGTCTAAATGTATTATGTATCAGGCATAGCATGAGTGCTGCACCCACCTTTGTCCTGTATAATTGCACATGTAGACAACAGTTGCATGCTGAATGTGCTAAGGACACTGTGCTAAAGGTTCTCTTAGCAAATTTTAGATCTTATATGGCAGCTCCTGTTGCGATGGAAAGGTCATCAATCAGCGGGGGACATTGCCTGATGAGCTTTCAGCCAGCTGTGTTGTCTCTTCTAAGCTATTTGAATTGGATCTGTTTGTAGTTAAACAACAGAGAGAGATGAGCTCTGACTTTCCTTTTTCTTGGCATATTGGCCTCAACCCTCGACACTGATTGTCCAACGAAGCCCCGATAAACCTAGAAAGCATACATTTTAAAGAGATAGTTCACTGTTGAACAAAAGAAGGTATTTTTGTAATGTTGGTAACCACACAGTTGACCATAGCCATTGACTTCCACAGTATTTTCCTCATTGGCTACCAGTACCTGTTTGGTTACCAACATTCCTCAAAATTTCCTCTTTTGAGTTAAACAGAAGAAAGAAACGAATACAGGTTTGGAATGACTTGGGGATGCGGAACTGATGACAGGATTTCAGTTAACTGTCATTTTCATTATTTCTACTTATGGATGGTTTTGTAAGTAGTCATTTAGTGTAGCAAAGGCTTTTATGGAAAAACCTGTTGAAATAAAAGACTTCTTCTTTCATATAATTTTATTTTATTTTTATTTTTTTTCAAAAACAAATGGATTTGCTACCAGATGCTTTTATTCACCCCTCAGAGCCAAGTGAGACACAATTTTAATGTGGATGGATGCACTTTATTTGACTACCTTTGGACTTTTGAACTAAACTACCATTACTACCATTCTAATGCTTGAAAGAGCCAAGGCAATTTTTAATATAACTCTGTCTGGATTCATGTGAAAGAAGAAAGTCATATACACATAGGATGCCTTGAGGGTAAGTAAAATATGGGCTAATTTTCATTTTTGGGTTAACTAACTCTTTAAAAACATTTTTAAAATTTCAGAAAAAAAGAAAAAACAAAATAGAATGGTTTTGGAACATTTTATTGGTTCTCATTCCCATGTCTAAACTGTAACTTCAATCCAAATATCAAAGGTTATCATGTGACTGCTCTTCCTCAGCTGACTGGTCTGTACTGATTCTGAACCTTTTCTTTACAGCCCAGTCTTGAGGTCAGCTGTTTTTAGATGCAAACTGGTTTTGCTTCAGGACCTTATTTGACATCAAGTGGTGACCCACCATAGCTAAAACTGTTATTATACAGAAGTAAACAAAGAACGTGCTAATATAATAACTTCATGCACCCAGAAGGCAATAATTCACAATTCCATTTGATTAGTTTCTACCAATTGAGAATGCACAGCCTTTAATGTCAACATTGGAAGTGTTTTCTTCTTCCCTTTGAAAGATTGTGCGCCTATTTATTTTATTTCTTATCACAATCATGTGATTAGTTGCATTTAACATTTTCTCCCATCATCAGAATAAGCCCATGACCCATTTACGGCCTACAGTGTATCCCACCAGCTGAGAACCACTGATATGGAGTTTAAGCATCGCTGAATCTCCTCTGACTTATGAAATCAGACATATTTCACACAGACATGCACAGACCAGTCTCATCTGCCGTTAAAAGCTCTTCACACACCAGAAGAGGAGGCACTGCCTCCAGCAGAAGTCTGCAGGCTTCACTGCACAGCAGAGTATAGGCTGCTCTCCAGCTGGTTCAGATGTTAACTTGATAAGCACTGTATGTGACTGTTGTTTCGGGTCCCAAAAAGGCAAATCGTATCCAAGCCTTTTATTCCATACTGGCAGCCTAGATCAGTCTTTAGCTAGATTAAAGGAATGATCCCGGAGCAAAACAAATCCACAACAACATCTGCGATAACTGATCGTGAGGAGGTCTAATACATACACCTGAACAAATGAGCCTTCTACTTAAATATCTCTGTGCTTTTAGTGACCTTTTTAAGTGCAGACTTTATTGGAAATCAGTGTGAAATGTCTTAAAAACTCCACACGCTTGCTGCGCGTGTCAGAAAGATAGAGTTTACACACATTTTCCAAACACTCAATATTGTGTTCTTAAATGTATGTAAAATAGAGTAGCTAGAGTTATGGCATTAGTACTGTTAGGTTAGGGTTGGTAAGTTAACATACTTGCAAAGTTACTTACAGTCAGTAGAATGTCTATTGGTGGACCATCAAAATAAAGTGTTAACGGATACTGAGCAGACAGTCTACTTATTATAACTAATATTTAATTATATAGTTACCATCAAAACAAAGTGGCAGCAATTTATTATATTTTATGTTTATTCTGGAACATCATATAGGCTTCCACTGTAAATACAGTGCAAACTAAAAAGACAATTGTTAAAAATCTGCTTTTTCATGTCCGTAAATCATATATGCCAGGACAGGGCTTGCAGGAAATTTGGGACCAATAACATAGAGACTATTCCTCCTGAATACATTTAATACTTGATTCTGTCCTGCAGCACAAAGCGTAACAACAGTCTCGGAACTCTTAAAATATTGATTCACTTCAACCCAGTTTCCATCACAATACACTTTTGCAAAGTTGTGCTAAAAATGTCTGCAGTTTAATTTTTTTTTTCTTCTGACCTTCACATTTCCTTTTATAGCTTGTCCTTGGTAAACACTTGATCTTTTAGAAGCATCTGTGCTGGTATGTGATCAACTTGTTAAATTCACAGCAAATATTCAAAGTGTTTATTTGGTGTATCCGAGATCTCATAGATGACATGCTTTCTCTTGCATCAAACTGAGAAACGCTTGATATCTTGCATGACCTTTGAAATTCAGTAGTATTCATTTCAGCCTCAGTCTACATCTGCCAAAATAATAGTAAAGCTATTGTGAAAATTCACAGTTGAATTCTTCTTTTGCAAGTGTCTCCTTTGAAGTTGTACAAGGCCATCTTGATGAGTTGATGCTCTTTTTACAGCGTCCATACACACCACCCCTTTCTAGAGCCAGTTCAAGAGTATACATTTCTCTTTGTTCCTTTATATCTCTCTCTAAGCCTTAACACACGCTCTCTTACTGTCTGTGAGAGTGGGAACACATTCTGTACTAGGAATGAACATAATTTTCCATAATGGTTTTTGTCCATGTTTTTACACCATACAAAACTACAAGTAATCAACAATAATCCATTTTTATTGATCTGTTTAGAACAGTTTTGGCATGTAAATGGTGCTTCATATGTGCACATTTCTGTTTACAATTTCACTGGAGAAAGCAATATTAACTAATAGGAGTTCATGTTTTAGGTGGAATCAGTAGAATTTAAAAACGGATGGATTTACTACAAACGCACAGCTTTTTGCAGCTTCTCACAAAGTTTTAGTTGATAGACTGAGTCATGTGTTTATTATTATGATGTTTTCATCAGCTGCTTGGACTCTCATTCTGATAGCACCAATTTAATGCAGAGGAACCACTGGTGAGCAAGTGATGTAATGTTATCTACCTGGTCTTATGGTACCTTGGTAACTTTTTAGCGAGATGCGAAATACTGTATGTACCAACAAGTATAATCACTGCAGTTTCCAAAAGAAATGAACACTAGAGGCAGTAAAACTACAACACCTCATTACTTTTTTACACAAATTTACAGAGTTTCAATTAATAAAGCGTAATTTTCGCACAATGACTTCATCACCCATATCCAGCTTCATATCTTCATATTTTTCATAGACGGTAGGTTTGTTCAGTATCTTACAGAGAACAGAGATGTACTTGAGAGGCGAGGAGCTCTGTTTCAAATCCTGTGTAACTATGGTTTGACAACAGTTGAAATCTGCCTAAAAGGTAGTTGAAATGACATGGTTGCATCAACAAATGCCTTTCTATGTCAGTTTTTTAAAGGCACAATATGTAAATACCAAAAAAACACTTGCACAGTGTTATATATTTCATGCAGTTGTGTACTTACATTACCTCAAAAGTTCTGTAGGATTTGTTAATTCAAAGAAATTCCACATTTAAATAATGAACTGTGCCTGTTCATTGTCGCTTATCAATGATGCAATATCGGTTTCCGATATCGGATTATCGATTATCGATTATCGGTGTTTTAATAAATGGGTAAGCAAATATATATTATTCATTGTGTAGGTAATAGTCATGTACAGGTGGTTAGGTGATTAAACAGATAAATTAGCTTTTCATCTGTGAACATGATTTATGAAAAGAACATCTCCCAATATTCCATTCTCTGTCACTGCGTCATCAAACTTCGCCTCTCTGTTATTGTTTTGAAAATGTGACCTCTAATGGCGAAAACTTACATATTGTGCCTTTAACACTATCGGGTAGGTTTAGGGTTGGATTTGGTGTAGGGCATATGTCCAACATGATAGAACATTAACTTTTACAGACAGTCCCCAGATATTTAATTTAATAAAAACACAGCAATACGCACCTATATCAGCGTAATAAAACATGAACCTGTGTTTTTGTGCCAGTCAGTGGACATTTCTATTTGAAACTGCAGCGAAACACATGGTAAGGCACGTAAAAACAGTGTTGCACAGAGGTACGCATTTGTATGAGATCAGGTTGAATGTAACAATTCTAAAAATCTGTTGCTACAAATAAACTTTAAACAAGAAACAAAATGTTTTGTGGTGACAAGTTTTGGAGGGATCCGCTTAACTGTGTCATTTGGAGACTATAATAATAGATGTGACACAGCTCACACATTAAGTAGATAAATTTCAACCTTTTGATAACACCAACCCAGCAATATTTAATAATCAAATGTATCATTAGCTTTTTTCCCCCTCGTTGTCTCTCGTCTATACTGGGTTTAGTCCTCTAGATTCAACCTCTGTTTTCACTCAATTAACCTCTTAAATAATGATCAGCTCTTAACTCTGACCTTTGCAATGTCAATTAGACCTGTGAGATGTGACTTCTACTCTGTCTCCAAGAAGAGAAACACATTCAGTGCATCAATCACTGAAAGTATCCTAATTTCCTCTGTTTTTCGTATGGTGGCTTAGTGACAAATGCATGAAAAAGTGTACACATGCAAACTGCACATGCCCCTTATTTCTAAACCAAGTGGATAATGAATGCAACTTCCAATTATGGATTATGTAAATAATTACTATTATTACTAAGTTGCATGGATATTTAACATAAAAATACCCGCAGGTGGTTTAAGATAGATAGATTTCTGAACCATGAGCAGTCCTTATATTAGGATTAAATTAAGAAGTAAGCAAGATAGATGGAAATAAATATTTCACTGCATTTACTTTAGGCAGGACCACACTGGTTTCAATCGATATTCGTTCTGTTGTTTCCCATAGGATTAGTCTTTCATCTTGAGTCTATTGGGATCATGCGGTGTAAAAACCACTAACAATGTACTAGCAACATTTTAATAAGACCAGCTTATATAATACAAGTACTCCAAAAATGATCCACAGCTCTGCTTTCCATACACAGTTATGAGACCGTGGTCTTGAAAGCTGCCAAAACATGACTTTATGCCTTTCAGCAAATTTATTGAAACCATTTGTGCCTTACCCATCCATTCTCTTTTCAGTTTTAACTGAAAAGAACTGAAGAACATTCACTGGACATCCATACCTTGGTCTTCAAAGGGAAAACTGGCAACTAGTTTAGTTCATATACTGTACTGCATGAAAGCAAATTGTGTGTTTTGCATCGTAGTTGCTGTCTTTATCATTTAGTTTGATGTTTTTAGTAAAACGTTTACTTTATGTCTGCTCTTTAAGCCACATTGTAAGGAGAACAATAGAAATGCAAAGCCTGCATGTTAAAAAAGTGTGCTATTCACTATAGTTTGACTGAACACTGAACTTCTTAACCCTCTTTTACTGTCTGTGGTGTAGTGGTTTGCTGGCTACAGAGACTGTGTAAACACTTTAGTGACACCAGAGCAAAGCTCAGTTCCCATGACAATCTGATGTGGCCTATTTCCAAAAGGCCTTTCTTTTCAACGTGAACGCCCAAATGCTTAGCCATTATTGCTCACTGTCAAGCCAGAGAGCCTAGAAGTGAAATAGAAAACAATGGTTTGTGGGACATTGTGAGTACTGAAGTCACCTTATCCTCTAGAGGGCTCTCACACTCAAATTTAGCCAGGTGATGTTCAATGTTGTTTTGTAAAGCTGTGTCCAAAAGCGCTCCCTATTCCTACCTGGTCTCATGTCATAAACTTGCCTTGGTGCACTTTTAATGAGACACAAAATATGTACCAACAAGTACATATCACTGCAGTTTCCAAAAGAAATGAACACTAGAGGCAGTAAAACTCTGATACCTTTTATTGTATTTCACATAAATTTACAGAGTTTTGATTAATAAAGTGTAACTTTATTACACACAATTTTTGCACAATTATTTGAAGAATATCATGTTATGACTTAAAAACAATATTCATATGCTGGGATATTTGAAAACTGATGCTTTTGAACATTAGCATCACACTTATCCAGCTTCATTTCTATGGGTTTTCATAAACAGGTTTGTTCGGTAGCTTTATCAGCTTGGCATTTGTTAACAATATCAGGTAAGTTTAGGGTTGAATTTGGTGCAGGGCATATTTCCAACATGATCGAGCATTAAAGTGCCCCTATTATGCCATTTTAAAGGTTGGTAATATTGTTTTATGAGTCAATTAAAACAGGTTTACATGTATGCAAGGTCAAAAAACACTTTAGTTTTCTCCAAAAATAGATTTAATTTCACCCCGTTTGTAAATGATTCGTAAACGACTCGTGTAAAGCAGTTCAAAGAATCAGTCTGTCTAAACCCCTCCTTTCCTTGAGCCCTCGCTGCTGTGATTGGTCAGATGGCGCAGTCCTTTATGATTGGTGTACCGCTGCAGTGTGTGTCGGAAAACGAAACGCCCATTGCCATAACAAGTTGTTCGCGATGTAGAATGTGGGTGGACATTATGCAAATATGTTACTTAGTGACGTGGATCCGTAACAGAAAAAGATTTAAATTGCTGACAACTCGTTTAGGCGAATGTGAGCCAACTCTTTTTTTTTAATAGACAAAAACTTAATTTATCGTGCACTGTCGGCGTCACAACTTTGCAGATAGTTTACGTTTACATACAACTACATGACACACTGCATGAAAGATCATATTTGAAAAGGCATAATAGGGGCACTTTAACTTTTAGCAACAGTTTACTGATATTTCAATTCTGAACCACTGCAATACATACCTATTTAAATGTAATAATAATATGCCAGGGATCACATATTGAACTTGGATTATAGCACCACTCAGAGGACATTTCTCTTTGAAACTGTGGAAAAATTAGCAGTAAGGCACATAAAAATGGTGTTGCAAAAAAGGTGCAGAGAGGTACGTATTTTTATGAGACTAGCTTGAGATTCACTATGTAATGCCGGTTCTTTATGCACATGGCCACAAACATTGCCATTCAATGTAGAGGCTATTAGGAAGACCTAGTCAGGCGAACTACCTCTTCTCCTAGAGGCACGTCCTGATTTTGCTGAGTTCAACGTGTTCCTAGGTCAACATATTTTGTTGACCCTGGAACAACATTTTAATCCAAAATATTCGTTTTGACCATATCTCTACACCTAAACCTAACCCATGAGTACTGCCTAAAATCATATTTAATTATAGATGAATGACACTGATGTACAAGCACCAAACACTGATTGTAAGCTTAAACTTTACAAAAACTATAAACTAGTTCTTCAAATCTGATTGGCTAATCACAATGTTGTTCCAGGGACAACAAAGATGTTGACCCAGGGACACGTTGAACTCAGCAAAATTAGGTTCTGCCTCCCAGACTCATTCTGTTTATTTTACTTCATGAAGCAACTGGCTGTCCAGCTTCTTTAAATGTTAGAAATCAGCCATCTGAAAGTCTACCCAGAGTCATAAGTGTTCACCAGGCCATCTAAGGCATAAATGAGTGTGTTTGGAGAAATTTAGCATTACAAATGCTTTGCACTGAATGGGTGTTGTCAGAATGAGTGTGCAAACAACGGATAAAAAAACATCACAATAATCTACAAGTTATCCAAATGACTCCACAAATGTATATCTTGGAAAGCGAAAAGCTTAAATCCATCAAGATGTTCAATTATAAGTAGTTACAGTAGTAACTATATATTCAAAATAGGTTTCCCAAAAATGTTAGAAAATGACAGCCTAAATAACAAAAGTACTTGATTTATCATTGAATCAACATTGATTTCTGCCATTTTATCTGTGTAACCACTGGAATCTATGAAACATTAACAGATTGAACAGGGTCATGGAACTCATTTCTCTTTTTGATTCATCAGGCTTTGTACAGAATGTGTGCCTATTTCTGTCTGCTGATCTGTATCATTGTGACAAAGCTTTCATTGACATCATGTCATCTTTTTCTCTGTGGTTATTGTTCAGCTGATACTGGTAACATTTCTGTAATCATATTTACATTTTGCCATGGGAGAGGAAAAAAAATCTTAATATGGTGCAATTAAAAAAATTACCATACAATGCACTTTTTTTCTTTTCTTTTCTTTTTTTTTTTTTTGGAAAAGTATAGTTAAATACACTGAAAAAGTATAGTATACACTGTAAAAAATTACCGTGATTTTAACAGTAAAAAAAAAACAAAACAAAAAAACCTGCTACGGTAAAAACCTGTTAAATGTTAAATTCCTGTAACATTTACAGAGAAAAACTGTAAACTGACATTCCCAGAATTCCCTGCATTGCATTTCAAATTTTGTTTGAATATGATTTTTTTTGTTTGTTTGTTTGCTTGTTTTGTTTTTTAATAATTATGTTTCTTCTTAGTCTTTTCTTATCAGTTATGCTTATTAGGGTTCTAAGTTTTACGTAATGTTGTTAAATTAATGTTTATTGCATATTTTAGTTTAATGAGTCTCACCATGATGGTGTTTAGTGTTTTTGTGAATGACACTGACCACCTTTTATATGTGTTCATATTTAAAAGCTGCTTGTGAAGGGCTTTGGTTCATCCTGTGACTTTCTCATCACCACCTGCATTTGGTAATTATCACTGTATTTCAAAGGTACAAAACATATTTCAGTACTTTAATAGGTTGAACATTATATCAGTTAAGGAAACTACAGTATTTAACTGTACATTTAACTTAAACCATAAAACCTAAAATGTTGTTACTGTATATTTTACGGTCAAATTCCAGCAACCACAGCTACCGTAAATTTTACAGATTTTTTTTTTTTTTTTCTTACAGTGTAGTTAAATACACCAAAATTAACTAAAAGGTGTATTCAACTGTACTTTTCCAAACAGGTAGAATAATTTGGAAAGCCACAGTATCAAAGTAGCTTCCTTAACACTGATGGCAACAAACTGTGATCTGTTGGTTTTCAGTGCCAGACACTTTATATGCAGCAAGATCTGTAGTATCCAGAGCTCTCCTCGCACAGTACAACCAATGCACAAAACCTAGTTTTCTCTTTGGTGTAATCAGAGGAGGAGAGGGTTGTGTGGGCCTGGACCCACAAAAGTCAGCCAACAATGAAAGGACTGATAAAGACAGTGGAATAAAGAAATGACTGCCGTGCCAACATGATACCACTTTCCCTCCAGCAGCCTGAATATATCACACTCTCATTCCTTCCGTCCCCTCGAACTTCAATCTTGCACAGAAATAAATGAAGTTAGAAAAATGTGCATTTGAAAACCAATTTAAAGGATGGCTGACTTTGAGATGTGAAGTTTGCAAATGAGTGTGCACTTTAACTAGAGAAATATGAAGCAAGTTGTAATGAGATTTCTGGACTTTCAGGGCCAACAATATCTCCCCGGGTTGGGAATACTGAAATGAGCAATTTTTTGGTGTGCATTATTATCAAACCAAACAGAGGAAGCTATGGAATACATAATGCAGCTTTGCGTGGGAGACAAGTCTCTTAGTGGTGCAATCAGATATGGATTGCAGCTGTAATATTCCTCCAAGGCCTCTTATATTGCAATTTCACTTGAAGATCTCAGTGTCTCTCTCTTTCTCTGTTCTGCACAGTCATTTATTATAGATTTATAAATTTGCTTTAGAATATTACCAGAGAAATTTAAGTTAAAGGGTCATTGCATGAAAAAAGAGCTATTTCCAGTTAAAGTATATTTGTATAAAATATATTTCTTCAGATGAAGTTAATAAATTAATACCTCAAAACAATATTCTGTCATCTCAAGCTAAATTAATATGCGCTCGATTTCTTCTGCCTGCCGCTCTGCTGAGAGTTTGTTGAGTGTTTGTAGCTTGGATACATAGCTTTGTATTTCTGTCTATCACTCTCTGTTGTTTAAAGTGATAATACATAACTTAACTCCATCAATATTTCCTATAGTATATATCAAACCTATTTGATTGTTGATCGTTTGCTTTTAATCTAAAAACCACGAGTGCAGCTCATTGGCATTCATTTGCCGGTTAGCTTGTCAGTCGCGTCTTCGCTCGTATTACACTCGCGGATATTATTGTTTTCTATTATTTTCTCCTTTTATTTTTTCTTGCTCCATATAATTTATTGTTCGTTCCGTTTTTCACAAGTTTATCAAACAGCAGTGGTAAGTGAATAATCCATCAATCACGGTGAGTATGGCTTCTCCTTCTCTT
>JAUMHE010000082.1:3849229-3878914 GCA_032359235.1 Enteromius mattozi
GAAAGTGGCACCAAAGATTGTTAACACTTGTTAAATCTAACAAATAGTTTGTGCCCGATTGGACCAAACGCTACATTTTCCTCAAAGTGAAGGCGCAAACAGGGCAGGTACACAGACATTAACTTTACCACATAAAGACATTAAAGACCGACAACACAAGGCAAAACAGAACGGGCTTTTAAACAGGGAAAAATACTCAGGGGAAACTAAAAAAGGTGAGGAGCACATGTGGAACGGGTAACTAATTAACTAAACAAGAACAGGAACAAGACCAAATTAGGAAACACAGGAAGTAAGAAAAATGAAACCAAAACTAAACGGTGACAGACAAAGACAAAAGACATGAGGCGTTACAATTACCTTGTGCAGATTGTAAATGGGGATAAATATCTGTGCAAAGTCATGTATTCCAGCTATAAATTTGCCAATCAAAGATTTTGTCAGTGTCCTCACTTGGAATAAACACATCTCTTGTATTCATGGTATCCTGTTCCTGGTCACAAGACTGTGACTGGCTCTTACGGTTACGAGGCCTCTTGGTTCACTTGAGTTCTTAAAATCTCAGTGCTTGAGCAGCATGTTATTGCAGCGCACACACCCCTCCATTAGTCACAGTGATTTATCTGCAAAGGGGATCAATGATCATCTGCTGACTTTTGGCACAAAGCTTATTAGATACGTATTTTCTGTTCTTGGAGTATTATAAAACGTTTAATATTACTGGAAGTAAGTCACAAGGGGCTGGTTGTCTGCTGTGCCTTTGGCAGAAACTCATAGAACCATGTGGGCTCATGCCAAAATAGACAGAGAGAGTGAGAGACATAAAGAAAGAATGAGAAATGATAAAGAAATAGGGGTGTAAAGTGGACCATGAGAGTCATAGAGTAAGGGTCAAGTGGCCCAAAGTAAGACATCTGTTCTTGTGTGTATAGCACAGCTGAATTAGCTCTCCTCTGGTTGTCCAGTCTGGCTCAGACCCCAGCCAAGCGGCTCAGATTCTAGCCTCCGCAACTCAGCACGACAGCGCAGATGGTGCAGAATGTGCTATGTATGCATGTCTACAGTACCTCTGTGCCTATGTGTGCCTAGATTTGTTTGATAATGACTTAGTAAATGACATGATTTTTTTTTTTTGTCAGAAATGTCAAAATATGATATCGAAATCATAAAAAAACAATGTCCATGTGTTGTAACTAGCAAACATAAAACTTAAAATATGAAATTATATGAGGACTTCTGACATCCATTATAACCATGTAAAGGTAAAGGTAAAGGCCAAAAAGTGTTTTAAAATACCAGATAATTTAACATTTTATAAAACAAGGTAAGTTTTAGGTTTAAAATGTTATGTAGTGCTAAACCCCAAAAGCAACCTAGGCTCAGTGCAAATATATGCCTCTTCATACATTTCTGCAAAACTGAGAAAAAGAAAGAAAAAAAAAACCTATACATACGAATCGCTGCAGTTTCCAATTGAAATTAACATTAGAGGCAGTAAAACTCAGACAACTTTTATTTCTTTTCACATGAAAGTATGATTTACAGGTACATTTTTAAATAAATAAAGGCTAATTTTGACACAGTTAGTTGCAGAATATTACAAATTTAGCATCCTGTACGATTTGAAAACTGGTCACATATAGAGCTTTATATGAGTTTTCGGTTACACTTTATTTCAATAGTCCATTTAACCATTCTACTAACTTTGTAACTACATACCTGCAAAGTTTGTTATAGTCAGTATGTAGTATGTTGTGGATCCACCAAAATAGATATTAATCAGACAGTCTACTAATACTCTAATGACTGTTAGTTGACATGTAATTGCAAAGTAACTTACTATTAGAAGATTGTCTAAAGTGGACCATCAAAAAAAAAGTGTTACCAAGTTTTCTAATCCAGTAGGTTTACTTGGTAGTAAGAAGTTAAAATAGAATCGCTGCATCAGTGAACACATTATTGCATTACTTTTGCATTTGTTAACACTATCAGGTAGTTATAGGTTTGGGTTTGGTGTAGGGGATGTTTCCAAAACAAAAGAGTATTGATCTTTAGCGACATTTGCTGGATATTTGAATTCTGAATGGCTGCAAAATATACTTCAAGCAGTAAATTAAAACAGAAGCTCAGCCTTACTCTTTAACCTCATTAATTCGCAACCCAGGCTCATTGGAAATACATACCTCTACATACATTTCTGCAACCCCGTAATTACGTACCTTGCTGCACGTTTCGCTGCAGTTTCAAAGTGAAATGTCCAGAGAGTGGCGCTAAAACACACGTTTAATATGCAACCGTGGCGCATTTGTATTAGGTTGGTACAGGTACGTATTGCAGTGTTTTTATAACGCTGCTAGAGGTATGTTTTGTGGCCATTCAGAATTCAAATTTCCAGTGAGTGTCGCTAAAGATTAATGCTATATCATGTTGGAAATATCCCCTACACCAAACCTAAAGCTACCCGATAGCGTTAACAAATGCAAAAATAATTTAAAAAAAGTATTCGCTTGTGCATCCATGCTATTTTTACTTCCTTATGCTGATTTAGACTGTTTCGTCAAACCGTTTTACACGGGATTCAAAGTGGTGGTTTTCGCCACCTAAGTGCAATGGCGTACCACGTGAGATACCGAGTAAACCAACTGAACTAAAAAAACTCATACATATGAAGCTGTATACGTGACGACAACATTTAAAAGTATCCGTTTTTTTTAAATCGTGCAGGATGTTAAAAATATTTTGAAATCATAACATTGTGCAAGTAAGTGAGGGAAAATTAACCTTTATTAATCAAAAATGTATCTGTAAATCATAGTTTTGTGTGAAAAGGAATAAAAGTTGTGGGAGTTTTACTGCCTCTAGTGTTTGTTTCAACTGGAAACTCCAGCGATTTGTATGTATACAAACGTTTTTTCCGTTTTGCAGAAATGTATGTGGAGGCACGTATTTCCAATGAGCCTTGGTTGTTAATACATGCAGAACCTCAAATGTGCTTGTGTGTCACACAAGAACAAATGTCACTGGTTTACTGGAATTCTGATCAGTCTTTATAAGTGAATTAAAGCCAAATTAAATCTGTTAATGATATAAATCAGGTCTCTTCAGAAAATTTGGATTAAACCAAACCATTCATATACTGGCTTTCAATTAAGGAAAATTTCTTCATTTGTGTTCTCAAAGATTTATGGAATTCTTTCATTCTTGGGTAAACTGTCTCTTTAAAAGCACGAACCAGGACGTTTTCTGTATGCCTCATAGCTCCTTGCCATCTGACTAACTGCCACAGTGATCCATTGGCTGTCTTTCTTTCGTATGTGATTAAACCTCAGGAGATGACCCAAAATGTGGCACTGTGCCATGGTCTTCAACCAAAATGAGAGGGCCCATGTTACACCTCTCCTGATCTTGCTTTACTGGCTGTACCAGACAGCTATCGACATTATTTTTAAGGCATCAATTCTCCCTAAACTCACTGATGCAGATCCGTTTTGCTTCTTGACCTCTGTGGTGCAATGGACCCTTAACTATTTTTGCCAACCCATCTTCATTGCAAAACAAATTTGCTAAACTATATGTATATAATTCACTGAAGTTTCCAAAAAATAAACACCAACAGCATTAAATGTGCTCGGTAGCTCACCCGGTACAGCATTACGATGTGATGTGCTTCTGTACGAGTCCTTTAAAATACGAGTCATAACACTCCATAAAAGAACTCAAAACCACATTGAAACAAGCTGAAGTTATTTTAAATCATGACATTTAGTTAGGTTATAAATGTCACCCCAAGCACGTTCTTCCAATAAAACTGGGTTTATTTTTGCCCTGGGAGCCACACAATCTTAGTAACGCAACTGCATCTGTTTAATTAAAAGAGAAGAGGAAAAAAAGAGCTGGACAAAAAGTCCAGTTTCCGTTAAACAGAGAGAGTGGGTTGCGGCTTGACAGGCATCACAAAGTGAATCTGACAGAGCCTTTAGGGCCAGAACCGACCCATCTTCTACAGCCGCAGCTTGCTATGCCATGCGATTATTATTCTGCTCTTCAATTATTCAAAAGCACTCTTAAAATTTTATCACCTGCATAAGAGTTAAATATTTTTTAAACCAGACAGAGAGAAAGAGGAGGGCACGTGAAATGAAGAAAGATGACAGGGTGAGGTGATGAAAGTGGATTTGATCAAGGGATGCACAAATGTCTCTTTCTTTCTCACAGATTCACCCTCACTTACTCGGGCCATGCCATTTTTTGCTTCCCTTAAATTTAGAGACAGTTGTTCCAAACCCCACAGATTATAGAGCATATTAGAAGACCAGGTCAAAAAAAAAAAAAGAATAAGAGAAGTGTTCATGTTCATCTTCTCACTTCTCTGCAGACATATAGTGA
This sequence comes from Enteromius mattozi, assembly GCA_032359235.1. Lineage (NCBI taxonomy): Eukaryota > Metazoa > Chordata > Actinopteri > Cypriniformes > Cyprinidae > Enteromius > Enteromius mattozi. The sequence goes on from JAUMHE010000082.1 coordinate 3,853,616, forward strand.
GAGTAATGAGTCCCTGGAACCAAATACTCACTATTCAGACTTCTGCTGCTGAGCCTGGCAGTAATAGAAAATGCATTAAACAGGGGTAATAGAGAAACTTGACAAGTTCTATAAAAACATAGTTATGGACCATTCTCATAGTATACACTGTTGCATTCTGCATCATTGCTGAGTGCTGAAGAGTGGAGTATGTTCCGCTGGCTGCCATGCAGCCTTAACCTAACTATGACCATATCTGCATGCATGAGCCATAAACAACAACAACATTCAAAAGACTTTGATCAAAAATAACTTTGAATCTACTGAGCCAAGTTCAAGTGTTCACGATATCACCTTGACTTCTGTAGACTTCCTGTAGCTGAACTAGAATGTAAGTAGTGAATCTTTATACAGAAGTGTAAAGCTCATTTTTTTCATCTTTCAATTGTTGCTCATAGCAACGGACATCTAATTAAATTTCAGTTTGTTTTCCTCAACATTCAGTTTAGAATTTATTAACACTGTTATTCCTGTTTTGGGAAAATCCAATGAATTAAATATATGATTTCATTTGTGTTTAATAAAAAGTTTCAGTAAAACTAATATTATAAAGCAATACCGATTATAAAATCTGATTGAACGAATAAACATTCTAAAAATATTTGACATGCACACCTGTCATGCACATCAGTTGAATTTTATTTTAAAACAGCTACACAAATTCTAATTTAACTTTCAATTTGTTGAAAGACTTTCCTATAAAGAGAAGTATCCAGTTATGCTGAAATCTATCTGAACTTTTAGTTCACGTAGTCCTCAGGGCAGCTCTGCCTTTATCTAGTATTTACTCCCTTTTTATTAAACGCTTTGCATTCTCCTGTGTTGCCACTTATTTCTGTTACAGTGTATTGCTCACGGTTATTTGATAACCTCTTTTGACAACCTGCTATGTATTATTTTGCTACCTTTTTATGTATAGATTATAAATATTCTGCTTAGAATATTTTATAAGCAATCAATAAAAAAAAGTTATTATTGACAAAATATTTAGCAAGGACAATCAGCTGTCCTTTGGTCCTCCTGGTAAATAATAAAAAAATAATAGTAAATAAATAAATAATAATAATTAAAAAATAATAATTAACCATGGTTTTGCTACATTAACCATAATTTAGCCATGGTATTATATATAAACTATGGTTATACAAAAGGTAATCTTTAGCACGTCCTGATTTTGCTGAGTTCTACGTGTTCCTGGGTCAACATATTTTAATCCAAAATTTTAGTTTTGGCCATATCTCTGCACCTAAACCTAACCTTACCCATGAGTAATGCCTAAAATCATATTTAATGATAGATGACTGACACTGATGTACAAGCACCAAACACTGATTGTAAGCCTAAACTTTAAAACTTTCAAATCTGACTGGCTAATGTTGTTCCAGGGTCAACAAAGATGTTTATCCAGGGACACGTCGAACTCAGCAAAATCAGGTTCTGCATGATCATTACAGCAAAAACATGTTTACTACACTTTTACTACAATAAATCTTGGGCCTGTTTTTCACTCAGTTTAACATTACATCATGGCCAAGACCAAAGAAATCACTGCAAATGTATCTTATTTATTTATTTATTTAATTAATTAATTTTTTTTTATTCAAGTTTTATAAGGAATAGCCCTCACCAGCTATAACTATATTAAATCACATTTTAGAGATATTTTATTTTCTAACTAAAAACAAATTAAAACATTGACAGCCAGTCAAATTTCAGCAGATAAAAAGGGATGATGAGGTTTCAGAAGTAAAGGGTGGAAGATACTGTAGATGTGATGCAGTAATGTGAAAGGATATATAACTGGCATTTAAATGCATTCATTTGTTTCTGGAAAGTGAATGGACCAAAGGAAACTTGCAACAAGGCAGCCAGAGTTGGATGTCCCTGGAGAATGAGCTGAGTCCCAGACCTTCTCTCTCTCCCAGAACTAATGGTACACAGCTGGAACCTGAGACCCCTCACCTGATTGCTTGCCATGATTTTGTCAAGACATGTTCCTGAATTAACATTACTGTCTAAAAATATAGACTTAAACCAATCCCTACCTATAATTTATTCCTAAAATTAGTGTGAAATGATTAACAAGGGCGTAGAAGCACCTAACCCTGAACATAAACCTAAAACAGATATTTCCTGAAAAGTTATCACTCAATTCTGACTGGTTGATTGGAATGTTGTTCCAGAATTTTGTTCCAGGATCAACTTATATCACTATGTCTCAAGCCAATGTGAACAGTGAAAAACAAAGCCCATCTTCTCTGATGGGGATTCAGCCATCAAACCTCTCCTACAGTAGGTACACCAGATTACGGCGTTAGTTATGACCAGAAACATGTTTAAATTCCTCTAACCACTGGCACCATTCTTCAAAGGCAAGTGTGCAGTTCTTGGCTGCCAGTTTCATAGTTCTGCTATGCCAGGGACAAAATTAATTTTGTTTGAAAATTCACACCCCAACATATATCCATTAATGGCAAAATTATTACCCAATATATAATTTAATCATGATGCTGAAATTCCCAATACCTTTTGCATCTTCATATTGATGCTAAAGGTTTCCTATTTAAAGCAATGGAGGACCATGCACGTTGAAAAATGACATGGGCATAGTCCTGACCAAGCGTTGGGAGTGAGAATATGTTGACCAGGCAGCAACAAGATGATGTAAGCTATTTTCGCTCTAGCCATGTGGAACCAACGCAATCCTCTGCCAATACAGAGTAGAGCATTGGTTTCACCATGGACCTGATGAAGGACTGTTGAGCGGTTGATGAATTATTGCCGCTGGTTTCAGGGTGCATTAGTGGAATAAGGGCTCAACAGAGCTGTTGTCGATGGGATCAGGTTGTGGTGGTTCAGAAACCATTGCAAGCCCATTTAGAAAGGGCTAAAGCTGGCCATCTGTGTATATGTAGCTGTCAATACAGTCTCATTCAGTTGTATTGACAACAGAAAAAGGCTCTTACTTAAGCTTGAAAGATCTGTGCCAATGGCTATAGCTATTGGACGTAATGTCAGATCTGTTTTGTCAAAAAGATGCTCACATGCCAACAAGGAACCTCCTCATTCTTGGGGTAAAAAAGGAAGTTGTTAAGGCCTGTTAGTACCGGGAGGAATATTGTGCACGAATATTGTCGACGCTTAATGCCTCGTAACTAAACAAAGGGGCGTCAATGTGAGTGTGCACACCGAAGCATAAAACGGGAATAAGTCAATAAAAAAAAATGCCTCTGTCTCATTTTTTTGGTTTGACGTACCACGTTAAAAACTGGCCGACCAATGAGATTGCCGCTTTTGTTTACGTGCCTGGAGCTGCTAAAGCTGCAGTGCATGGCTTGATGGCGCTCAAGCACAAAACTGTCTTGCCGAGCACACCAAGTAAGTAGACGAAGAAGATGCACCTCGGCAAGATGAATGTAGAGCTGCTGGTCTCGTTGATTTCTTCATAGCCGGAGCTGCTGCTTAAAATATCCGTGTTTTTTTGCCAGTTAACAAAGAAGCATGTGAATGGTTTTGACAAGCACATCTTCTGGCTCCGTTCTTCTGTGTGACAAACAAAGTGTCAGAAGCATAAAAAGTTGCACACTGCCACCTTGTGTACTGGGGTATTTCTGTTTTTTATTAAGCGCCGTCTGCTCATCGTCAGTGAAAAGCGATTGGGTACGAACAGCGAAAAACGCTGACGATATTTGCATGATATTCATCCCGTTGTATACAGGCCTTTAGGGGGGAAAAAAATCTTGACCCTGCTGTCAAGACGGAGCTCAATTATTTAGTTATACAGACTGTCAGCTCAATCTGAACAGGTAATCAATCTCTGTTTTAAAATGTCTATACATTTTAACTTATAAATTGTAACTGGTGTCTTTTTCTAGACATAATGGGTTTTATTTAGCAGTACAAAAATATTTCTGCTATCATTACAAAATTAACTCTATTTTAGTACTGTTTAGTACTGTTTTCCTGTAAGAATTGTAAGTAATTACTAAATAATTTTGTAATTATTAGTTCTTTATTAGTTCTAAATAATTTTGCTTCAAGAGAATTGCCAAGACGCCATGTATCCCTTCTTAAAAACCCTAAATAGATGAACGATTTGTCAGTAGTGTGACAGTGGACCAAATTAGAAACAGGCCTTTTCACAGAGCTTAGCTCTCATGAAGACCATTTGACAGTTTGATGACTCATTTTCAAATGAACTGCTTCAGTTGCTTGATTTTGTTCATAAGAGTTCATCAGTTTCACACATGAGCTATGTTTAGTGAAATAACCATCTACCATCAGTCATCCTATGATATGATACTATGAAATTATTCCACTATACTGTATGTGCACACATATTAAGCCTGTGTGACTATTCACCATATATTATCCATTCCTCATTATATTATATTAATTTATGCATATTATTATTTATATTTTATTATATTTATTGTATTTTTAAATTTTTGGGTGAACTATACATTTAATTAAGTTGTTATTAATATTGGTTTTGTTTCATTTTTATTTTCAAATTTTTGTATTAATACTGAAATATGGAATTATATTTGGCTGATTTCTTACAAACAACTTTTTGCGTCATAACGTATTAACTTATGGACTGGAGTCATGTGGATTATTGTGATTTTATTTTTTATTTATTATTATTATTATTATTTATTTATTTATTTTGATCAGTTTGAGCTCTCATTCTGAAAGCACCCACAGAAGATCTATTTGTGGGCAACTTATTGTTACATATCATTTGCCTCAGACATTGATCAGCTCTATTTCAGTACTCTGTAACTTTGTCCCTTCAGGTAAATATTTGTGTAACTGTAAAATGTAAAACAGCATGTCCCTTTGGACTTTTCAAATTAATTCTATTGGACGACAATGAAACAGGGGATTCTGGGGTTGAATAGATAATCTCTGTTAAACAAATTCCTCTGTTTGTTCAAATAAGGTACATGAACTGGTGCTTAAACTGATGCTGATCATACAGTAGTGCACTATGAGTCTGTGTTCATTTCTTCATTCAGTCGTGGCTTCTTTGGTGAGGTGGACTGAGATCTGTGACACACTGAAAGACAAGGGCTTCTTAGATTAATTAACCTGTTTTGATGTAAAGCAAAATTTCTCCAAATATGTTCTGAAGAAGAAACAAACTTCATCTTGCATGGTCCAAGGGTGAGTACATTTTTAGAAAATTTTCATGTTCGTGTGAAGCATTCACGTAATTAAAAATAATTGTCTACTTTGCATTATACTGTATATCTTAAAAGATATATGATCTGCACTACATTTACACTAATTATTAGATAATTAAAGTTAAACAAATATTACTTCTTCTTAAATCAGATCTTGTATGTGTTCAAATGAAAACTTTAAACTTTTTTTTAGATTGTTTTATTATTTGTTACTTTCTGTGTTCATCTTTCTTTAATAATGTGCCATAACTATTCATATCCCTGAATTTTTGGAGGTTCTGGTTTTCTTTTGCTTCAACGCTGTTTAACTTCATACACTCTCAGAAATAAAGGTACAAAAGCTGTTACTGGGGCGGTACCTTTTCAAAAGGTATATGTTTTTACCTCAAGGGTCTAATTTGGTACGTTAAAGGTACATATTAGTACTTAAAGTGTACATATTTGAACCTAATAGTAATTAGAAAAATTACCGCCCCAGTGACAGCTTTTGTACCTTTATTTCTGAGAGTGTGGTCACTACATTATTTCTTTACATTTTACATTTATTTGTGTTATTTTCTTGTTCCTGACTAGTTTTGTGTACACAATAATGAACATAAGGGCTTTCATTGGTTATTGTTATTATTGAAGATCTGATAACTTTATAAATCCTCATCATCCACATCTTCCAATATTGTTTTTGTCTGCTCAGTGTCCATCCCTTATTTTGCAGATGTTGTTTGCCCTTGTCTAAGTGGAGACTGTTGTGCGAGTTGCATACAAACTGAGCAGCAAGGCTAGAGGTTTTAAAAGCACTCTGAACATTATTCTAATGTAAATAGTGTAACTAACAACCTTACCTTCATCTCACCTGGGAGAAGAATCAACCCTTACATGAGGCTCTTTTTAAGGGAACCCCCACCACTAGATTTTGTGTCTCATTTACAACATTGGGTTATTTCCATTGACGTAAAAGGGCTTCCTTTGAGTACATGGGTCATTGGATATGGTCCATTTGACCTCTGTACTCAAGTTGAAACTCATTTACATTTGGATGCAGAAGATCATTGTGTTTGTATAGTGCAAAAATCCCCCCTTTAAAAAATAAGAAATAAAATAAAATTGGAATTCAGAAATCAGACTACAAATTTTATAGATTATTCACATAATAGCAATCTTTTATTCATAATTTATTGGTTTATTCATAATTTATTTGTCTTTTAAATATACACAAATCCCAGTCACTAATCAGGTGGCTTTAATTACACAGAAAACTGAGAGGCGACACATCATTTTACTGCTATTTAAAAATATATTTGCCATCTTAAATTTTAACAAAATTTTTAACAATAAATTTTAAATATATTTAAATTGTGATGGAAAACAGGATGTAAAAGTTAATTTAATTATAAGAAAGTAGATGTCACGAATCGGCCAGGCTCAGAACTCCAACCCAGGCTCATTGGAAATACGTGCCTCTACATACATTTCTGCAACCCCGTAATTACATACCTTACAGCATGTTTCGTTACAGTGAAAGTGAAATGTCCAGAGAGTGGCACTAAAACACATGTTAAATACGTTACCGTGGCACATTTGTATTAGGTTGGTACAGGTACATATTGCAGTGTTTTTATAATGCTGCTTGAGGTAGGTTTTGCGGCTGTTCAGAATTCAAATATCCAGTGAGTGTCGCTAAAGATTAATGCTATATCATGTTGGAAATATTCTCTAACCAAACCCAAACTTAAACCTACCTGATAGTGTTAACAAATGCAAAAGTAATGTAAAAACGTATTCGCTGCTGCAGCCATGCTGTTTTAACTTCCTTATGCTGAATTGAGCTGTTTTGTCGAACATTTTTCACAGGATTAAAACCGGAGCTTTCCACCATCTAAGTGCAATGCCAGCTTTTAAATCGTTCAGAATGTTAAAGTGTTTTAAAGTCATATCATAACATTCTGCAGCTAATAGTGTAAAAATTAGCCTTTATTAATCAAAAATGTACCTGTAAATCATACTTTTGTGCGAAAAGGAATAAACGTTTTTGGTGTTTTACTGCTCCTTGTGTTCATTTTAACTGGAAACTGCAACGATTCGTATGTATAGGTACGTTTTTTTCAGTTTTGCAGAAATGTATGAAGAGGCACATATTTTCAATGAGCCTAGGTTCCGAACTCACCCAATCACAAAACACTCCATCACCCAGCTACTAACCAACCAGCCATTTCATCTGAATCACTCATCAGCTCCGATACACCTCATCTCACCTCGTTGTCCAGTCACTTTCATTTGAGGATTGCTTACCTGTTCTTTTGATCCCTAGCCAAATATCCTCAATTAATTTCTCCAGCAATTCCCTTCAGCATGTCTTCCCTTCCTTGTGTTGCCTGTGTTTTTTTGTTCTGGATACTTCATTCTGTTCCCCCATCCATGATCTCCAGCACTTGAAAACAAAGGAAGGTCTGGTTTACATTCTCATCATCTATTAGTCTCCAACATAGGACTTTTACTTACCTACCATTACCTGCAATTGCTCATACCTGTCACTAAAAGTCTGCTTCTTCAGTATGTGTCTGTGTTCACACTTTGTAACAGAAGACTGGAACATAACTGTCAACATTATGAGCTCCCCTGGGCTCATTCCAGAAGATCGTGGACATCCTCAAGCGAGTCCTCACCGTAGCTTCTTCCACTCCATCCATCGTCACTTTCACAACCACTCATCGCAATGGATTTCTTTTCCAGTGTTCACTGGCCCTGGAAATGCATCGGTATTGCTTCACCAAAGGGCGAGCCAAGATTTCTTTCAACATCTGTTCTGAAAAGCTGAAAAATTCTTCCATCTGTTCTTAGTGCATTTCCTTGGTTATAACATCAGCAAACACTGCATCCAGACGGACGAGAGGAAAGTTGAAGCCGTTAAAAATGGCCTACATACACCAACATAAAAGAATCGCAATGCTTTCTAGAGTTTACAAACTATAAATCTACAGCTCCATTACCAGTCAATTGGGATGATTCCATAACTTAAGGCAGCCTTCATCAGCTCACTGCTCCTACATCCTGACCCCTGCAAACCCTTCATCATAGAATTGGATGCACTGACCACTGGGGTAGAAGCGGTGCCTCCCAGACTCCATCCATGTGCCTTTTTCTCCAAAAAACTAACCCTGGCAGAGAGAAATTATAATATCAGTAACAGAATTCTTAGCCATCAAGCTTGCACTCGGAAGAATGGAGTAATTGGTTGGAGGATACCCAAGAATCATTCACTGTTTGTTTATTTATTTATTTATTTATTTATTTATATTTTTCAACCATTTCAGTTTCTCAGTTTGTGGGATGTCCACAAGGTTTCCAGTATGTTCTACATTCTCAACACACCACACTACTCCACTTTGCACATTCATCTCTGGGCATTGGCCACGCACCCTCTCATTGCTTCATTCTGTGTTCATGTGCACATTTCTTAACAGTAGAATTAAAGTTGAATGGCTAAGTGTTGTTTTTAAAAACACGAACAGTTCAATTGCAAAAACTAAAAAAAGCTTATATTTTTGTGCATTCCAAGTAATATCAATGAAACTGCAGTTGGGTTGCTTTGTTTAAGTAGCAATAACATAAACAAATACAGGTAATTTACAAAATTAAAGTTCATTAAAAAATGTTTTGTTTAGTTTTTTTCTCAAAAGCAGATAACTCCACATTTCATGTTTTAGAGTTTAAAAAAAACACTTGTTTGTAATTTCCTCAGATGACAATGTAGATGCCTCACAAACCGTTGTTGTTGTGATCATCGACTTTATGGATGTGATTACACGCAATACACATTGCTTTTCCCTCACCATTGTAACAGGTTGCTTTTGCAAAGTTCCTTGAAAACGTTTCAGCTTTTGTTTTCATATTACGCCCTGAAGAAGGTTGATCAAGTGCATCGGAAACATCCAACCTCAATCACTTTAGTCAGCTTTGATGAAACTCCTCTCAGCTAGCGCGTCTTTTCAAAGTGAAAGTAGCCCTGCCACCTGACCTGAATACAGTGCGCTGATTTGATAAAATTTAATTAGCGACTTATGTTCAAAAACAACAAGGACGCTTTGGCTTCTGCCGTGAAATGTTAACTCACCATGCCTTCAAATTGGACAATATAGGCTTTTGACAAATATGTGGAGTATATGTAATATATGCAATCAGCTATTTTTTTTAAATGCCCTTTATTTTTTTTATTTATTTTTGTTTTTACAAATTAACTCTTCATATACATTGAGCAAATAGAGTTTTTTTTTCCACAACACATTATATGACATTAATAACGGGAATGCATTCCATTTAAATGCATATTTTTGATAGAATAACTAAAGTTCTTCCATGATAGAATAACACTTAATGTCCCAGATTGCTCTACTCCAGTACTCCAAATTATCCAGTTAAAAATTAAGGAAAATTTGACATGCAATTGAATACATTTCTCCTCCTATCATTATTACAATTCTACATCTTATGCATAGTGCAAATCAACTACATGATTCAGTCACTACATTGTCAATTCCCACATGTGATGATGTCACAAGTGTAGCTGGGTCATATACAGTACCTGCTAATTAAACAAAAGTGAATACATACAGAATCTGTCTTTGTCTCTCTTTCTTATAAGGTTGAGTCTTCACCACCTGCTCCCATAGCTTCAGTTCATACACAAATAATAGCTGCACCTCCTTGAGCTGTTGTCATGGCAACTGCACAAGACATTGTCAGAGGCAAGCAGAGAGATGCTATGGTACCCGGTCATTATGATGTACATGGGGAATGAACTGTGTTCAAGCGTGTTCCTGAGTGCAACACATCTTAATGTGATGCAGCATGTGTTTGTAGCCACTGCAGCTAAGTTTAGTTCCTGTTTGTTTCTAACAGAACCCCATAGACCTATTACACAGTGTTCTAAACCACAGCGATTCATTTTGTAAAACATGAAAGCTGTGAAACAGTCCCAAATACCCCTGGAAAATACTGCCTATGGTAAAAGAAAAAAAAAAAGACAATAGTCCTTGTTTCTGCTTAGTATACAGAGAGCTATCATGACGACTTGAATGTGTGCTGTCCAGTGATACACTCACTTTCCTTTTACTGCCAGCATGTTGAAATAACTTGAGAACAGAAATGTTGTTTGTTAAGCCACTGAATTTGGGCAAAAGATTAAGCCGGTTGTTGTGGGGAAAAAAATCTTTTGAAATTAATTTCAACATTGTTCCTCTTTTCCATTATAGATGTGAACTTCTATTCTTTTACATTTGTAGTGAGTTTTAAAATTATATTTTTAGCATTATAGTCATAGATTTTGTTGTAGTTGTTGTTAAAAACTGGATTTTTTTCCTTCTTACAGTGGGCTAAAAAATGTGGTTTGGTCTTATTTGCTTTCTTTCCAGAATGCACCGAGGGAAAACAAATCTTATGAAATCTGCATAATATCTGATACTTCACATAATTCCTCAGTCAAAGTGAAAAGCCAGTTGTCTCATTCTGTTTAATTGTTTACTTGCTGCTTTGGATTTTTCCCATCTAAAAGCAATTTTGCAGACAGACACCACAGTGGTTGATGTTTTCTCAGTAACTACAGTTCATAGGTTAATCCTTTTTTTACAGAAGTTATATTACCATCCAATTTACTCAATATTAAACTAGTGTCATGGTATAACAATCAATGATAAACCAGTGAAACCCTGTTGGAATTCATGTTTGATAGTAGTTTTGATGTTCTCTTACCCCCATTCACATTTCTGAATAGCAAAAACATATCGATATTATATTTTTTACCAATGTAAGAGTTGGAGGTTGTAAGCAAAGGCCCCATAGAATGCACAAAACAAAACAAAACAAAACAAAAAAACACTTCTTAGCAAGGCTAAAACATATGGATCATTCACTTTCTGAACAATTTTTGCAGTGATTTTTAGCTTAAATTAAATAATTGCAGCAATATATTCATGATAAGAGCAGACTTTAGTGGAATCAAATGTTTTCTTGCCAAATTCAGCAGGAACTAAACAATAAAATTAAAGCCTTTACAAATATTTTAACGCATTACTTAAAGTTTTTATTTATACAACACACAACATGGCATTCATAAAGTGTGTGGAGATTGTGAACTTTAATGATTGTCTTTAAACTGATCCTAAAGAAACAGCATTGCCTGCACTCCGCATAACAGTATTTTTGTTGCTCATTTTCTTAATTTTACATACAGCAAATAAATTGAAACTCAAAAACAGACCTAGAATATTCCAAACAAACTTAAGCATCCATTTTAGAAGAAAAAGGGCAATGCAACATTTGTTTTGTACAATATGAATTTTCCAGTTGTGGTTCACAGATTCTGCTGTATCAAACATCTACAGGTCCATTTAGAAAAGTAAGGGTGCTTTTGAACAACCACAAAGGGCCATGACATTCCATAAAGAAACTGTGAAATCCTTCAAAAGCACTTTGATTTAAACAAACAAATCCAGTTACTGAGCTGGTGCTCTGCATGAGGTGGACATTTAAAAGCTATCTCTGGGTAGGGAAGCATGTCACAGTTTGGAAGCAGTCAATAAAGATTTACTCAAGTCTTTTGCTTCTCCAGCTGTTCTCACACGTTCATAACCCAGGATGGCCATTGCATGATGGCAGTACTCCTCTACTTGTTTTATCTGTTGAATACTCAACACTGTTCTCCATGCACTGGCTGCCTGTGTGGCATTCCTGGCAGACACAATAAATGGCTTTGAGGAAGAGCTTGTGCCATTTGTCATGTTAAGAGCAAAAGACTCGATGTCAAGGTTGGCACTGAGATTAGCAAACTGATAAACATTCCGAAGTGTTTTGACAGGGTTTTCCACCAGATCCTCATAACGCACTGCCAGGTATTTCCCTTTCAGCCAGCCGGGTGGATTTAAAGCAGTCCTCAGGCTCCTGTATGTCCGATCGCATATCACTTCCATAGCTCCAACCGAATGGTAATCTGCTCCATCCTTTTTGCTAAGCTTGTGGCCAGGATCGACAAAGGGTATTCGACGCAGTTTGGGATCCCTGCTTCGGACCACCTGTAAGTTCTCACGAATCAACCCGTGCCTCGATTTGATCCTGGAGTTGGCCACGGCTCTGGGATCTCGCACTAGGTGAATCACCTTGAGATCCAGAGACGGATCCTCCATAAGGGGCGCCAAAACATTAACATCCAGAACCCGGACCCCTTTTATGACTATAGTGTTGTACTTAAGGCATTCTTCCTCTAAGAGCCTGAGGCTTTGTGGAGGACATTTTTTGCACACTTTGTCATCCACCATCCCAACCACGTCCTTCCTATAAGCGGAGCAAAGAGGATATGAGCAGATGACTTTATTTAGCGTGGCTCCAAAAAGTCCAAGGGAGGTGAAGTTTTTGCCTCCAGGGCTGTTGTACAGCTGAAAAACTGAAAGATCACAGCGGTACAGCGAGCTTAGCATGTCCCTTGCTGCTCCCTGTAAGGACACAGCATCACCCGGGTACAGCTTTTGCCAGATGTGCCACATCGGTTCATACAGAAAGAAAACCTCTGGGTGTTGATTAAACAGCTCTCCGAAAAAAGATGAGCCAGACCTCCATGTGGTCAAAACATAGACAAGCTGTCTCTTCTTAGCAAGAGATGGTCTGTAAAGGAATCGAATGTCTGACCTGCCCTGATACGGAGTGCTTCTCATCTGGAGATTGCACTGCTGAGGTTCTTTAGTCCATCTGTAGTTAGCCAAGTTCAGCATGGTAAGAACTAACAGCAGAAAATAGGCTACAAACAGTACGATTCTTTTTCTCCGCAACACTTTCATTACGATTCCAGGCTGGGTGATTATTTTTGTTGGATGATTCCGATAGGCTTTGAGATTTCTGCCATAAACACCATTATTTTCCCCTAGTGCAGGCAACTGAAGTTGTATGAACTGGTTGCTTCTCATCTGTTGAAGGATAGAGTGTGTTTGCACCACTCAGTCACACTGGATGAGCAACTGCACACACGCTATTAATTGAGCTGATGTTTTCATGCAAGCAAACTTTGTTCTAAATAAAAACCCAAATGTGATCTCGTTTGCCGACAAACACTCGATATCCATCACATCCACAGTCCAATCGCGTGCATTGCCGAATGTAGCCTCACTGCAGTGCGCAGAATCTCCCCTCAGTCCTCTGAAAAATATCACGAACGTTTATAATATCATATCCGTTTGCACGTCCATATACAGCGACCGTTAGAGAAATCCTTTCAGCGGCGATTGCCTATAATGTGGCTCCTGCGAAGATGGAGAACCGCTACAACAGCGGAATAGACATCATTAATATATTATAACTGCGTGAGCGTCGTGAATGCGGTCCGGATGCATTCATTACTTTGCAAACATCCGCCGGCGTCTTGTTTTCCAGTCGCGTGTCGTGATGCGCGTCTGTTTCTGCAGATGTGGTGTCGGTGTCCGGCTCCAACTGTACTGAACTGATTCAGTGTCGGTATGGGTTATAAAGACCCTCCCCTTCGCAACAGCCAGTGGAAATGCAACGGTGCTTTCGCCACTTCAAACTCCCCCCTCCATATTATTTGCAGTGAACAGCAAAACAGTCGAGATTACTGAACACAGCAAGTGCGGATGGGGACTGGAATTTTATATTGTATAACCATAATTGGAGATTTTTTTAATGATTTAATAAAAAATTAATAAATAAATAATTTATTATAATTCAACATGTAGTAAATAAAATGTAATTCTGAATGTACACACACAGCATCAGGACTGGCACTCCATGATTCTTGTTGATGTATCCGAACAAGAAGGAAAGCTCCGGATGTGACCATGTTCATTCCACCCTCAACTGCTTCTTCAGGTAAATGGCACCTTATGGGGGGCTTCTTTTAATTGTGATTAGAATAGGCCTATAAATCATACCACATTACCTAAACCTACACCAATGGCCAAAACATATAATGGTTGCATCTGCAAATTTTCACTTATTATAGTGTCTTATTAGTTCACAGGAGAACACATTGTTGCATTTGCTTTTTGCTGCTATGTCTTTGGACAATCATCTGTCTGGTAAGTTCATGTAATGAGCATACTATTCAAATGTTGTTGTTTTTTAAAGAAATGTTCTACACTCATCACGACTCATTATTATTATTTTTTTTATTAATGTATATATATATATATATATATGTATGTATACATACATACATATATTTATTTTATTTTTTCAAAAATACAGCAAAACTGTTATTGTGAAAATTGTACAACATTTTTTTTTTAATGATTGAAAATATAATTTATTTTTACTGTGGAAAAGCTGAATTTTCATCAGGTTTACTACAGTTTTCAGATTCAAGAAATGACCCCAAACTTTTGATCAGTAGTGTATATTGTTAGGAAACATTTTTATTTTAAATAAATGCTCTTTTTACCGTTTATTCATCAAAGAATCCTGAAAAATACAAATAACAGCAGGCTCCAAAAATATTAAGCTGCACATTTTGAACACTGATATAGCATATCATATAGCCCCCTCAAGCAGAGTAAACTACACAACTATAGCCTACCTCTTAATTGTTGATATAATAACGATTGGTTTGATAGACAACCATAAACTTAGATATCTGCTTTCCAGAGACCATTTGCTATATGTGAAAATGACCTTGAGGAGACTCAATAAAATACCTGAGACACAATGCACGTCAGTGTATATCACAGAGAGTAAATGACAAAACAATTACACACAGGAAGTTACATACAATATTGCAACACACAAACAGACACTGATGCAGCTCAAATTATAGGACCAACCTTATTATTAGGCCTATCATTAGAAAGAAGCAAGAAGCTAATTGTTTCCACCACAGAGAGAGAGAGAGAGAGAGAAAAAAAGGTTATTCAGACTTTTCATCTTCAGACTTTTTTCCTCAAAATTGCAGATTTATATCTGATAGTTGCATATTATAAAATTAAATTGCAATACAATTCTTATTCATGCATTTTTTTCTTTCTGAATTGTGAGTTATAAACTCATCAGTCAGAGTTCTGTGAGTAAAAGTTATCTTTATATTTTTTTACCACATGGTGAAAATAAAATTAGGATTGTGATCATAAAATGATTTTTAAAAGAAAAAAAAGAAAAAGAAAAGAAAGAAATATGAACAGATTTGCTCGTCGTCTCTTAGACTTCGTGGAAATTCCTGAAGAGTGGTCATCAACAATTTCAGCCTCCCATTCCTAGACGTGATACAAAAAAACAGACAAAAACAAATTCCTCTTCTGTAATTTCCACGACTGACATGGGAATCAGTGATGAGGAGTGGAAAAGACTACAGAAGGCACTTGACTGGCCTGGTCCAGCTCAACTAATCACTCAACTGAATCTGAGCACAAGTCCAGTCTACTCAACATTCTCTATTGTTGGACTCAAAAACAGTTACAAAGTGGGAGAAAACATCTCCGTTATTATCACAGCCAGAGACCACAACAAGAACCTGAAAACATATGGAGGTGATTTTTTCAAAGCAAAGCTTTTTGATTCAAAGCTAAAGGTGTGTTTTTATTTTATATCATGAACATTGCTTTTTATTAAATACAGATATTTATCACACTGTGTTTCTTTTGCTTGTTAAAGGTGCAATAAGTGATTTCTGAGAAACACTGTTGAAAATTGAAATCAACACCCAAACATATGATTTTGTGAGTATTCGTTAGATGTCTGTTCTGTGTGTGTGCTAAAACAATATTGTGTTTGTATGTAGTTTTGGCTGTGTATAGTCAATCAACAACATGGGATTTATGTTAATAAGTTTGTTTGGGTGTCGATTTTTAAATATCAACAGTGTATTACACATTATGTTTAGGTTTATAAAACTACTTTACCTACAGGTATTAGTCTTCTGCATTACACTTAACCTTTTCTATTCTTTTTGTAGGCGAGTGTGTACGGGGAGGTTGTGGATCATCGTAATGGGACTTACTCTGTTACTCTTCTTCTTCCCTGGGAAGGTCAGGCACAAGTTTTTGTACGTCTTGAGCACTCCAGTGAAGTTGTGCAGATTCTTAAAAAATACAGGGAGTCTTCATTCCCTCGTAGCCATTATAATGGCCACTTTGAAGGGCCAGGAACCAAGAACACCAAAATCAGTGAAGTAGTAGAATGTAATCTTAAGTGGGGTGCCGAAGGAAGTTGGAGGAAAGGCAACTGCTGCTGTGAGTATAAGGATATAAAAACAGGGACGGAGTGGCATTGTGAGACACCCAAGAAACTATCCTGTGACAAACTGGTTGGTCACTCCATGGGACGTTTTGAAAGCCCATTAAATCATTTTGAGAATCAAGTGTTTTCAACGTAAGTTTGAAAAGATTCAAAATTAATTTCAGAACAATTATAAAATGTTAAAAAAGTAATAAAAAAAAATTGATGATTATTATTATTATTTATCTACAGGAAATTAACAAATGTTGCTATTACTGGAGACAAAACAGACATAAATGTCCTTCCCAACACTGAAGGTGTTGGTATGTTAACATGGAGAATGTATTAACATATTCTGACCATTTCTTTCACTGTTTGGAGAAGAGAAGTAAATAGCTTTGTATTGTATGCTGTTGTTTTTAATTTTAATGTTACATATTACCATGCACACATAGGCAATATTTCACTGAATGAAAAATGTAAGCAATTTACCTCATTTTATTTTTTTTATACCCTATCTTCTGCATTCTCTTTATTTTTTGCAAATACAAAATGGTCAAAATATACATGGACCAAAACTGATATCATTTGAAATCTAATGTAATATTATAAGAGAATGAACAATGATAACAGTCTTTTCAGGTAAATGTTTCTTTGCTTTAGGCACGATGGAGAGATGCAGATCTGGCTTGACAACACCAGTTCCTGCAGGGTTCTATTTTAAAGATGTTTGGAAGTCTTTTGTATGCAACACTCAACAGTTCAACTCTTCACAAATGGGAAATTGTCTTAAAAACAAAGTTGTCTACTTGTTTGGAGACTCTACCACAAGGCAGTGGTTTGAGTATTTAGAAAAAAATGTGCCAGGCAAGTTATTCAACAACATGACTTTGTTGTCATTTTCTTTCAGACTTGATAGCATGAATATGTTTAATATTTTAGATAAACACTTTTGAGAGATGCACAGGCTCAGAGTTAGGATTCATGCTCGCTCGCTTGCTCGCTCTCTCTCTCTCTCGCTCTCACACAAACAAACACACACATAACTTAGCTATAGCTGCATATTAACTGCATTAGTCTGCTATCAACAGTTTAAGCCTTCATTACTATGTCTAAAATGACTTTTTTGAATTAACAAAGGAGACATTGGATGAGATGCGGAAGATAATCCTACTCACAATAGCGTTTTAAGAGCAAAACCCTTGAAATACCTTGAAATATATCATCTGATCGATGTCTTAAGGTGTGGCCACCATAGTATAAACAGAATAATTGACTGATATTCCTTACATAGTGCACCACAAATTAACATAATGTCATAATTGATTGATTGTCAGTATTTTACTTGTTTGTTTTAGCATTGCTTTATTTACTTACTGTGTCCAGAATGATGACTTTCATTGTATAAAAAAAGAAAACTGATGCGTGTAATGAATCCAGTTTAGTGCAGTTTATTGAACACAGTGCAATCCAAAATCCAAGATTTGACTTGAAACAGACTTGACCACAGACAGACTTGACTCACCAATAGCAGGTACAACATCAATACTCGACAAGAGACAAGAGCAACATGAGGTCTTCTTATACCAAACTATGAGGGACACATGACAAGAACCAGTCAATGGGAACAAGACACATGACTAAAACAACCAATCAGAACTTGATGCACGGACAAGGCAGAGGGCATGAGGGCAAAGGAAACAAGACACTAAGTTACAAAATAAAAGACATGAAAGCAAGAACATGACAGAAAGATGAAACAAGGCAAAATATCAAAATCAAAAACCTAAACAAGAAATGTGTTTCAAAATATCTTTTTTTTTGAGTGGGTTCTGAAAAAGAAGGAAAGTCAAAATGGTTTGAAATATCATAAAGTAAAGTAAATAGATGATTTTAGGGTAAACTATTCCTTATTTGGCAGTATACTTCTAGGGACTACTGGTGAACAAATTAATAAAGAAATGAGTCTAATGTAAGTATTGCTTATCTTTTTTAGATTTAAAAAGAATGGACCTCCACACTCCTCATACAGGTGGACCACTGATGGCTGTGGAATTGAAAAATAATATCATTATTCATTGGAGGCCACATGGTGTTCCTTTACGATTTAGTAAAATGCTCATTACAGACCTTCATTATATCAGCAATGATATTGATGAAATAGCTGGTGGTCCTCATGCAGTTGTTGTCTTCACCCTCTTTGCCCACCGGGTTTTTCACCCATTAACTTTTTATGTGCATGAAGTGGCTAAAATCCGTAAGTCTGTTGTAGCGCTGCTGAGTCATGCACCAGAGACCACCGTCATCATCAAGTCTGGGAACACTGGAGGAGTAAAGGTACACTTGGACACTTTGAATTCAGCTTTGTTTTCAATTTTTTATTTTAATTTAATTTATTTTTATTTATTTTAATTTTTTTTTTCTCTTGTTTCCTTTATATTAAAAACTAATTGAGATGGATATCAGAATATTTTATGCAACATTCCTATTTTATTTATTTATTTATTTATTTTTTTTTTCATTTGATGTAAAATTGTGACAGATCAGTTTATATCCAGTAGCCACAGTAGCAATAAATACAAACAGTACAATTTGTCCAAACCAACTTTGCTTAATCTTGTTCTGAGAGTATAATTTACTGATATTTGCATCTGTAAACATGTTTCTTCTGTCTCAGCTTAAATATTTGTTTATGTATTTTTAGATTTTATTGTCTTGAAGCTTTGAAGCGCTGAAAACTCCACTTACTAGAAAACATCCTTGTGTGTGAATTCTGATTCTGATTTGTGTTTTTACAGAATATTTTTCAAAGTGACTGGTATGCGATGCAGCTGAACACAGTCATGCAAGAGATGTTCAGAGATATTAAGGGAGTAATCTACTTAGATGTCTGGCAGATGACTTCCTGTCACTATCTACCTGAAAATATTCACCCAGAACCTGTTATCGTTACTAATGAGGTCAAAACATTTCTGTCAAATGTCTGTCCTGAATGATTATTTAGTATCACAGAGCCCCAAAGAATACCAATTATCTTGCTTCATCATCATCTATGTACATACAATAAAACATTGTACATAAAGTCAGAATGAAATGCTAACAAATAGCCTTAAAAAATGATGGACAATGTAACATCTTAAAATGAATTGCGTTAGAAAAGTGACATAAACCTACCTGAACATACAAATGTGTAAATAAATAGTCCATGTTAAATGATGTGTCTATCTCCATTCATGTTTTTTTTTTTTGCAAGCTAAAAACCTAAAATTGTAATTACACTTATTGTTTTCAGCATATCACAAACAGTTTTCAGTATTGCAGGACAAAAATGATAATTTGGATGAAGTAGATACGAACTTACCAAACTAGTGCAACAGTTAAAATCTGAGTTATCTCCAATATACTGACATGAATACTGTCGAGATCCACACACAGGTAAAATGCGGCACAGATTTATTAAGACAAATGCTGGAGAGACATGGGGAGCACATACACTGACTCTTAGCATTATCAATCAATCAAACTCTATCTATAAAGCACTTTAAAAGCACTCAAGTGGGCCAAAGTGCTGTATAGAAAATAAAACTAAGAATAATAAGATATAAAAAAATAAAAATAAGACATAAAATACAAATAAAACTAAACTAAAAGAAATAACCTAATATTCACATCAGGTGTCAAAGGCCAAGGGAAAAAGGTGTTTTAAGAAACAATTTTAATAAAGACAATGAAGAGACCTCCCTAATGGGCAGAGCCAAATCATTCCATAATTTAGGAGTTGCCACTGCAAAATCATGGTCCCCTGATCAGCTGATCTGAGAGAACGGGTGGGCATGTAAGGGTGTAGCTGTTCAGAGATGTAAGGTGGGGCAAGCCCATTTAGCTGCTCTGGAAGATATGGCTTTATTTTGGCCAGCTGCCTCAGTTGGAAAAAGTTATATTTAACTACTGCCCTGATTTGACTGCCGAGATTAAGATCCAAGTCAGTTTTCACCCCTAAGTTAATAATGGCTGGCTTGATGTACTAAGCCAAGGAACCCAAATCAACCAGAGTGGCCCCAGTGGTCTCACCAAAATACATTGTCTTTTAAGAGCCATCCATGCTTTTATATCGTCTAGAGCTGTCCTGGGGACCACCACACATTTTATATTTCTCCCTCATAGGCCACACCCAGTTTAAGTCTTGCAGACACTACTAATGAACTGATGAGTTAAATCAGATGTGTAAAATGAGAGTGCCATACAAAATATTCAGTGGTCTACTCTAGACAATCAAGTAGTGGTCTGATTATTGAACCAAGAGGGCCTAAAACTGAGCCCTGCGGTACTCCACAAGAGAGTGAAGCCAAAGAGGACAGAAAATTTCCATAGCTAACACTGAAAGTCCGGCCATTAATAATAGGAAACGAACCATTGAAGTGCTATGCTCTTATAAACAAAACCCACTGCTCCAAACAAAAAAATGAATTAAGAGTTATTTTCCTTGCAGGTGAATGGTGATCAGACAGACTTGAAGACTGACAGACAGATGGGAGGTAAGTATACATACTGAGGTGAGTCAGGTACGTAGCTACAATGGAACATCAAAATCATCAAAACAACACAATGTGAATGTGAGGAGTAGCTTCTTGTATAGTGATCCTTGATTGTTTTGTGCAGGTGATTAGAATTCTGGTTATTCATGTGAACATGTGGGACAAGTTGAGGGATCTGGTGCAGATGATGGAACTCACTCTGTGACAGTTTTAACCAGTAGGTGACATCACTGATCTGCCTCTGGATAGTGAACGGAATAATGTATTGAGGACTCTGCTTATGACATGGAAGATAATAGATATGAACCGGAGTGAAACCACCTCTGGATGGTACTGGGGAGTTGCCGGGGAAAAAAACAACAACAACTAGACCTCAGATAAACAGTCTGTTTGCGCCATCTAGTGGCTTCATCATGGCAATTTTTTTTTTATCAGTATGCTAAGAAACAAATAGGAATGTCAAACAATTATTACATCTTAGTTTGTTACGAAAACTGAATATTTCAGTCTCTGAAATTTGCCATTCGTGAAAGCAGATCTGACTCATTTTGATACTGATTTCAAAATCCTGAAAAATAATTTCAAAGAAATTACCAAAACTGTATGATGACATCTTTTTTGTAGCATATATGTTTTATTGCAAAACCCTTCTTTCGTCATGGAAGTTTTAAGCTTATTACAAGTGAAGTAATAAAACGCTTCCAATAAAATTATCATCTACAAAATAATAAAATAAATAATTTACAAGACATTCTGCATCCCCTAATCTAAAGTGTAAACTACTCACCAGGTGTAAATGTTTTACACATCATCGGTAGATCTTTCACCCCAGTGTGTACGCACACACAACCTGTAACCAGCAGGTTTGTAAAACATTTATAACTGATCTGTAGTTTACACTTTAGAATAGAGGATGCAGAAAGTGTTG
Source organism: Enteromius mattozi (assembly GCA_032359235.1). Classification (NCBI taxonomy): domain Eukaryota; kingdom Metazoa; phylum Chordata; class Actinopteri; order Cypriniformes; family Cyprinidae; genus Enteromius; species Enteromius mattozi. Next base: position 3,875,506 of record JAUMHE010000082.1, read on the forward strand.
TAAATGATTTATTCTTGTGTTAGAAGATAATAGTACAATGTTGACATTTCAATTATTTATAAGTGATTAATAATATATTTACTAGTAACTTAACTAGTAAATATACTGAAAAAAAAATATTTTAGCTACATTTAAATCAACAAATTTAGTTGACTAACTTTCAGCATTTTTTTATTTAAATGTATCTAAAATACATTGTTTGCAACCACTTACCTTGATGCTATAACTTACGAAAGATTTGTAAATCATTAGCATATTACTTAATCTTTCATGAATGTAAAGTCATGTTTTGTAAATGATTAGTTAATCATCATCTAATCACTAATTTATAACTCAATCTACAAAACACTGACAGTAGAAATTAGAGTAAACAGCGTTTTTTTCCTGTCCTATTCTATACCACATTCCTATTGCTTACCAGCTTGGAGACACATTTATTTTAAATAAAAAATAAGAAAATATTCGATAATCGTCAACAATGTGACTACATTCAAGTGACTAATCTGTAATTAACCCTCTGGTGTTTTTCGTGTGGCCGTCAAAAGTGTTTATTATAATTTAAATTAATGAATGAATGAACTTATGAATTACTTACAATCTGTCAGGATGGAGTTCCCGGCCACCGCCTCTAGAGGGCACCCGCACTCACCACACCTCCCTTGGACTCATTCATTCATGAACTTCATATCCCATTATGCATTACACACCCACACCTGTTCTCACTCTGTAATCATCTCACAGCTGCTGTTAATCACCTCACTCACTTTCTCATCAGCCACAGCATTTAAACCACAGTCACACAGATAATCATCGCGAAGTCTTGATCTGCATTGCTGACATTTCTGAGCACTTATCCCCTGTCTTGTTTTCATGTTTGACCTCTGCCCGTTCTGTCTTTGTTTTGATTGTTTGCTGCCTGCCTTGACCATCTTGCCTGTTTATTGACCACGATTCTTGCCTAGCCTGCCTTGTTACTGTCTGCCTGTGATTCCGACCCTGCCTGTACGACTTCGCTTCAATAAAAGCTGCAAATGGATCCGCACGTCCCCGTCTCCTATGTTACACAATCACATCTAAAATAAAAGTGTTTGTTTACATAATATATGTGTGTAATGTGTATATGTTATGATTTCTGTCAGTGTTCCCCTGCCTGTTCTGTGGACTTTTATTATGAAGTGTTTGTCTCTCTCTGCATCTATGTTCCCTTTTGTCTGTGCTCCGTTACTCACTTGTTTGCTACCATGACAACTCATTAGCTCCTCCCCCTAGTTAAATCATTATGTTGTTATCTCCTGTACTTAAGGTCCTGTTTATGATCCAGTCCCCGCTGAGTATTGTGAGTTTAACGTACAAAGCGTTTCCTTGTTCCTAGTTCTGTCTTGGTTTTTGAGTGCTTTGTGTTTGGATTTCTGCTCTTTTTTGCCCCTTTGGACTCTGGTTGCTGTTTGATCGACCCTCACACTCTCTCTGGACTATTCTTGTGTTTTGCCTTTGCTGTACCTGATTGCCATTGTTTCGACCCTGCCTGTCTTGACCTTTTAATAAGTTTAATAAAGCTTGCAAATGGATCTGTACAGCTCAGCTCCCCTCGTTACAGAATACTCGGCCATCCAAGGACCTAGCAGCTATTCAGAAGGACTGAATAACTGCTGGGTCCTTGGATGGCCGAGTATTGACCACGCCTTGACTGATCATCCAGAGCTATGCCATGTTTCGGCTGATTATCCAGAGCTGCACCACGTCTCGTCTGATCAGCCAGAGCCACAGCACAAGATGGCCGCCAACCCAGAGCCACTGCACAAGATGGCCATTTTGAGTGTCTGCCACGGCTAAGGAGGCCGTATCAGAGTCCTCACCATGCCTAGTCACAGCCATGGAGGCTGATAACGTCTCACCCTGCCTAGCCTCGGCTACGGAGGCTGCCCTGGAATCTTTATCCTGCCCAGTCACGGCCATGGAGGCCGTCATTAACCTCTCTGTACTCCCTGGATGGTCTTTTCCCTGTCTGTTTTAACCAGTTTGGTCTTCAGTTCTGCCATCCTTGCTCGGCCCCAGAGGCTCCCCGCTCTACCTGCACTGCCGTGGCTTCCCTCTCTGCCTGCACCGCCGTAGCTTCTTGCTCTACCTGGGTTGCCGTGGCTCCAATCGATCATGAGACACACATGAACCAATGGCATTTCACAACCAACGTTGATGTAAGGATTCTTCTTCAGACTGCAGCAGCGCACAGGAAGTATACGGAAGACGGAGACAGCAATCGCATCTATCCCTCTCACAAATCAATCGTTTTGCCTCAAAAGACTTGGAATATTAATATTTTTCAAATAAATTGTGACCGTGGTTGACACGTCTATGTTCCCTCGTGTCTGTGCTCCATTACTCACTTGTTTGTTACCACGACAACTCATTGTTATGTATGTGATATTGCCATTCCCCTTAGTGTCTGTAGGTGGCACCTCCATGTTATTAATCTTTGGTAGTGTGTTCCTATAAATAAAAGTAAGTGAAGAAGTTAAGTACCCTCGTGTGGCTGCGTTATTTATCTGAGTGTATTCAAGAGTATATTCTAAATGTTGTGATAGTGAAATCTCCTCTCCTCTGCCTTGTTATGTCGTTATCTCCTGTACTTAAGGTCCCGTATATGATCCAGTCCCCGCCGAGTATTCTGTACAAAGTGTTTTCTTGTTCCTAGTTCTGTCTTGGTTTTTGAGCATATTTCCCGTGTACCAACCTCTGCTTTGTGTTTGGATTTCTGCTCCGTTTTGCCCCTTTGGGCTCTGATTGCTGTTCGACTGACCCTCGCGCTCTCTGGACTATTCTTGTGTTTTGCCTTTGCTGTACCTCATTGCCGTTGTTTCGACCCTGCCTGTCTTGACCTTGAGTTTAATAAAGCTTGCAACTTGTTCCGCACGTCTCCCCTCGTTACAGTATATTTATATGTATATTTAAAAAAACACACATGCATGTTTGCCTTTATTGCCTTCCCTTTATTGTCACGGTTCATGGGTTCACGATCTCATTCATGCCTGTTGTGTGTATGAATGAGTAGGTGTGGTTGAGTGTGGGTAACGAGCTAATTAGTTCCAGCTGTGGCTCGTTACCCAACACTATTTAATGTGTGCTAACCTTTCTTGTCTTCGTCAGTTCCTCTGTTTTGTGTACGGAGCTCTGCTCTTCTCTGTCACTGCTCCAGGTTCCGGGTATCCTCTGGCCAGCTCGTCATCTGCTCTCTCCGGTGAAGTATCGCCTAGGATATACCGTCTTCCTCCGGGATTGCACGCTGTAGCTCCTGCGCTATTCCAGCGTGTTCCGACAGCTTTCACGCTGTTTTGCCTTCACAGACTCTTGATTGGATTGACATTGTCAATAAACATTTTAACTGCAATCTGCAACTGTTTCCTCCGTTTTT
>JAUMHE010000082.1:3879014-3890108 GCA_032359235.1 Enteromius mattozi
TTGCCATCTGGTCGGCGCTACAGAGCACTGAATACCAGGACAGTCAGACACAAGAACAGTTTCTTTCCCTAGGCAATCTACCTCATGAACATTTAATAGTTCTCCCACTGTGCAAAAATATGTGCAATAACCAATGTTTATTTTATCACCCTACAGTATAGTACATCATTCATCTTATTATCTTTCCTAATGATTATTTTTATACTATTTCTATTTAATCCATAACACACCTGTACATACAATTCATGTGAGGGATGTTTTATTCCGAATACGTGCATGTTATTTCATGTCTTCCGAAGTTTAACAGCTATCACCCATTTAAACCCATTCAAAGGCTTGGAGTGGTCTGGACAGTTTTTATTATAACTCTGATTGGATTTGTCTGAAAGAAGAAAGTTACATACACCTAGGATGCTTCAAAAGTGAATTAAAGACATTTTCATTTTTGGGTGAACTATCCCTTTAAGCAGAGTATATCGAAGAAAATTCAGCTATTTTAAAGGGATACTCCACCACAAAATTTAAATTTTGTCATTAATCACTTACCCCCAAAGTCATTTTAAACCAGTTAAAGCTTTGTTTGTCTTCTGAACACAAAGATATTTTGGATGAAAACCAGGATGCTTGTGACTGTCCCATTGACTGCCAAGTAAATTACACTGTCAAGGATTCAGTAAAAGTATGAAAACATCGTCAGAATAGTTCATGTGCCATCAGTGGTTCAATCTGAATGTTATGAAGCAACAAGAATACTTTTTGGATGTAAAGAAAATAAAAATAATTTTATTAAATATTTTTTCTCTTCTGTGTCTCCACAATCACAGCAATGCCATTTTGGAGAATATTCACTGAACACACTTCTGTACGTATGCTCTTCTGTGTCCACCGTGCCACAAGGAAAGCTGTTGTTCAAATCAAAGCATCTTGGCTGACAGAAGAGCATACTGCCTGTGTCCTGTGCATATTCTTCAAAATGGTGCTATGATGATGCAGTGAATGTCATTATTTTTATTTTCTTTGCAAACAAAAAAGTATTGCCATTATTTCATAACAATCAGATTGAACCACTGATGGCAAATGGAGTATTCTATGTTTTTCATACATACTGGATCGTTGACAGTGTAATTTACTGAGACAGTCAATTTAATGAGACAGTCAAAAACCTCTCAGAGTTCATCTAAAATATCTTGAATGACATGGGGAGCTGAAAAAGATGCTGTTACTTTTACTTAGTGTATAGCACATACTTTTATAATACCACTGCTCAAAATATTTGTGATTTTTTCAAAAGAACCACTTTATGGAGTCAATATATATATATATATATATATATTGTCACAAATGGCAAAAGAGCACAGGACGAGGTGAGGAATAACAAAAATCCCCGGAGGGTGGATTTATTGACAAAAGTGAAATAAAAAATAAAGTCGCTGAGGCGGGAACTGAGTGGTCCCTTCATGGCTGCCTGGACGGCCTCCACCTTCTTCTCCTGGGGCTTGATCAGCCCGCGTCCCACTTGGTATCCCAGGTACTTGGCTGAGAGCTAGATGACACTTCTTAGGGTTGGTGGTGAGTCCAGCCCTTCTTAGCTCCCTCAGCACCCTCCGTAGCCACTCAAGGTGTTCCTCCCAGGTCTCTGAGTGTACTACCATGTCATCAATGTAGGCGGCAGCATACTGCTGGTGAGGCCGGTGAAGGATGTCCATTAGCCGCTGGAAGGTGGCGGGTGCCCCGTGTAGGCCGAAGGGGAGAACCCGGTACTGCCAGTGGCCGCTGGGGGTTGAAAAGGCTGTCTTCGGCTTTGCTTCGTCAGACAGCGGGATTTGCCAGTACCCTTTGGTGAGGTCTACGGTCGAGATATACCGGGCCCTCCCCAGGCGATCTAGTAGCTCGTCTACACGTGGCAGGCGTTGAACTCATTGAGTCGGTGGAAGTCGCTACAGAACCGGAGGGTGCCGTCCAGCTTGGGAACTAAGACGATACCACTGGACCAGGGGCTGCACGATGGTTCTATCACCCCTGGAAAGAACACATCGGAGAACTGACTGATCAGGTGTTGGAGCTCCATCTTCTGGGTGGCCAACAGAAGCACGTTCAGGTCGACAGTGAAGGGCTCAGATGTTGCGAGTGCGGCCACCTGGTCTCTGGTCCCGATCCACTTCTTAAGCAGGTTCACGTGGTATAGCTGCTCGGTGCGCCTCCGGCCCGGCTGTCGTACCCGGTAGTTCACGGGACCCACTCGCTCCACAACGGTATACGGCCCCTGCCAGGTAGCGAGAAACTTGCAGGCTGATGTGGGGACCAGGACCATCACTCGATCACCGGGCTGGAACTCACGGGGCTGGGCAGCCCCATCATAATAGCGCTGTTGGGCTTGCTGGGCTTTTGTGAGGTGTTCCTTCACCAGCGGCATTACCCGGTCGATGCGCTCCCTCAAATGCCTCACGTGCTCAATAACCGACCTCTGGGGTGCTGACGGCTGAACAGCAGCTCGAACGGGGTGAACCCAGTGGAGGCTCGTGGGGTGAACCCGGTGGAGACTTCCCTGACGCCGAACAGGACACACGTGATCATGAGGTCCCAGTCCCTGTGGTCCTCCGCGACCACTCACCGCAACATCCGCTTCAGGGTTTGATTAAAGCACTCCACCAGGCCATCCGTCTGAGGATGGTATACAGACGTCCGGAGCTGCTTTACCTGGAGAAGACGGCAGAGGTCAGTCATGAGCTTTGACATGAACTGATCGGTCAGGATCTCCCTCAGGATGCCGACTCAGGTGCAGAGCAGGAAGAGCTCGTTGGCGATGGCCTTGGCCGTGGCTTTCCACAGTGGTATGGCCTCTAGAAACCGGGTGGCATAATCGACAACCACGAGGATGTGTTCATGCCCCCGGGCAGACTTCGGCAGCGGCCCTACCAGATCCATCCCGATGTGCTCGAAGGGCACCTCGATGATGGACAGCGGAATGAGTGGACTGGGGGGAGGAGGTCTCGGTGAGGTCCATTGGCATGTGGGACAGGCATGACAGAACAACCGGACCTCGGCTTCCTTCCCTGGCCAGTGAAACCGGTCGCGGATTCTATCACCCCTGACTTCAGCATTTGGTCCACTTCCATCTCTATAGCCTGCCGACAAGCCTCAGGGATCCGATAGGGCCCTCTGGCACGCGTTGCTCCTGGACCACCCTCCGGGTAAACGGCGGTGCTCGCTCCCCAGCCTCTCTCCGGTGGGCCGCCTCCGCCAGCTCGATGGCTTCCACCAGCTCCCTCGCCGTTCCGGGATTCCTCATCCCGACCACGTGTCGATGTTGGCGGGGCAGCGCACGCAGCATGCAGTCGACGACCACTTTCTGGCAAACGAGTCTCAGCTGGGCCGGATCAGCCGCTGATGAGTCTTGCAGGTGCTCCCTCGTTGGTAACTAGGGCAACGCTGATCTGAACTCGGGACGCTCATCATAATATATTTATATTTCATGTTGATATAACACTATAACAATCCAAGTGCTATATTACTCACCGTGCTCTTTGTCCCATTCTGTTGTTCCCCACCTGCTGTGCAAATAAATCTTCATACTTAACTTACTCTTTGTGTTGTGTCCGCTTCCGTAACAGTTGTTTTGCAAAATGTCACAGTTATGAGAATAAGGCCTGGAGTAACATTTTAAGGAAAATATAATTATATTTTCATAATTGTTTTTTTCTTCTCAAACCTTGTCTGTGGTGTAAAAAGCATCCCTGGCCCAAATGCTCCCAGAAAGCATCACTTCCCACTTTGATAATTACTGCAGTTAATTTCCTCAACTTAACACCAGCAAGCTTGTTAGCTAGACAGTATCAGACAACAATATTTACTTATTTTCCATATGGTTTGAATAAATATTCATGCCTACTAGGCTAGTTGATGTAAACAATCTAAAACTTTGTACTGTTGATGAACAGTATATAAAATCAAACGTCAGTCTGCCGCGCGCTCATAAGATCTTACGGTTCTCACTTGTGAATTCAGTTTACTGGAGACTCGCTCTAAATGGATCATATGAACCAGTGATTTGTTGACTCGAGAACAGATGCAATCGGATCATTCTAATTTGTGAATGAATCGTGCAATTTGCAAACCGATTTAACGAGTTTATTGAAAAGAATCAGTCTGTTCATGAATCAGACACCACTTCTGGGTCTCGAAGTAAAGTACAGATATTTGAAAAATAACGTTACTTAAGTACAGAAATAAAATAAAACTACTTCGTAACTGTCCACCACTGTTTTTTAGTTAATGAAGCCAGACAAAGGCTGATGATGTCACACACAGCAAGGGAGAAAAATATGACGTTAACCTTACTAATTTATGATGAATTTACTCCACCTTTGCCATAATCCACAACACTATAATTTTTCTGGTCGATATAACGATCATAAGCCATCTTTCCTTAAAACATTAATCTGTTAATCGTTAACGATCACTGCTGTGGAGAAAATGGAAAGAATGAAAGTGAAGTGACTTATGACCAGGTATGGTGACCCATACTTGGAATTCATGCTCTACATTTAACCCATCCAAGTGCACACACCGTGAGCACACATCTTTGGGTTACAAGTCCAACTGCCCCTAATGAGGCTTCAAAAGTAGCTAACGTAATGGTTCACAGTTACTAACTTAATACAAAACAATTATTACAATTATTATCCAATCACAACGTTCACTCTCACCTGAATACTGATCACCGACACCTGTCACATATCACGATGCCAATCAACCACCACATAAAACCACACACCACACTTCAGTCACTGTCCGAGCTCGTTCCAGACGAAGTGGACTCTATTTCATCAAGACCTATCTAAGCTATACTTAATATTGAACTTACCTTGTGCCTTTCCCTGTGTTCTCCACAATCTCTGTGTTTCCCTCAGGCTCCTCAGATTCCCTCTCTGTCTCTCCAGCGTCTTCGGATTTGTGGTGTGTGGTTGTGGCTGCTTGTCTCCGCGTTTCCTCCAACGATCCCTCGATTCTGCAAGATAAACAAAACTATATTAACGAACTGTTCCTGTGTGTTTAATCTATCATCTACTGTTATACTCACCATTTCTTCTGCCCCGATCTCTGTTATTCCTCTGCTGCTAAAAATAAAGACTTCCTTTGTACTTACCATCTGTGTCCAGTCCGCTTCATAACAGCGTGCTGTGAAATCACAGATTTTTTTTACAGAGTAAATAGCATCCATTGTTATTTACACTTGGTGCAAGTAGCTGCTTCCTATATATGATCATTAAGTTTACATTTTACTTTAACTTATCCACAATAAGTTGAGCAATTTCAATCATTCATATTAAATTCAACTTGATTTTTAAAAAAGAAATGAAGTTTGCAAACCAATTTCAGGAGGAAGGGCTGACGATTATTAGACACAGCTGACACCATTTACTAATCAGTCTCGCCTTCATCGTAAGCCAATCTGATCCTTATCTCTCCACTATAAATAATCCAGTTTCCTTCCCTTCCGCATCTCGTTCTTGCATTCCCTCCGCCTTCCCTTCTCCACCGTTCGCTCCTTCCATGGGGGCATGCAGGGTTCGAGCCGGACTCCGAGCCACGCCCTCATTAGGGCTCTCGCTACTAGGGCTCGGGATTCGCCGAGCTCCCGGCTCGCCCCCGACAGCACGCCAAACATGCATTATTTTATTACTACTATGAATGAGGAAGCGCGAACTAGTGAACTGGTTTAATGTAATTTAAGTTGAAATGCTTGTACAATCAAGTTGATTACAAAAAAACATTAAAGCAGCAACTGAGCTTATGTTTGTATCAAATAGGTTGATTTTTATATAGTGTACACTCAACTTTGTACTTTTATTGAAAAAAACAGAGATTTGGTGTGACTGATATCCTCTTCCTCTTCAGGCTCTATGTGGACTGAATGGTGAGATTCAAATGAGACCATTTCTGCCACCCAGACCTAAATCAGTCAATCAAATGAATAATTCTTCTTTTGGAATATCCACAACTGACATGGGAATCAGTGATGAGGAGTGGGAAAGACTACAGAAGGCTCTCGACTGGCCTGGTCCAGATCAACTAATCACTCAGCTGGATCTGAGCACAAGTCCAGTCCACTCAACATTCTGTTTTGTGGAACTGAAAAACAGTTACAAAGTGGGAGAAAACATCTCCGTTATTATCACAGCCAGAGACCACAACAAGAACCTGAAAACATATGGAGGAGATTTTTTCAAAGCAAATCTGTTCAATTCAAAGCTAAAGGTGTGTATATTTTATATTTTATGATTGATTTTTGTATATATTCATATTGAATTTTAATTGCTTGTTAATTGTTAATTTGTTTACAAAATATCACATACAATCCAAATTCTGTGAATGTTGGGATGTTTCATTTAAATTTGAATAAAATGAAAACTTCAAATCACATGAGCCAATATTTTATTTGTTAACAATATAACATAACAAATGTTTAAACTGAGAAATTTTACAATTTTACAATTTTATACATAAAATGAGCTTATTTCAAATTTGATGCCAGCAACAGGTCTCAAAATAGTTGGAACGGAGACATGTTGTAGCGTCTCCTCTTCTTTTCAAAACTTTTCAAAAAGGTTATGGTTTCTGGAGTTTTGATGTTGGATTTTGGTCCCATTCCTGGCTGAAGAGTTTGTGGTCATCTTTGATGCATGTTCATTTATACCTCGGCTCTCCCTCTTGGTGAAAAGTGACCTTGAAATGTAACTTTTTTTTTTCATGAAAACCATTGTAATATTCAGTTTGTTATATATATATATATATATATATATATATATATATGGTAACATTTTATTTTATGTTTACACCTATTAGTTGCTTATTAGCATGCATATTACTAGAATATTAGCCTTTATTAGAGCTAATTAAGGACATGCCTTATTCTACATGGCCTTATTCTACATCCCTAATCCTACCAAATACTTAAAATTGACAACTACCTTACTAACTATTAATAAGCAGCGAATTAAGAATTTATTGAGGGAAAAGATGTAGATAATGAACAAGTGTTGCCTATTCTTATGTGTTACAATATATATAATTGTTTGTTCAATAACATTTTTTGATTATTATTTATCATTTTGAGGGACTATGCAATATGTCACATTAAAATAGAGTGAAGGCATTTAAAATAAAAAATGTTTAAGTGAGAATTGAGCCATCTGGATAGCCTGAGACTTCCACTCAATTTCAGTTCGCTTCTGTACTCAGTCTGATTTAGCAAACCAGTTCCCAGTTTATCTCAAGCTCCACAACAGCCGGTCCAAACAATGAACAGAGGGCGGGCTTAGAGCTGTGACACAGACACTAAGTGCCAAATTTAAGATTGTAGTTTAGGTTAGGGACATGACAGCTGACATGGAGACACGTGATGCTATTCATCCCTACGAGAAAGTAAACACTTTTCTGTTGTACCCGTCCAGACTCTGTCTACGAAGCAAAGTGAAGTAGCAGAGTTTGGTACTACAAGGCTACCATCTGGAGGCATTAAAAGATAATGTAATTGGAAAGTCTTTTAGTTTTCATTTTATTCAAATTTACAAGAAGTCCCAACATTTCCGGAATTTGGGTTGTATTATGTTTATGTTTATAAGCTTACTTTAACAACAGATATTGTTTGTTTTGTTTTTTTTCGTAGTTGTTGTTTTGTTTTGTTTCGTGCATTACACTTAACCTTTTCTATTCTTTCTGTAGGCGAGTGTGTATGGCGAGGTTGTGGATCATCGTAATGGGACTTACTCTGTTTCTCTTCTTCTTCCCTGGGAAGGTCAGGCACAAGTTTTTGTACGTCTTGAGCACTCCAGTGAAGTTGTGCAGATTCTTAAAAAATACAGGGAGTCTTCATTCCCTCGTAGCCACTATAACGGCCACTTTGAAGGGCCAGGAACCAAAAACACCAAAATCAGTGAAGTAGTGGAATGTAATCTTAAGTGGGGTGCAGAAGGACGTTTGAGGAAAGGCAACTGCTGCTGTGAGTATAAGGATATAAAAACAGGGACGGAGTGGCATTGTGAGAGACCCAAGAAACTTTCCTGTGACAAACTGGTTGGTCACTCTATGGGACGTTTTGAAAGCCCATTAAATCATTTTGAGAATCAGCTGTTTTCAGCGTAAGTTTGAAAAGATTTAAAATTTATTTCAGAAGAATTATGAAATGTTAAAAAAGTAAAAAATCTATTTTTATTATTTATCCACAGGAAATTAACAAATGTTGCTATTACTGGAGACAAAACAAACATAAATGTCCTTCCCAACACTGAAGGCATTGGTATGTTAACGTGGAGAATATATTAACATGTTTGTATTAACATATTTTATTCCTTGTTTGGAACGTATGCTGTTGTTGTTTTTGTTGTTAATCTTAATGTTAAATATTATCATGCACACATAGGCAATATTTCAGTGAATGAAATTTACCTTATTTTATTTTTGTTTATACTATCTTCTGAGTTCTCTTTATTTTCCGTGAATACAAAATGGTCAAAATATACATGGACCACATATCAGAAGACTGACATCATTTGAAATCTAATGTAATAATATAAGAGAATGAACAATGATAACAGTTTTTTCAGGTAAATGTTTCTTTGCTTTAGGCACGATGGAGAGATGCAGATCTGGCTTGACAACACCAGTTCCTGCAGGGTTCTATTTTAAAGATGTTTGGAAGTCTTTTGTATGCAACACTCAACAGTTCAACTCTTCACAAATGGGAAATTGTCTTAAAAACAAAGTTGTCTACTTGTTTGGAGACTCTACCACAAGGCAGTGGTTTGAGTATTTAGAAAAAAATGTGCCAGGCAAGTTATTCAACAACATGACTTTGTTGTCATTTTCTTTCAGACTTGATGAATGTGGGGGATGGGGAACGGGGGAAACAGTAATTCATTTGATTACTCGTTATTGGAAAAAATACAGCCGTTAGTAACGCCACTGCTCCGGGTGTGTGTTCACGGTGTGTGTGTGTGCGTGGTTGTTCACTTCTCACTGCTGTGTGTGCGCACGTTGGATGGGTTAAATGCAGAGCACAATTTACCAAGTATGGGTCACAATACCTGGCCACAAGTCACTTCACTTATTCCCATCACTGCTCACCAACAGCAGTTTACAACATCAACATCAACACTGCTACAGTTCCTGGGCCCCCTGGACAGCATGTCTACTTGGGGCCCCCTCGTGATCGTGTTCCGGGGGTTCCCCTTGTGGTAGAAAACGTGAGTGTCATGTCGGAGGCTTCCGGACTGCCTCCTCCGCTCCACCAGAGGGAGCTCTTGCCAGAGTTCCACCCCTTGACCCTTACCGGGCTTGAGCGCGCCCTGGTCGTTTGCCACTCCCAGTGTCCCTATTTAACAGAGTTTCAGACTGGGCATGATGCGAAGTCTTTATTTTGCCACAGTGATCAATTCTGAGCGTTTTCTCTCTGTTATTGCCTTTAGTGTTTGACCTGGACTGTTTACTATTTCTGAACGTTTTCTGCCTGCCCCAATCTTGGATTGTGTATCTCTGTTGAACATTTACTGCCTGCCCCGACCCAGCCCGTTACCTTGACTACGAACTTGGATTTGCCTACCTTGCTTTGTTTGCCCCTGTTGACCCTCCTTGAATAAAGCTGCAAATGGATTCCAACACAGCCTGGTCCCTCGTCACAGTGAGGGGAACCTCTAAGGGGACATTGTCAGGCCCTTAGAATCGTCCTAACTTTCCCCCACCTTACGGCACCCCTGCTTGACTCTCAAGAGCAACATGAAGTCTTATTATATCAATCAATGAGGGACACACGACAGGAACCAACTAATGGGAACAAGACACATGACTAAAACAACCAATCAGAACAGTTAGAAGAGTTAGAAAATAAAAGACATGAAAATAAGAACATGACAGAATCATGAAACAAGGCAAAATAGCAAAATAAAAGAGCAGAAAACCTAAACAAGAAACAAAACCTCAACCTCCATGTTACAACGCGTTTCAGAATATATTTTGTGTGTGTGTGTGTGTGTGTGTGTGTTCTGAAAAAGAAGGAAAGTCAAAATGTTTTGAAATATCATGAAATTTTGGGGTAAACCTTTCCTTATTTGGCATGATATACTTCTTGGGACTGCTGGTAAAGAAATTAATAAAGAAATTAGTCTAATGTAAGTATTTCTTATCTTTTTTTAGATTTAAAAAGAATGGACCTCCACACTCCTCGTACAGGTGGACCGCTGATGGCTCTGGAATTGAAAAATAATATAATTATTCATTGGAGGCCACATGGTGTTCCTTTACGATTTAGTAAAATGCTTATTACGGACCTGCATTATATCAGCAATGATATTGATGAAATAGCTGGTGGTCCTCATGCAGTTGTTGTCTTCACATTTTTTGCCCATCGGGTTTTTCACCCATTAACTTTTTATGTTCGTGAAGTAGCTAAAATCCGTCAGTCTGTTGTAGCGCTGCTGAGTCGTGCACCAGAGACCACCGTCATCATCAAGTCTGGAAACACTGCAGGACGAAAGGTACACTTGGACATTTCTTTTTTATTTTTTTTTTTAAATCTTGTTTTCTTATGTTAATGTTTCTGTTAAACAAGAAAATATGGTGCATTGATTATGCTGCCTTTATACTGAAAACTCATTGAGATGGATCTGAGAATATTTTATACAAAATTATTTCTATGACTCCAGTATGTATACATAGCCTAACATTTTTTAGTGCATTATAAATGTATTCTTCAGGTATTATAATGACTACAAAACGCATTATAAATAACTTTATAATATGTTGTATCATCATGAATATTCATAAGAACAGTTTCCATGTGTTATAATATTTACTTAATTGTGGTTAAAACTTTTAAGAGTATGATCATTTATAACATACAATAAACACGATACAGCGACTGTCACGAATGAGTCAGAGGCGTTCGAATACATTCGCAGAGGTTTATTCATGGTCGGCAGAACAGGGTCAAACAATGGCAAACAGATCTCTTAGGATGAAGCTTAAAGGAGCCGTATGTAGGATTGACACCGAGTGGTTGAACTAGGTATTGCAGTTCAAATTCAAAATATTGGAGAT
>JAUMHE010000082.1:3896615-3911899 GCA_032359235.1 Enteromius mattozi
ATCAGGTGTTTTGGAACCGACATACTCACGGTATGCGGGTTTGGGGTCAATCAACCCAGAGGTTATGTTTTACCAAAAGGTAAGTTAACCAAGCTTTCTGGAATACCCCCCTGAAGAATTAACCACTGTTATTAAGTCTATTTGAGAGAAATCTACATCATGCCAAAATTATTTGGCAGCAGCTATCTGCACTAGTCAACTCTACATTGTTGATTTTGTGTAACTTAAAACCACTAGAAGTCCACATAAGCATGGCAACTGTTGTGTACATTTCTGGAGAACAGTTTGTGCTGTTGCAGAAAGAACTTGGAAATTTAATTGTAAAATATCAATTTAAGCACAGTGAGGCACTACACGGTTCTATTTCTCTCATGGTTACCAGCATTCTTCAAAATATATTCTGTAGTGTTCAGCAGAGAAAAAAAAAACCTGAAAACTTTTCAATGTTTGTTTGTTTTTTTGGGATTTTTTGCAAGTTTTTGAAAATGATAGAGGTTGTTATAGAGGAAATTATAGAGGTTTTTATGTAATTCAAATGTAATTTGAATATTTAGGTTAGTTTTTATTTTATTTTAGGCCCTATTTATTTATTTATTTATATTTTATTTTGTGTGTGTGTGTGCGTGTGTGCGTGTAAATCATACATATGCTATCAATGCATGTATTGTTTTCCCCTCGCTAATCGCTTGTTTTATTCTCCTCGTTGAAAAGCTGCTTGACGGTTCGATTGGACGTTTTTAAAATAAAACATCGCCAGCACACTAAACACAAGTGTAGTAAACACACTGAATATAAATAGTGAACGTTCCTAGATAGTGAACTTTAGCTTTGCTAATGCCAAAAGGTTCTTGCGGACCTTCATCCCTTATGTAACTACTGATGCTCCAAAGGCAGAGACAGAGCGCGCATGCGCCTTTGCAGCATCATCAGCACCAGCGCAACAGAACATCGCGATGCTCCAGCCTCTTCTTGTGTTTACTATCGGTGGAAGATTTGATAATGAAAACCTTTAGATGATTCTTATACATGCAGATGGATATTTTTTTCTATCGTACTATACACATAAAAGGAGACGCGGATGTTATATAAAGAGCTCTGACAGGAGTCAGTCTGTTATTAACAGTGAGGGCCTTATCACAGCACGTAGCATCGTTTACATCAAAATTGACCAGGGCTCTTGCTTTAATTTCGGTGATTTCGGTGGTTTCATGTGTATAAAGGTGTAAGGCTCTGCTCAGTGTGATGCACATCAGTGCTTTGCCGTACTCTCTCTCCGTTATAATGGCTGCTCTGTATCAGGGCACGGACTCGTCCTCTCCGGATAAATATCTGGCGTTAAAAGACGTCAGAGAGGTGAAGGAGGAGACCACTCTGGACGAGAAGCTCTTTCTGCTGGCCTGCGAGAAGGGTAAGTTCAGTTACCACTCTAAAGGACGTATTGCTTAAATATATAGGCTAGTATAATACAGTAATAATAATATTTTAATAATAACAACACGGTTATAGATTTTAGTTGCTTGATTTTACAATGTCGTTTGTTTTGGGGTTTAAATAACATTTACTTATATTATTGTTCTGATGAAATGGTACTGTATATGGGTAGCGTTATATTTTATATTTTGTGTCTATATAGTATGATTACTGACATATTTCATGTAACCTAGTTTTTGTGTGACCTAATATTAATTTAGAATCTGTATAGAACATTTTGACTTTTAAGAAATTTGACAATCTACAGAAACAATGTCTAAACCTAAATTAAAAATAACTAACAGTTTGTATATTTATTGAAAGCCACAAGAAATTATGTTTCGAAATTACTTGGATTGCTTTATTAATTAAATAATAAAGTTTAACAGTTTTAACAGTTTTATTTTAAATGCTTTAAGAAGAATTGTGTTAGTAGCTTTGGAATAACTGACTATAATAATTTCCTTTATTTAGTCTACATGACATACTACTATGTAATAGTGATTTGTTTTGAGATAAGTAGATTTTGAGAGCGTGACTGATTCTTCGGACATCTTCAGTGTTTAGGGTTATGTTTAACAGAAGTGCATAGTTTATTTCCAAGCATTCCAGAAACAGCTTGGAAAACTAATGAATTTCCTCTGGTTACATTGTGCAGACAAGAGTCAGTTGCTATTCTTTTACCATATAAAGAAATCCTAAAATGACTCACCGGGAAGGATATCTAAGGGCTACATTATTTTCCATCACAAACTGCTGTCCTCTCTTTCTGATAACATATGTAGATGTCATCGTATAAACCATCGAACTAATTTATTGTTACCTAACTGCATTTTAAGGAGACTACTACATGGTGAAGAAGCTTCTGGAGGAGAAACGACATGGTGAATTAAACATTAACTGCGTAGATGTACTTGGGAGAGACGCTGTCACCATTTCAATCGAAAATGAGAATCTAGACATATTGCAGTTGCTCTTGGATCATGGCTGCCAGGTGAGAGCACACCCATGTCCTCAGATTATAAATAACATGCTAGAAAAAAAAACAAAAGAACAATTTGTTCATTTGAGATAAGTGTGTGTGTGTGTGTGTGCACACAGGCCACAGATGCATTATTAGTGGCTATTGATTCAGAAGTGGTAGGAGCAGTTGACATCCTCCTAAACCATCGGCCCAGACGTTCCTCCAAGCCTTCTATTGCGGTTAGTGATTTTTGCGATTATTTTCCTTTTCATTTAATTTCTTTTAGAATATGTGTTTAACTAAGTATTAGTGTTTCACTAACAATAAACATATTTAAACCATATGAATTATTTAAAATCTTATTTAAATGATTAATAATTAAATCTTATTTCAAAATAATCAATTGTCATAAAAACTTCATCCTTGTATACATTTTTTAGAAACTGATGCAGCGCATTCAAAACCCAGAGTATTCCACCACCATGGATGTTGCTCCAGTCATTCTTGCTGCCCACCGGAACAATTATGAGATTTTGACCATGCTTTTAAAGCAAGACATCTCTCTGCCTCGACCCCATGCTGTAGGGTGCGAGTGCACCCTCTGTAATGCCAAGAACAAGAAGGACAGTCTTCGTCACTCAAGGCAATAATTTTTGTATCTAATTTATCTTTACAGGGTAGGATTAGTGATGTAGAATAAGGCATTAATAAGTGCTTAATTAACACTAATAAATGGCTAATATTCTAGTAATATGGATGCTAATAAGCAACTAATAGGTGTAACTGTAAAATAAAATGTTACCAAGAAATGTTTTAACGTATGTGATGTTGCTGTTAAAGAATCAACTATAAATACATTTGAAAAGCACAAACAATAAGTATCTTTTACAATGTGGAGTTGAGTTTGTCTGCATTATTTTGAGTGGTCTGTTTCATCCTCCATTTGTGTTTCTGGCAGGTTCCGTCTAGATATCTATCGGTGCCTTGCCAGCCCATCCTTGATCATGCTTACAGAAGAAGACCCCATTCTGAGAGCATTCGAACTGAGCGCTGATCTGAAAGAGCTGAGCCTGGTGGAAGTGGAGTTTCGGTAATGGAAGAGTGATTAGGGAAAGAGGTCTCATAGGGATCACTGCTAAATGGAAAGAGCAAATTGGTTTGACAATTTTACATGCATGCTTTTATAGCAGTTAATTTAATGAGGTCAAAGGTTGTCAAATCATATTGAGTGAAGAATCTCTTTTAAATTCCAAATCAATGTTTATTTGGATGCTAAATATATTACAATGCAAACCTTGTGTCTGTCAAAAAGTAGGTTGATCAGACAATTTTTCTCAACAAAAATGTGTATTTCTGTTTTGAATATCAATAAAATTGTCAAAATGCACATTTAGGGGCATGCAGTTATTGACACTCTCCCATGTTCCTCTATAAAACAATTCAACCCAATCGGCATTTCGTACATATTTTACAAGGTGGCTAATTTGTACAAATTTGTACGACCTGGCTCGTATGAATTCATATGATTTTTGCTAAATCGTACATATTTTACAAATTGCCAATTCGTATGAATTTGTGAGAAATTCCCTACACCTAACCCCGCCCTTAAACCTACCCGTCACTGGGGTTTAGACAAATCGTACAAAATCGTACGAGTGAGGTCGTACGAATACATACAAATTGGTCATGAGACTGTGTTGAACAATCACAATCCAAACAAATTTCTATAGTCTTCTTTGATTGACATCAAAACAGTGTCGTCCAAGTCCATTACAGATATAGAAAAAAGAATTGTTTCTCCTTCTACTGCTTATTCTGGGACTCATTGTCATTATATTACAGGAATGATTATGAAGAACTTGCCAAGCAATGCAAGATGTTCGCCAAGGACCTGCTGGCTCAGGCCCGCAACTCTCGCGAGCTGGAGGTCATACTGAACCACACGTCCAGTGAGGACCACGTAGACAAGAGAGGCCTACTAGAGGAACGGATGAACCTCAGTCGCCTCAAACTGGCCATAAGATACAACCAAAAGGAGGTTAATGAGGATTTTTACAAAATTATGCTTGTATTTTCAACAGCCTGGGGTGTGTTTCCCATATAATGATGTAACTTGTCTGCTAAACTACCAAAGTATGGTGTATTGTTGGAAAAAAGAGCTAGCTTCACGTCTGTTTCCCAATACAGTAGTAACTTTGCAGCACATTTGCTGTTCGAACTACATTGGTTTAGCAATAGAGAACCAATGATAGTTCACATGACAAATTTGATGTAGCTTTTGTTAATTGATCACTTTGACCAGGCTGTTTTGGGTCACTATTGACTTCTATAGAGTTTTTTTTCTTCAAAATATCTTCCTTTGTGTTCGGCAGAACAAAGAAATTTATTGGAACTGCTCAAGGGTGAAACTATTCCTTTAAAGTGCCCCTATTATGGATTTTTGAAAACGACCTTTCATGCAGTGTGCAACAAAGCTCTAAGTGAATGAAAACATCCTGCAAAGTTTCAAATCTGAAAGTGCATTGTGTACAAAATTATTGTCTCTCAAAAGAAAGAGTCAACTCTGAACGACCGAAACAAGTTGTTTTTGAAACAAACCCCAAGCCGCCTTAAGTGGACGTCAACATGAAACATTAGCATGTTGCCCGCTCACTTGAAAATGTGAATATTTCGTAGCCCATAATATGAGCACTTTAAAGAGAAAGTTTACCTATAAATTCAAACTTCGACATCATTTACTTACCCTGAGTTTGTTCCAAAATTGTATGAACTACTTTCATATTTTAAAAAATGTTGGTTGAGCACAAAAGAAGATTTTTTGAAGAATGCCGGTAAACAAACAGTTGATGGTAGCCACTGACTTTATTAGTATGGAAAACATACTACTGCCAGCTATTTGGTTTCCAACATTCTCCATTTATGCTCAGGAGAAGAAAGAAACTCATAGTTTTGGAACAGCTTGGAGTAGAAATGTAATTTTTGAATGAACTATCCAAACCAATGACCAGATATTGTTGAAATATCAACCTTTGTTTTATAAGAAAGCACCAGGCACATTACTTTTTTCTAATGCACTTTCTCGTGTTCCAATCTGTGCAGTTCGTTGCCCAGTCCAACTGTCAGCAGTTCCTGAACACGGTGTGGTTCGGTGAGATGGCGAGCTACCGCCGCAAGCACACATGTTTGAAGATCCTGTCTGTTTTGAGTGTGGCGCTAATGTGGCCTCTGCTGTCCATCTGTTACCTGCTGGGACCCCGTTCTCGAGTGGGCCAGGTCATCCACACACCTTTTGTCAAGTTCATCATCCATAGTGCCTCCTACTTCACCTTCCTGCTCCTTCTAAACCTCTACTCAATGGTCTACAATGGGGATATGAAGAACACCATGGGTCCCCCTTTGGAGCTGATAGACTACCTTCTCATTCTCTGGATCATAGGTGAGGATGAACAACATTTCATGTATTATTTTCTTGCCATGCATTTTCTATCTGACAAATGAGAAGCAAAACAGAATTTTGTGCTGTGATTGCTATCAACAAGAAGCAAAAGATTAAAAAAGGCCATAAATTCATACCTAAAGCCTCGTAGTCCTCTCAAGTACACACTTTGTTAATGAAATGCTGCATATATTGTCAAGCAGAAGTTCATATACAGTAAATTCATGTGAATGGTTAACATATAAATGTTATAATTATTACAATGGACCCACGAGCCTTGCACGACAAACCTTCAGTTCGCCCATCTGTTCCTCATAAAACCATTAGTATGACTGATAAATTACATAGATAATGTTCCTTGATGCGGAAGCAATAAACACAGCTAGCGGTTAGCATCTGTCTAGAGCACATTAGCATGATACCACTGGGTAATTTGTTGCTAATGGCACTTAGTTTTTGTCAAATATCCTTCTACAAAGACTTAACTGTCATGAATACATGACTTTAAATGTTTGTGGACTTAAGAATATTATAAGATCAAGTTTGAAGATAATTAAGACTGCATAAAGACCACTAGAGGGTGGAAGAGGATTCATTTTCACTGCAAATTTAAGAATATACATCACAGTTCATAACATCTAAAATAACATTTAATTAGAAGTCCAATATGTTCTGATCACATCGCCTTCCTTTTCATCGTTATATGGTGTTGCTTACTGCTTTTAGTAACACACCCAGATTATACTAGCCAGTAGCCACCTCATAAATGACGTGAATAGAATGTCAAGAAAACTATACACAGCCCATTGGAGCAGAATACACTCATGCACTCAGGTGTACATTCATGCGTTAAAATTTCAAAAGAAAATCCTATTCATTAACCTGTCTTCAAAACTAGTTCTGTGAGTTCTGAATTTTGTGGCGCATTATTTCCATTGTTTCTTTATCACAGCTGAAATATGATTAAATAAAAGGGGTCAGTCAGTAATTTATCAGTCATATCACAATACAGGTACAACTAATTATATATTTTATGAATGACAGATACTACATTGTATTTTTATTCATTGTATTTATTTTGAATTGGTTCTTTTTTTACTGTCAAATGTAAATAAGCAGTTTTGCTCTTATATATTGACAGTAGAAATGAGAGTAAACAGTGGATTAAGCCTGTTTTTCCAGCCCTATTCTTTACCCCATTCCTGTTACATATCAGCTTGGAAACACATTTATTTAAAAAAAAAAATTAAGAAAATATTTGACAATCGTCAACAATGTGACAAAATTCAAGTGCCTAATATGTAATAAACCCTCTGGTATTTTTTGTGTGGCCGTCAAATTTACATTTAAATTAATTAATGAATTGACTTATAATCACATCTAAAATAAAAGTTATTGTTTACGTAATATAAGTGTATGTACTGTGTATATTTATTATGTATATATATTTATATATATATATATATATATAAATATTTATTTTTGATAGTTTATTATTATTATTTTGTATTTTGATTTTTATTGTACTAAATTATTTTTATGCAATATATATGATCCATTTATTAGCATTTATTATTCTTGTTAACGTAAAAAAGAATAATTGTTTTGACAAATTATTGCTGAAGTAAAAAAGAATTAGCAATTTATATGAAATGTTTAAACCACAACAACAAAAAAACATGTTTCACACTAAAACTGTGAGAAAATAAAAGCTGTATCTAAAAATGTTCTAAATTTGGCGCTGATATTTAAAAAAAAAATAGCTTTAAGTAAGATTTTAAGTATCAAATAATTTCTAGTTCTAGTAATAATTAAAAACACAAACATACAATTTTCAGTCAAAAATAACCAAACAAAAACAGTGGGTTAAGAGGCCTGTAACTGAAATTGGATGTGGTGTCATTAATTGGTCTGTAATTTCCTTGAGTTTTCTCTGGGATTAATAAAGTATATATTTATCCATCTATCTATATGTCTAGGCAATCTATACCTGATTCGTCGAGGGCACCTTTACTGATCAGCAGGTTCAATATTGTTACGTGTGGGCTTTAGAGATAGAGACAAGTAAGGTCCCAATAAGGCAATATCTATCATAGACAGTACACTGAAAATGCTATTACTACAGTGCATGCAGTTTTGTTATGTACTACAACATATTGAAGTGCAAATGGAATCTGCAACTATTTGAACTTAGTAAATAGCATCTACTGTACATACTGTTTAGACTTAGTGCAGACTTTTTTTGCTTCTTACAATTATTGGATATAGCTTCCATAACTATTTCTGCCAGGCATGTTTCTTTGAGTTACATTGCTCCTGACAGGTGATTGAAAACACCCAGCAGTAAGGAATTTCTGATTTGCTGCTCGAACGATTCTTTGCACTGATGGCAAATTCCTCTCTCTGCAGGCATGGTGTGGTCTGATGTCAAGCGTCTGTGGTATGAGGGATTGGAGGACTTCCTGGAAGAGTCACGGAACCAGCTGAGTTTTGTCATGAACTCGCTTTATTTGGCCACTTTTGCACTAAAAGTGGTGGCTCACAGCAAGGTATAAACCCTGTCCAGAACATTTAATTCTGAGTACTTTACTAAGTTATTAAAGGACTGTTTTTTTTTTTAAAACTAGTTTAGAATAAAAATTTTTGTCATTCCAAGCTATGACTGTCTTTCCTCCATTGAACGCAAAAGTACTATTCCCTTTGAATAAAAATTATTAAGAATTTTGAAATAACACAAGGATGTGTAAATTACAGGATTTACACTTTCAAAGAAACCAAATTTTTATATATACATATCTCAGAAATAAACGTACAAAAGCCATCACTGGGGCAGTACTTTTTCAAAAAAATACATGTTTGTACCTAAAGAGTCCATTTTGGTACTATAAAGATACATATTAGTACTTAAAGTGTACATATTTGAATCTAATACGTACAAAAGTGTACCTTTTGAAAAGGTACCACCCCTGTGACAGCTTTTGTACCTTTATTTTTGAGAGTGTATAATTATGTTGTTATATATAGTTATTTTTGTTGAAATTACATCATTTAGAATATCCTTTGTCCTCTGCTTCAGTTTAAGAATGTTGAGAAAGAGCGATTAGAAGAGAGGAAAAACTGGGATGCATTCCACCCCCTCTTGGTTGCCGAAGGCCTTTTTGCGTTTGCCAATGTTCTGAGTTATCTCCGTCTGTTCTTCATGTACACCACCAGCTCCATCTTGGGGCCTTTACAGGTAATCACAACTTCCTCTGTCTGTACTTTTTATCCATTCACTGCCACAACCAATGGAGTGTTTAACCACTGAAGTTTTTTCTTCTGTTACGTAATGCCCAGTGGTCACACCAATAACGCCAAGGAGTTCTCCCATTTTTCCTGTGTATCTAATCAGTGCTGCAAATGTCTGTTTTCAATTCTCTCAGCAGTTCAGTTTTTCCTTTCCAATTCTCTGTTCTTGGATCTCTGGTTTCATTTCTAATTTATTGGGATTTATTGCTGGAAATGTCCAGCTTATAGTGTGGGGGTGAATCTCATGAAGTCACATCCAACACCTGCCAAATGCAGGTCCTTTTTTTCTTAGTAAATTCTTAAAAAATAAAGATTCCAACAGGTTTTTTTTTTTTTTTTTGGCAGTGATGGGTTCTCCAAAGGATCATTCAGCAATCAAATTGAAAGATCTAAAGAACCCTTTTCCACTATAAAGACAAACCAATTCAAAGGTTCCATGGATATTAAGGTTTCTCCATAGGTGCCAATAAAGATCCCACATTATTAAGAGTGAGCTGGGAATTTTGCCTCCAGCCATTGTGGTGGGCAACCTATAACATGTCTTGGATTGGCCTTTGATAATTCTCTTACTTAGTAAATAACACACACTTGTTAAAGTAAACTTTTATTGTATTTTGAAGAATGATGAAAGATAAGCTGAGGATGCATATGTTTGTTTAGATGTTCCGTATTGCTTTTCCTTGATTAAACCCTTGACTTTGGCAATGCTAATGCTATGCTTTTTCGGTCTTCCAGTCTTCATGAGATTCACCGTCACTGTAAACAAAGACAAAATAAAAAAAATCTGTAAAATTTATGGTAAAAAAACAGCAGCTGTGGTTGCCGGAGTTCGACTGTAAAAAATACAGTACCAACATTTTAGGTTGTATGGTTTGAAGTTAAATTTACAGTTAAATACCATAATCTCATAAACTGATATAATGTTAATATACCAACCTATTAAAGAACTGAAATCTGTTTTGTACCTTTAAAATACATTGATAACCACAATATGCAGGTGATGAGAAAGTCACATGATGAACCAAAGCCCACCACAAGCAGCTTTTAAATATGAACATATATAGAAGGTGCTCAGTGTCATCCACACAAACACTAAACACCATCATGGTGACAATCATTAAACTCAAATATGCAATAAACATTAATTTAACAGCATTACATGTAGCATACAACCCTAATAAACATAACTCATAAGAAAAAACGAATAAGAAGCATAGTTATTTCAAAGAAAAAACATCAAATTCAAACAAAATTTGAAATGTAATTCAGAGAATTCAGCTCTCTGTCTTTAGCAGGCATCTTCCTGCAGTAGTTTCAGAGAGGTTGCATAATACAGCACTGCTCTTCTCAGAGGACTCGGCATTCGGCATGACTAAAACCGTGTCAGTCCTGAGTTTATGTGTGAGTGTCTCTGCTCTCCAGCACGTGCTCTTAGACTGACATCAGTGTCTGGCGTTGCTGTATGGAAAAGTAATTCACTCAAGGATTGTGGTTGGAATGATGCATATGAACAAACACACACTCTGAGCTGTAATGGATTGACGCACGAACACACACCCAACTTAAGTTATTTAGAGGAAAGTGCCTTGTATTATTGCTTTTCTATAAATGCATGAACCTACCCACATACTTAAATGCTTTCTATGTCACTCCCTCTACCATACAAACATATGATGTACAGATACAAGAATGACAAAGAATACAGTCAGACTGGGAAGGCAGACATTTACTCCCTCCTGCTTCATTGTTTGACTAAGAGTGTCCAGTAAATCTCCCCAAGGAAAGATAAGTAGAAAACACTGACTCACCTCTGGATAAACGTCTGAGGACATACTTCTTTCTTTGTGAGGGCAAGAGTTGAGATGTCAAACTGACTGCTTAAACTTTAAATTTAAGGAGCGATATGGTGTTTTGTAGCTATAGTAACTGTCTTATTAGTGTGAGTTTGTCAGGGTTAGAAGCCCTTATTATGCCCGCTGTGCTATATCTGATGGGCTGGGTGTCTTTCCAAACCCTTGCTTGCTTGGACATAAAAGAGTCATTAGCAGGGCCAGATGGAATCTGTGTTTTTTTCCCATTTTCTGTGCTGATACTTTCTATTGATCAAATACTATATGTTACCATTTCAGTGTTTGTGTTCTGTAAGGTCCTTTTTTAAATGAACTAATAATTTTAATAAAAACATGGATGCATTAAACTGATAAAAACAGATCATTTTATTGTAAAAAAAAAAAAAAAAGCAGTCAGATTTGTGGACTGAAATTATAACTGTTTTATAACACAGTATTATAAGATTTCTAATCAGGCATCAAATAGAAAACTCAAAATATTCCTTTCAGCCAGCGGAATCACTTTGGGGTTGGATTTGAGGCTTTCTATCAGAGGCATACGTTTCAAATGGCTACTGCAAATACTATGGTTCAAAAAAGGTTGAAAATATTAGATGTGGAAAATGCCTATCAGGGGTTTGAGAGTGACAAGAAAATGAATTTGTTTAATGGGAGTTGTAAAAAAAAAAAAAAATCCCCCAAATCCTGGCTATGTTTCAGAGCAAACACACAGTACAGAACATTATGGTTCACCGGTCAGACTTGACACAAGGAATTCATCTTATCCCTTACCTCAACCCACACTGGAAAGGCCAGTAGAAAGCATGGATAGAGACAGACACCTTAAAAAAGCTAGTCTACTGTATGTGTGTACTGTAGGTAAGGGTTGCTTAATGTAACTACCAGGAAATGTTTCCCTGCCATTACCCCCTAATGGGCCAAACCAATATTTACCTGAGCTGTGTTTATCAGTGACTAGTTGTTATCTTATATATGGAATTACTTAAAATGACATCCACCACTTAAAATAAACTTGTAAACCATGTTTACTTAATGTTTCAAACCATTTCCATGATCATCTCAAAAAGGACCAACAACAACAAACAAGCTAAAAAACGCAACAGTCATATTTACTTAGATTTAAGTATACTAAATTGTTTTCAAATTTTGGATTTTAGCTGGTTTTAGACGTGTCTTCATTTTTGTAATTTATTCATTGGTCATTTTATATTTACTGTGTGTTTTATATGGACTCCAGTAAGAGCCGACACTTCATGAAAACTATTGAAATCATTAAAATTTAATTTCAGTGCTGCCAGCTTTTTTTTCTTCTTCTTTTCATTGTTTGGCTAAGAGTGTTCAGTAAATCTCCCCAAGGAAAGTTAAGTGGAAAACAGCAATGCATCAAAATATTTTTCTTTGGTAATCAACAGAATGCAGCATGATGACAGTGGATCTTAAGTTGAAATTATTTTTGTTATAGGAACCTTTCTAGATCCCTATGGTATCTCTATATGTGGTCAGTCTGGTCTGCTCAGGCTTGGATGTGGAAGGGCTTGTAAAATGTCTTTGTCATTGCAGATCTCCATGGGCCAGATGCTACAAGAGTTCGGGAAGTTTCTTGGCTTATTCCTGCTTGTACTCATCTCTTTCACTATTGGCCTGACACAACTCTATGGAAAAGACAAGAACCTATCCATCTCTAAAAATATAAGTGACTGTGAGGGAATCTTCTGTCGAGAGCAGAGCAACGACACCTTTCACACGTACTTTTTATTTCATCTCATTTACACTCATCAGAAAATTTTATAGTTAAAGGGAGTGAATTATTTTTTTTTTTCTTTCAAAGTGAGTTTTTGCATCTTAGTTTCTATAAATGCTCTTGTTGGACCAGAGAGGAGGTTTTAAGTTCTGAGTTCTTCCTCATGATATTACCCATTTGAAAAATATTTGACAAACAAAACTTTTAGCTTTCTATGACACAAGCCCTGTCCCAACTGGCGCACTTCATGTGCACTTGCAATGGCCACCGCAAACACCTGTCCATTAAGTTCACTAGAACGTATGGTTTTCCATTCATCATTCTAGCTTTAAGAATGGTGCTCATGAGACTCTTTAAAGCAGCATTACATCACAAAAGTGCAGACTCAGAGGAAGACCGCAAAGGTTTAGGGTGTGATTTGGGACATTTCCATAAACCATTGTTCTAAAGATGTAAGATGCAAAAAAAAGGAAAAGAAAAAAAAGTCTGTTTTAAAGAAATCTTTTACCATGCTCATTTATCTCTTTCTCCAGGTTTATGGGGACATGTTACGCCCTCTTCTGGTACATTTTTTCCCTGGCACATGTGGCTCTGTTTGTTACAAGGATCAGCTACACAGAGGAGCTGCGGTCATTTGTTGGTGCGCTTATCGTTGGTACCTACAACATTGTTGTAGTGATTGTTCTCACCAAACTCCTGGTGGCCATGCTGCATAAGAGCTTCAGACAGATTGCTGTAAGTGACCCTTGAGATGATTTGATGCTTTGTTAACATGATAGATGATGATACCATAATTGTGTTCCTGGCAATGATATTTAATAAAGGTTTCACATATTCATTTACCAGTGTTAACATCAGATAATCACTACGGGTCCTCCAGACCTGAAGGGGGCAGCAGAGATTTTAATGTGGTCTAATCTGTTGTTTGAAAAAACGCTATCAATTAGCATTTCTCTTCATCTCAATAACCTCTGATCAGCTGGCACATACAACATTGCATATGGACACTTCTGGACAAAATTACCTGAGCCATCAAGTGCCATGTGACTAATCACTCACAATTGTGATAAATGGGAATACTAACAGATAGCAATCTTCAGGTATATTACTCTTTGTATGAGGAAGATGTGAATGAGTACATATACATGTAGATACTTGTACATGCGGAAACATGCATCACGCAGGTTGTAACAGGTAGAGAAGGCATTATTGTACCTTGATCATTTTATCTGCTTGCAGAATCACGAAGATAAGGAGTGGAAGTTTGCCCGGGCCAAACTGTGGCTCAGCTACTTCGATGACAAGTGCACACTGCCTCCACCTTTCAACATCCTCCCCTCTCCCAAGACCGTGTGTTACTTGGTCATCAGCATGAGCAAATGGATCTGTTCCCACACCTCCACAGGCAAGGTCAAGAGACAGAATAGCCTCAAGGTATGTAAGGAGCTTATTTCTGGGAAAATCTGCTTACTGTAATGCATATACATAGTTTGCATTTACTGGTTTATTGACCTATTTACAATTAGGTAAAAACTACTGCTCTTAAAGACATATCTGCCCTTGAGCTGAGCTCCAACCCTGATGTGGACAACCAAGGGTGTCCATATGTCCACCTGTCCATATGCAAAATAAAGACAGTAAATCTGCTCTGTCAGTTTAAATCTCTCAAGAGCAGGACCAACAGAGAGCTCAAAGTTTATGACAGGGCTGTTCGATGCTGTTCCTGGAGGACCACCTTCCTGGAGAGTTTAGCTCCAGTCCCAAGTAAACACAGCTGAACCATCTAATCAAGATCTTCAGGATTACTAGAGACCTAACCGTAGGTGTGTTGAGGCAAAACTCTGCAGGGGTTTGGATAAGGAAGATCACTGTCCTGCAGAGTTTTACTCCAACTTGCTTCGGCACACCTGCCGGAAGTTTCTAGCATGCCTAGTTAGATGTTACTTAGCTGGTTCTGTTGTATTTAAATGGGGTTGGAGCTGAACCTTGCAGGAAAAGGATTGGACACCCCTGGTTTATGAGAAATGTCAGTTCACAAGATTCACTCTCAGAATTATGAACAACACAATAACTGCAGACACCAGGGATGCCAATCCTGCACCCCAAGGCTTTAACTTTAAAAGTAATTGAAATACAACTGAACCAGGTAGTCAAGACCTTTAGGAATGCTCTGCCAGGGATGAGATCGGGATTCAGATGTGGGTGCAAACAAAGTCATTATTAAAACAGCAGAGAGAAAAATATAGCACACAATTCCTCAGCGTCCAGCGAGCAGATGATATCCACGGCCAGTACAGACAGCACAGGAGTTCGTAAGAAGCCGCAGATTCCAAAAGGAAAAAATAAAAATCAAAAGACCAATAAAATCTCAAGGAGTTGCAGGCAGATAATGTCCGTGGCCGGATAAGACAGCACAAGAGTTTGTTTAGGAACGGCAGACTCAAAAAAGGGAAAAAATAAAATCAAAAGACAAACAAAACCTCAGCGAGCTGCAGGCAGATAATGTCCGTGGCCGGGTCAGACAGCACAGGAGTT